>JAPDPK010000191.1:600000-1071317 GCA_031772115.1 Heritiera littoralis | reverse complement strand
CCATACAATTCCACTATTTCCATCATTTCGAGGTGGTATATATAAATATATATATATCCTTTTTCCATCTATATGACTGGCAGTAAAATGTATATCCTTTCTTTACTCCTTGGAGTATGATTACTCTTTCTCTATCGAGTTTGGCTCGACCTTACATTTAGCCACAATCAAGTGATAACCACAAAATCACTTTTAGTTTTAATTTCGGGAACTGCTTCATATTCATGTTCCCTCATCATCTTGTACTTATCCTCTTCTTACCTTTACATCTTCTCATTCATATCATTTCGGTCATTCATTTTTTTCATCTGTGGTAAAGTATTCCACTATTAAACTCTTTTAACCTTTTACTTATTAGTCACGTCAGTAGTGCAGCTAACCCATAAACTCTCCTATAGACTGGCAATAGTATTTAGCTAGACCCAGTTCATTCTGTATCTCAATCATTATCTCTTCATCATTGACAGATTCACTGTCATCTTGTCGTCTCGAGATCATACATCTCAGGGGGAGATACTATCTAGCCAAATCTCTCATTTGCCAATCTTATCATATAAATCACAGTCTTTAAGAGTCTAAGGGGTTATACCACTATGCTGCTCATTTTCCATTGATGTCTTATATTGTATCAGTATATCATTACTTTATCCATATCTGGGTGCCTCATTCATTAGGCTCATATACCTCAGTAAGGTATTTCATTTACCTTTTAAACCTCATTAGGAACTCGTGATAATTTTATCGAGTTCCGATCATTATCATCTTATGACCATCAATTTCCAATTTTTCATCTGATGATGCCTTTTTCAAAGATTGATCTTATAAACTCCTTGTACATTTCCGATTAAATCAATTTAAGGCATCAATTTCATAAAAAGATTATTTGTTCTTCATAAGAACTTTATTTCATAATCGGAATTAAATTCGTCATTTAATTCATCCTCAATCACATCATCTGTATTTCTATCGATTATCCTTATATAAGTGAATTTCATTATTCACAATTTTTTTCAGAATTATTTCTTAAGCTTTTCGGATTCTTTCTATACTTTCCGATATAAGCTTAAAATTAGGTTTCATATACTCATCGAGTCCGTGTTATCTCGATTTCTTCAATCTATATAACTCTGAAAAATTTATCGGGAATCATCTCCGATACTTTCTTTAATCACACAATTCTTATTAATTCGGACATTTCATCCTCATGTCCTATCATTTTCACTGTGTATTCCTCGAGGCAGAGACATTTAATATTCAAAATTATTTTAAATTATACTCCACCTTGATTCACTTATTTCCGTATACCTCACAGCATTACTAATCTCAATCTAGTAAGCTGTAGTAAGTATAACAGTTATGAACACATGTTACAGCTAACCAATTTATTATCTCTGTAATTTGCTTTAATATCAAGTTCATTTAATAAATTCGGTTTAACTCCCTTGAGCATATTATCCACGAGGTTTGAACCCTAGCACCCGTACGTACCTAGTTCCTTACACTCGTGTTATCATTAAGCTCCTTGTAAGAGTCCCGCCCGTTCGAATCGGCAGTCGGCGAGCATCCCCTAAGCGATCCTTTCGCCCCAAGTTTACCCTTACAAGTGAGTCGGCGACCACATAGTTCGCCCACATCTCACATCATATTATCCATTGCGGGTCGCCCATCATTGGGTCGCCCGTCTCATTTTGTCTCAAGGGTCCTGAAGAACTTAGGTTAGCTGCCATCTTCTTCTTTTTATCACTTTACTATTCTTGTGCATATTCTCCATATAGTACATCATTCCGTAAAACATAATTCAAAATATTCTGGTTCTATAATTATCTGTTTGATACCTCAAAATAGTAGAAATGTATAGAACCAAAATTAATCGTACTGATATAGCTTTCATCATCTATACTGATTTCTTTCTCAGTCATTTCCAGTCATCATATTACATTTCATAATATCCACGATCCCTTAATAATATCCAATTCAGTACCTCATAATTCAGGCCCTTATTGTCAATAACCGGGCCAATCATCTTATGACCTTCCACTATACACTCTTATTGGATCGCATCATATAAGGCCCCGGCTCGTTCGCCGTCCGCCTATACACATGTGTACTAACCTCTTTGAGAATGCCCAGCCCTTTCACTGGGTCACCCCTCGAGGTTTCATCATGAGGCCTAGCCCTTTCACTAGGTCACTCGCAATTCGCGTCCATAATCAAAGTGTAAGTGGAGTCAGTAATAGGGATCGATATATCCATTTGACATCCTCTATGCCATAAATAATTCCATTATCCTCAAGGAATTTGAAATCACTTGGTTTCATCACTATTCAGCACGTCGCCCAACATAGGGACATTTTCGTCATTTCCACGTTTATTTCTTTCTCCTCAATATACATTTAAATCAGTGATCTCATTATCTATTTGCTGATAGTACTCCTTTCTCATACCAATATCAGCATTTTAAATCTTTTTTCGATTTCGACAGAGAAATCCAATAGAATCCATAATTGGATTATTTTGCTTGTAATTTAGCTTTACATCATCAATTTCTCTGTCAGATCACTCAATTCCAACCTCTATTGGTTTATTTTAACTCCCTGTAAAATTTTGGAGGCAGGGGTATTTTGGTCATTTTTGGCCAAAAATTTTTTCTCTCCTCCAAATACCTTTAATCGATGATCTTAATGTCTAATTAATGATGATATCTCATTCCCCTCCTTTATATCATCACTTTCAGGTCTCAGTTCGATCCGGACAGAAAGTACTGGTGGGGCCCTCACCAAGTCCATTTCTGTTCCTTACCGAACCAACCTTCATTTAGATCATAAAATCACCATTTCAGGTAACATTCCTGAGCCGTCTTTCCCTTTTTAGCATTCCTTATTTCATAATTGCTCACTCCCTTCTAAACACTTAATTCAATTTGCAATCATTTATTTTCTCTATGTATTTAGACTACACAGTACTACAGGGGATGTTAACCTTTTCAACACATTTTCTTTCCAAAAGTATCGACAGACATCAGGCCAACCGTGCTCTGATACCACTAAATCTGTCACAGCCCGTGACCCTATTTTTCACCTTATTTTATACATCTTATTTGGTTGGGCTGTCTGCGATACTTTACTTTTCTTTTACATATAAACAATTTCATATTAAATTATAATATGAAGTACATCCCCTATCTTAATTCATAAGGAAGTAGTACTATAAATAAGTCTAAATACATAAAATAAATGATCATACCTCATGTCATAAGTCGAGCTGTCGCATCGTCCTCAAATGCACAGCCGAAGTCCTTTAGATGTCAGACTCTAAGTCCTCGAAAACCTGAAATGTTAATATTAAGGGGTGAGCAAACCACGGCTCAGTAAGGGAATTATATGCATACTTGATATTCAGCTTCCTATATGCTGAAAAACTTTTTCATTTTTCCTATGGGGCTTTAGGCTCGCATGTAAAAAGGATACTACAGTCGGCTAGGGATCCGGATGGAGTAAGGTCGGTATTTTGAAATACCTATCTTGTCCCGGAACCTAGAAGCAACTGTAGAGAGTAATATTCTTTTTTGTTTTGAAATTCAACTCCTTTCCTTTTTATTCCGTAACATTTTCATATTCTTTTTATGAAATAAAGCTTTTATGAAATAAAGCATTTAAATAAAATAACTAATATTCATATTTTCTTTGAAAAGAATATTAGTTAAATCATCATCATTTTCCTTTAAAACTCATTTCATGTTTTATTGTACAATCATAATTCGTACAGTATTTTAAAATAGCAAAATAAGCTATTAAACCTTTTTCGTATAACATATAAATCACTTAAATCTAATATTCAATTTAAAATTTAAAATTTAAAATAAGAATATTAGATTTATTTTCCTCCTCTTTCCTTTTAAAAACATATTACACATTCGTGTCACATATCATATGACAATCATTTCATAGTACTTAAAAATAGTACTAGAATTAGCATTTATAAAAATGCTATAAATCATTTCATTTCATGTATCACATATCATGTAAAACATTTACATTTCACATATCACATATCATGTAAAACATTTTCATTTAAAACATATCGTATATGGAGACTGAGGCACGCACGCCCAGCCCGTCCACTGGGTCGTCACTCATATCATGCTATAGACCCCGAAGGGTATAAATAATCATGTCAGATCTATGGCCATAGTCTATAATTGTCCTCGACGGATCACTGATCAGGTGTCGGCCGAGACTACATATCACATATCACATGTTACATATTACATATCACATGTCAGCATGATAGAGGGCCAACTAGTCTCAAAACCATGTTTTCATCATAAAATAACCTTTATGAAATTTATAAAATATATAATTTCATAATTCAAAATCATAAAGGTTATAAAACCATTTAGTGAATATTTAAGAAATAATTATGAAAATATTCATAAAAATATTCACTTTACTTCTTTTCATTTTTCGTCTCGTATTACATGTAATTTACATATTAAGAGAATTTTCGGTGATTTCATTATCACCATTCTCGAAGAGGATTTTCGGTGATTTCATTATCACCATTTTCGAAAAATTGAATAAATTTAAAACCGCTTTCATTTTATTCATGTTTTTATGAAAATATTCCTTTTCTCGATTTTCGTGTTTGAAAATCATTTCTCGTATCATAAAATCATTTATTATGATTTTCTGTAATTTTTTTTGAGAATTTTTTTTCGATAATTTTTCGGCAGTATAACGGCTACCGATTGGCTAACCTCCTGCATGGAAAATACAGTTTAAAATCCAGCCAGTGCATTACCACAAATTTCCAAACAATCATTTATCATAATCATTTCATAAAATATTTCCATAAAATATTTCGTAATTAAAACATGCAGATTGAATATCCCTACAGTGCTGCACATGCATCCCTTACCTTTTTTTCCGGGTAGGCGACCGCGTCGTTCGTCGCGCCCGTGTTCCATCTCTCCCGATCCATCGTCTCGATCGCTGAGAATAATTTCTGAAATTTAAATTCTAAATTTTACAATTTTCTCAAATTATTTAAATAAATAATTTATTTAAATAATTATCATTAATAATTTCTCAGATTTCTTACCGATTCCTGAGATTCTCAAGTTTCTGGGGAATTTTCCGAATTCCCGAACATTTTCCTTTTCCTCTCTCTCTTTCTTCTTTTCCTCTTTTCTTTCTTCCTTTTTCTCTTTTTCTTTTCTTTTTCTTTCTTTCTTTTCTTTTCTTTTTCTTTTCCTTTTTCCTTTTTTCTTTTCTTTTTCTTTTCTTTTTTCCTCTTCCTTTCCCGTCAGACCGGTCTAGCCTGGCTCACCGCCGGTTCTTCGCCGGCGGCCGGTCTTCCGGCGGTTCGTCCACTCCTCAGCTGGCCGACGTCAAGGCCAAGCTACCGGTGGTCTCAGCTTGGCCTGGAACGGCGGCACGGTGGCGGATCAAGTCGATTTTTCCCTCGGTTTCTTCCGCTCTTCGCCGGCCTTCCGCCGCCGTTCTCGGCGCCTCTGGTGGCCTCCATCCCTTTCCTCTTCTTCCGGTGATGCTTCGGCTGTGGTGGCGGTGGCCGGTTTGGCCGGTGCCGCCAGATCTAGTTTTCTTTTTCTCTTCCGATTTTCCGCCGGAATTTCCTCTTGTTTCTTTCCGTTTCGCTTCTTCTTTCCGTCACCGGCCTCCTCGCTTCACCTCGCCGGCGTCATCTCCTCCCTTCCTCTCTCTTCTCATCGCCGGCGGCGGCAGTTCTGCTGCCGGCGGCCTTTGGCTGGGAAGGGGTCGGGGTGTCCCGACTCCTTCTGTTTCTATTTTCTGTTTCTTTGTTTCTTTTTTTTTTATATATTATATTATATATCCACATATATACACATATTATATATACACATAATACATATAATATTACTATATAACTATATATTATATATGTATATAAAGATATATATTATGTATTATCAAAATACATTTTTAATACATATATATATTTGTTTAATTTAAATTGCTTAACATTTACATATTTCTTTATATATAAATGTAGAAATTTCCATATATATTGTATTTACAATATATATATTTTCCAACTTTAATATAATTTAATATTTGCATTTCTCAAATATGTATATACTTATATATACATAAAATGTCATAATTAAATACATATGTATTATTTAAATTTATCAAATAGTATATATACTTATATATACCAATGTATATTTAATATATACTATATACCATACGGTATTTGAATACATATGTATTTACATCAAAATACATTTATATAATATAAAATTATATAAATATATTTCATTTTCTTCTCTCCTTTTCTTATTTAATTTGGATTTCCATTTATCCAAATTAAATTTCCTCCTTCATTTCTTATTTCCAATTTAATTTTCCTTTTCATTTCTTATTTAATTTGGATTTCCATTTATCCAAATTAAATTCCTCAATTTATCCAAATTACTTTTCTCCACTTCTTCACTTCATCAATTTCGGGAATTTCAATGATATTCCCTATTTCGTAATTAAATTCATTTATTTACTTTAATTTATTTATTTCCTCATCTATTTTCTTTAATATTAATTTCCAAAAATAGAAAATTTGCGGTTATCACAGGGAGTAGTATGTGAAGTGAAATGCATGTCCTATGGAGAAAAATATTATAAAAATATTGAGAAAATGATTTGGTTTGAGACATGCATTAGTTTGATAAACTGTTTTGAATTTGGGTGAGCCAAAGATAGGCGACCCCTTTTATATAATCCTAGGCGAGCCAACAGTGGGTGATCCCTTGTTTTTTTTAAAGAGAAATATTTTGTGGGCGACCCCCAGTTCAACTCTGTGTGAGAGCCACAGTGGGTGATGTTAGTTTGCCACATGGGCGAATGAAAACATGCGAGTTCAATCCACTACGATAGGCGAGCCGTAATGGGCGAGCTGGTAAGGGGTGAGCCGGTTTAACTTGTGTTTTTCTCACACGAAAAATGGTGAAATTACTGGCTGTTTTTACTGGGTTTTGTAAACAGAAAATATAATACCTTTTTGGAAAACAATCATTTTAAAGAAATGATGAAATATGTGAAATATTCCTTAAGGGTTCTTTAAGAGATATAAATTGATTTTTGAGACTTTAGGCCTCGAGTTTCATGCGTTACTATTAACGTGGTTGATTGACCCGCCAAGTCATCAAGGGTCTCAAGGTCACCTGGCAAGTGGACCTGAGGACCACCTATAGATTATGGCCATAGATCTAGCTGTATCCCTGTGGGGATGATTACTGGGTTCTTTCGAGAACGATGTGTTCCATCGGGAACGATGATAGCATGATTTAATCGTAGGGTGATGCCTAGTCTCCACTTACTGATTTCTGTTTACTGAATGGATTTACTGAATCCTGTTTACTGTTTACTATACTATATCGTAAACTGTTTCGCCAGTGATTTGAATGTTTAAAGACTGTTCACTATATCCACTGTTTTCCTACTGGGTATGCTGTTAGGGAAAATAAACATTTTGTGGTATATAGGTTTGGTTTTATAAAGCAGCATACAACTCCTTTACTGAGCACGTTATTGCTCACCCCCTTATTCCACTCCACAGACTATTGAATTGGATTAAAAAGTTTACCTTCCAAAGTTATCGGCTGCTAGAGTCAGCAGATATACGATATCGAAGGTACATTATATTCCTTTATATATTCAGTAAAATTGTACAGTACTACTTTGAGTAAAAAGGGAATGTAGGTGACCTCAAAATTTATGAGGTTTTCATTTTTCTATTTTGGTACTGAAATGAAAGTACCATTTATTTCTTAAAGGGTTAATAAAATGTCAAGCATCACAAATAGCCCAAATAGTAAAAATGTGTGAAAAAGAATATGTGATTTACTGTAAATTCGAGATGTTACATTATCCAAAAAGTTGGCGAACATGTATATCACCGATTCATGCATTTCATTAAGCTCACCTCATCCTTTGGATGAGTATCCTAATAGACGAGCAGTTGGATAATCACGTTCGCCTATCGTGTTTCATCTACTCATGTTACATATGCATAACACAGCAGCTTATGTTCAGCCATTAACGTCCCCAACCAGTACGAAATTTAGCCATGTTAACTTGCTACATACTTTCATGCCAAGTAATATACCTACACATCTCCTACTTATCATATCATCATTATAAACCAAGGATTAAATACATACAACGTTGGCTGGAAATTCCTTTACCTTTGTTTAACCGAACCAGCACAGCTCAAAGTTGTTGTTGTTTCCTCCCTCGTCAGTCCTTCATTTCTTGGTTTCTTGGATGGTTTGAGGGTGAAGGAAAGGTGTATAGAGGAGTGTTAAGTGATTTGATAGGAAGAAGGTGAAATCTTGCAACAAAAACGTGAGATAGGCGAGCAAAACAGAGCAAATTTAACAACAACAGCGTCGAGCATGAAGAGGAAATATGCTGGAGTTCTTGGTTTCACTTAGTCAGATATATATATATATATTCTATCATCAAAGTCTCGTAGCTTCTTATCATTTTCTTCTTCATTACGTTGTCTGATGGTTCATTAAATGGTGAAGAAAATAGCAGCCGAAAGGTAAGTGACGAGGTACACATTTTTCAACTCCCATTAAATGGCGAAAAAAACTGTAGCCAACAAGAACGGCGTGCAGTGATTTTGTCTAGCTCGTTTTTCTTGACTTATTTGCACCTTTGTCTTATTCCTCGTCCAATTAAAACACATCTCATATTGACTTAACATTTCTCTCTCTTTTCGTCCAACACAACCGACTTTCTCTCCAATCAGAAGTGGCCTACAGCAGCAATTTTCTGTTGCCCATTGACTTATTCTTCATCCCTTTTTACTTACATCTCCACCAATCAAAATAATTTACATGTAAAATAAGTAATCCCTTTCTCTTATAATTACATTTATTGATATTTTATGTCATAAAATAATGCTTCTAGTCTAAATTTTCTGATTTCCTTTTCTTCCTTCATTTCATACTTTTAATTCATCATTCCATATTTGTTTTACTTTTACACACTATACTATAATTTATAAATCCAATAATTCTAAATTGAAAGTGGAAATTCATTAAATCCTTATTTAAACTTTATTAAATAATTTAATTCCACTATCAACAATTTACAAAGTATAGTGTACAGTGTAATAAAATCAGGTCTCACCGGATTAAAAAGCAAAGACACAAGCGGGAAAGGAAAAAATTGGAGAGAGATTGAGATTTTCGAGAAATTAGCGACGGAATTTCCATCGCTAATTGGTTCTGACACACCTCGACTGTCGTGAAAATGGTTACTGAGGTGTTTTAGGGACGAAATATTCCGTCGCTAAAATAAAAACTATAAAATAAAATTACTTTTATTTTAATTTCAGCGACGAAATATTTCCTCGCTAATTCCGTCGCTAAAGATATTTAGCAACGGAAATATTCTGTCGCTAATCGGTAAAAAATATAAAAATATAAAAAAAAAATTTTAATAATTTTCATTATGTTGGAATTAATGACGGAATATTCCGTCGCTAATTTTCAAAATTTTTCATAATTAAAATAAAAAATAACTACGATGGTTTTGCGACAGAATTTTTCCGTCGCTAATTCCATCGCTAAAGGTAGTTAGGACAGAATTAGCGACGGAATATTTTATCGTTGATTCTAATTTTAATTTTTCGACTGATTCTGGATTTAGCGACAAAATTTTCAGTCACTAATTTTTGGTAGTATTGAACAGTACCTTCCGCCATAATTAGCGACGGAATTAACGACGAAAATTTTTTCGTCACAATTTACCGACATAATTCCGTCGCAAATTCCATCGCTAATCTGAATTTCATTTCCATCGCTAATGTCATCTTTTAGCGACGGAAAAATTTCGTCGCTAAATTTATGTCACTGAAAGCCTCTTTTCTTGTAGTGATTAATTCCTTTAAGTGTAGTAAGCATGATTATAACCGTAGTTCTCTTTAAATCTTGGAAAATAAAAATATGCCATGAGAGATACCATTCGGCTAACATGGGAATGGGGTGAATTCATGTGGTTCTAGGCTTAAAAACGATGCCAAATAATTCATTAAGCTTAGAAAATCAACTTAGGAAAATTAAATTGTTGAAAATCTAACAAATTCACTCTCCACCAATTTGGGTCAAGATGAAGGGGGGGAAGATTCATGGCTATTTTGGATGTTTTGAGGGTAGATTATGACTGTAGGAATTACGAGGAGTCTACCAGTATGCTTGGATTTAAAATCCGACGCAAAACGAAGAAGTTACGTTATACTATCGATAGAAATTACACTGCAAAAATATTTGCAATATCCAATGTGGCTGCATTATGATATGAATTATAGCTTAAAATTAAGTATTAAATAAGTTAATAATTTTGGTGGAATTAAATTGCAGCCCTGGAATCTCGGTGTTCGTGTGGTACACGCTATTACGATAGACAGGTAAGAGATGCATGTGTGAATTTGTAGGGATATCTGAATGCATGCTTTTCATGCTATGAATTTTATAAGATTTATTGGATATTGATTTGCCTCGAAATGCTATGAAATTGTGGTTTTCTGGTTGTTGAGATTGTGTTTGAAAGTGCAGGGAGGCTAGGACTCGGGCAGCCGTTATGCTACCGAAATTTATTGAAAATATTTCTAAAAATGTTATAAAATATTTTAGTGCATTATTGAATTTTCTCCTAGCCTTAAAATGATAAATTAATTATTTTCCAT
Organism: Heritiera littoralis; assembly: GCA_031772115.1. Taxonomy (NCBI): domain Eukaryota; kingdom Viridiplantae; phylum Streptophyta; class Magnoliopsida; order Malvales; family Malvaceae; genus Heritiera; species Heritiera littoralis. Next base: position 1,060,580 of record JAPDPK010000191.1, on the reverse strand, counting down.
AAATGGTGCATTTACCTAACAGTATTTATTAAATATTCATGATACTGATTTCGGTAAAGGTTAAACTACGAAAAATAAATCCCACGTGTTTTATAATGAAAGGTGTGATTGGTGAAGTGAAATGGTGAATAGTGAATATTTTATAAATTATTTTCAGGATAATATTTACTGTTTTATTATAATTTTCCTTTATGGATTAAATAAATTTTTATCATGTGTAAATAAATTCCATGAAGGTTTTATCACTGTGCAAATATTGTTTTGAGATTGTTAGGCCCCATATTATGCTCATGTGTTCATGTGTTACTTATCATGTGTGAAGCTGTTGACATTGAGCCGTCTTCAGCATCCCGGTTGTCACCCGCTCAGTGAACGGTTGAGGACATTTATAAACCATGGCCATAGATCTCACGTGTTTATTATTATTGCTCCATACGGGGATTATTATAGCATGATATTCAAGGTGTTGCCTGGTCTCCACTCTTATTTCACGTGTTATTATTAGTTTTGGTGATAATTATCAAGATATACTGTTTACCGTGTTGTTTAATCATCGAATTGGCGAAATATTCGAACAGTTTATTTTTACTATTACACGTGTTTAAAGTTATGATTTCAATGGTGGAAATCAAATTAATTTCAAGTCTGGTTTACATGATTAAATGAGTTAATTTACTCAAATTTATTAAATATTTATATGCAGTGAATATTTAAATGAAATTTATATTAAAATTTATTTTACTCCCTATAGTCGCTCTGGGTTTTCGGGATAAGACAGGTATTTCAAAATACCTTCCATGCTCCATCTGGATTTCCTAGCCGACTATAGTATCCTTCCTTTTCAGTGTGCCCAGCATACGAATAAGAAATCAAGAATTTTACTGCATATAGTCTTCAAGGTATCAAAATTTTCATACCACTCTCTTACTGAGCCATGGTTTGCTCATCTCATTATTTTATCTTTCCAGAGTATTTCCAGTGACCGTCGGATATATCATCCAAGGATTAATGGCTACATATTGAGTACCCCGAGGTAGCTATTGTTTATCCCGGAGGTATATTTAGTTTCCATTATATGTTCAAACTTTTATTTTACAATACTACGTGTTATATTAGACAGAGGGTGTGTATGAACGATTTAATTACTGTTTGTAATAAATTTTATTTATGTAAATTAAAGTGAAATGCAGTATTCAGTATCCACTAGTGTTTTAAAAGTGAGAAAAATAAAGGCATCGATAACAGCCCAACCAATTCACATGTATGGAAATGTGTTCAAAAGTGTAAAATACTGTGTACTTGGGATGTGACATATGTAGACTTATTAGACGATGTTCTAATAACGTTGTTATGTGTCAGACATATCTCGGTGTAAGTCTGAATCCTCACCTGATAAACGAGACCGGAGTTTCTACCATGGCTATAGGTACTACCCTTGTTCCATTGAGGCCCCTATCGATCCACTGATAGCTATGTAGGAGTATGACTTACATGTGTGTTGCATGAGTTGTGATATAGGGATAAGTGATGTCATTACAAACTAATATTAAATTAAGTAATAGTTAATGTGGATTGATATTGAATAGATGATGAATAAAATGAATCGATATTAGGTAATCGATTTACATTATGGATTGATATTGGGTTATTAGATATTGGGCAATTGCATTGTTGACAGGTGTTGGAGACAAAGATAATGAGATATCTTAAAGCACCCTTTCATCGATATCCCAAAGCCCTAACCTATCTAGACTCCTTAGGGCATGATCTTGAGTTGGTCTATGTGACGATTATGATGGAAGTGATATATATGATTTTATACATGCAGGTTCATGCACTGCATTTAATACAATATAAGCCTACTTTTACATTTATATAATTCTTACTGAGCTCTCGCTCGCTAAATTTTATTCTAAACCTTTTTCAGATTGAGCAAAAAGTTAGGAACATATTTCACTCCATCCAGAATACTTTTATGGCCTCAAATGTTGTCTCAACTCCTCGGGAAGACTTGCCTATTTTTAGTATAGCATAATTCTTCTTGTACTTAACTATTGTTTTCGGCCATTTTTGATTCAGTAATATAGATTAGGATGTAAACTAAGATTATGGAATGTTTTTATAATGTTTTGATGCTTTTATCTTGGGGGAATGGAATTGAGTTAGTTGTGGATATCTAAGATTGTAAAGAGATTATGTTGTCTTTACAAATAATAGATTAGGACTTGAGCAATTAACTCTAAGTAAGAAAGGAAGTTAACAACTTCATATTGATACTGCACACACATAGACAAACTTGTTAAGTTAGAAAACAAATAGAAAAAAAAAAATTTTTCCTGAAATTTTCTACTTATCCGTAAGGTTATGTATCTAGTCACAGCCTTCAGGTCGCGACTGTAGCTTTAAAGTCTTCCACTCATAAAGAGATTAAAGATGAGAGTAATGAGAGTGGAAATGAGGAAAAAAATGGCAATGTTTGCCAAAAGATTCAAAAAATTCATGAGGATAAAGACTAGAGAAAATGATAAGAGACCTTAAAGAAGAGAGACAATAAGATGGGAGTCTAGTTGGAAAGAAAAAAAAACCTATAGTGTGCTATAAGTGTAATGAACCAGGTCACAATAAACTAGATTACCCCTTTCGTAGGAAGGAAAATGATAAGAAGCCTAAGAAGAAAGCATTTATGGCTACTTAGAGCGATAGTGATAGCTCCAATGAGGAAAACAAAGATGATGAAGTAGCTTATTCATGCTTCATGGCATTTAGTGATGACGAGGCTTGTTCCAACTCTAATGAAGGCAACGAATACTCTTTTGATGAATTGCAAAATGCCTTTAATGAGTTAGTTAGTGAATATGAATGCATGAAAACAAAATATAAGAAAATAATTACAAAGTTGAAAATAAAAAAGGAAACCTTGTTGAATGCTAAGTTAGAGCTAGAAAAGAAATTAAAAGGAGCAAACTTAGAAATTAATGAGTTGAAGAAAAAGAATACAAACTTACATAATTCATTTTCTAGATTTTACATGGGTTAACAAAAATTAGATTATATGTTAAAGACGCAAAGAGCTTTCTTTGACAAAGATGAGTTAGGTTATAATGCAAAACAACAAGAAACCCATCTTAAGAATTTTCTTGTGAGGAAAAACTCCATGCATGATTTATTTTTCACATGCTCACTTTGCAATAGAATTGGTCATTCTTCACAAGCATGCACATATAGAAAAACTACATTTAGAGGTAGAGTTGTTAAGAAAATGTAAATCCCAATGCATGCTATAAATAACAATGAATTGAATTTGAAATAAATTCCTAAGGGATCAAAATTTTTTTACTATAGCTATTATGGACCCAAAAAAGTTTGAGTACCAAAGCATGCTTGAACTTGTGTTGTTGTAGGAGTGTCAGAGCATGAAGTTACAAAGAAAAATTGAAGTTCAAATGTTCTAATCAGCCTCATAGAGCTTGCTTTTGCCGATGAGAAAGAGAAAGAGCTTGAAGATCCTCACTTGGTCTTACCACTTCACCATTTCAAAAGATTGCCCAAGTTGAGTTCAAAGAAAGCATGGTAAAGCAATGTCAAGCAAAAGAGTTTTGTATGCTTAATTTCTATCTTCTTAAAATTCATATTTGCTCAATTAATTGTGTCCTTTGATGAGAAATTTTGTTAGTGACTCTTAATGCATTTTGAATGAGGATATAAAAAGCATGTTAAATGATTTTATGAAGACTTGGTGTTATTTTAGATTATTGTGATTTGAGCAAGCTTCCCATGCATTGGTAATATGTTTATTTGCCTCAAACATGTCGAATGTGTCAAAATATGCAAAATACCTATTTGCAAATCTTGTTTGAATGAGCAAAGTGCATTGTATAACATACGATTCACATGAATGATGATTTGATGAATTATTTGCATAAATTCTATGTGAACATGTTTGTTATACCTTACTTACATCTATTGGTTTTGCCAAAATGATCATAATGCTCAAAATGACCTTCCATATAACCAAAATAGCATTTTTAACCAAAATTCTTCCTAAATTTGCTAAAGTTATGATCAAATGATTTTTCATCCATGTTTCTCATTCATACAAGTCCAAAATCACGTTATAAATGTGTTTAAAACTTTACTTGGACTTAAAACACCCAAAAATGGACTTTTAGCACCTAACAAGTTGATTTTTGTGTAGAAAAACTGCAGCACATGAACAAGGGATCGATGCCTTATCTTGAGGGATTGATCCCTCTAGATAAAATTGTACAATTCTTTAATTTTGGACCTAAGGGATTGATCCCCATTGTTGGTAATGTGCCTTTTCTCACCTCTAAAGCCAAAATTGAGAAAAATTTTTCACTTTTTTTTATACTTTCTTTCTTCTCAACTTAACTCACATGGTTTTAACTTATTTTTTTATCATATTCCAACCTGTAAAATCATTTTTCATTGGTACCATGTTTCATTCTCAACAATTGGTATCATTTTTCATTGTACTTACAATTATAAAATCATTTTTCTTATTGAAAATATTCATGAAATGCATGAATTTTGCAATGATCCTATAATATTTTTTTCTAGTGAGTGCTTAAACTTAATTTAGAGAATATATCAATGATTTGAGTAGTGATTATGAAGATGATGAACTTGTGCTTGAAAGACATGATTATTTCTTTGGTTCATCTTTGTCAAGCATGCTTATAAGATTATATCTTAGAGCTTAAGTCACATATTTCTTATTAGACTTCATGATATATACGTTTTTATTGGAATATGAGTAATTAGGTCAAGATGTATGCTTAAATGATAAGAAGATCAAATTTGACCCTAATGTTTGAATTTTAATATGACTTAGGTAAATATTGTAATTAAGATGCTTAAAACATTATCTAAAGTCATAATAGTTTTTAGCCTACAATTTGTGATGATAAATAGATCTTAAATATTCAATGGTATGAAAGTTTGTCATCCATGAACCGAGATTTCTCTTTTGGCCAAATATTTAAAGAACTTAAGGTTTAATGACAACATCAATATTCAAGGATAAATGCAAACATGAATAAATGTAATTTGATTGGAATCTATGCATAGACTCTTGAATGTTTTGATGTTAAGCATGCATGATTGCTTAGGTTGAATCAATAAACATGCCTATGTGTCGAGAATATTTCTTTTTATGAAATTTTGTCTAAAGTCACTCATAGATTGAGAACTTTAATGATAAAATTTACTTTAACTTGATGATATTAATTCACTTATATAAAACCATTTTAATAAAATACCATATAACCCTAAGAACCTTAAATGATAAAACAATTAGAAATATGAATATGATTTAATTAAGATAGTAATCTTGAACCCATCCTGTTTATAATTGGTAAAGATCTTTAAATGAAAAAAGAGCATAAGGCCTTTTGTGTCTATGACTATGGAAGAATATTTGTGTGGTTAATTGATTCAAATTCTTGAATCTTCTATATGATTAAATTTGTGCTTATGTATATGGATTAATGCTTTGTGATAGTATGGTTATGTTTATATCAATCCACATGCATATTTAATAGATGTGTGATTATGTTCTTGCCTGATTGACTTGCCCTTTCTTTTGACATGAACATACCACACATAATACTTGGTATCATACAAAATGTATTAATCAACAATTTGTAAGAATTAGTAGAAGCTTTAAATTGATAATTCTTCTCTCTTAAGATTAAAATGCCAGATAGGGAATAATTCTTTTAGGACATATATGCAAGAGACACTTTTGTGCTAAAATATGTGGTTAATTGATATGATTTAATTCTAGGCACATGCTTTCTTGAAAATAGGCTATGAGCTCAATGCGTAATCTTTCAGCTAAATTTAGCTCATAATCATTATGTATTATCATGCACCTTAGTTAAACCTTAAAAATAATTGATATATCTAGGTGCTTGATAGAATTGAAATGAGCAAGTTATAAAAATTAATAGATAAATTTCTTTTAACTTGCTTCATTATGACCAATTGGCAATTTCTTACAAATTATTTATGACTAATTGTATGAATATCATGAACAATGTCCTTTGCAAGCACAAACACTTCACAATCTTTATATGGATATTGATTTATATGTGTTATAACTCCCAATGTACTAATGTCTTCTTGTGTTGGCTACAGTAAATGTTTTAAAAAAAATTCTTAAGGGGGAGAACAATTTCTATACTTTATATGTTCTCAAAAATTTTAAACCTTATTTTTCGGGGAGAAAATTTTTGTTCATCTTTTTGCTATGACAAAAAGCAGGAGAGATATGGTTTGTAAATTGTGTTTGAAAATCATGCTTTTATTAAGAGAGCATTTTCAAAGTATTTTTCAAAACAAATTTACCTTAAGTTTTGTCATATCAAAAAGGGAGAGATTATTAGCTTTAAATTGATATATATATATTAAAATGACAAACTGTAACAGTCCACTGTACAGCAAATAACATATTTTATGCACAATTTACGGTTGGGCTGTCTGTGATGCTTTTAACACTTAACAGTAACAGAAATAAATAATAAACAATTATTTATTTAGTGAAATTGGAATATAAAATTCTTACAATATTCCTTACACTTTACATCCCCTGTTTCTATTTTTCAATAAAGTAGTACTGTATACATGTATCTGAATATATAAGAGAAGTGACTGTACCTTTAAAATTCAATGCACTTTGTCCTAGTGTGTTACTTGCCGCTATATTTATCTGAGGAAGACCTCAAATAATCCTTGCATTTTATCTGGGGTGTTAAAAATAAAGGGGTGAGCGAACCACGTGCTCAGTAAAGGAGTCGTATGTTACTTGATATAATGAAATCTATATGCAGTAAAACGTTTATTCTCCCAACAGTGTACTAAGTACAGTAAGGAAGGATACTATAGTCGGTCAGGAAATCCAGATGGAGCATGGAAGGTATTTTGAAATACCTGTCTTGTCTTGGAAACTCAAAGTGACTATAATGAGTAATTTATAAATTGTTTTGATAAAACAATTTAATACTCATTTTCCCATAATTATAAATGGAATAAACCATTTATTTCTCTTCATATCAGTAACAGTTCAAAACACGTGACAGTGCAATGGTAAAACAGTACAGTGAATAATATCTATATAACTATAGAAACAGTAAACAGTCTTTTCAGTACAGTAGCTTATAAATATCCAAATCGCTGGATAACCAGTTCAATAATTATTTCTATTTTAGAAATAATTTTCAAAATATTCTTTTTCGATAAACAGTAATTTCCTTTCAATTCAGTAAACAGTAATTTACAGTACAGTACAGCAAACAGTATTCAGTAAATCCATTCAATAAACAGTAATAAGTAGGTTGAGACTAGGTGTCACCCTATATCATATCATGCTATAATCGTTCCCGAAGGAACACAGTAATCATCCCCGAAGGAACACAGTAATCATCCCCGAAGGAACACAGTAATCATCCCCGAAGGAACACAGTAATAGTATACAGTTAGATCTATGGCCATAGTCTATAAGGGGTCCTTAGTGTACACTTGCCAGGTGACTCCGGGACCGCTGATGACTTGGCGAGTCAATCAGCCATGTGACAATAACAGTAATCAATAAGCACGAAATTAGGGCCTAAGTCTCAAAACAGTATAAAATTGTATTATAGCCTTTATGGATTGTATTCAAAATAATTTGAATGTTTAATGTTTATCCATAAGGCTCATAATTTCATAATTACCATCATTTCATATTTTTCCCAAAATCATCTCAAAACATTTTATTCATCATCTCATCACCTTTATGGAATTTATAAAATAAATAAAATCATTAATTTATTTCCAGAAAGGTATAAAATCAGATATTAATAGATACAGTGAAAATAGCTTATAAAATATTCACACAATTATAATAATTTCTTTATAAATATGCTATTTCACTGTAAAACTGTGATAACCGCAAATTTTCTAAATTTAATATTAAATAATTGTAAATTTAATATTAAAATAAATAAATAGCTAAAGAAAATAAATGAATTTAGTTAAGAGATAGAAATAATTGGAGATTCCCGAAATTGATGAAGTGATGAATTGGAGGAAATTATTTTGGATATTGAGATCCAAAATAATAAGGAATAAAATGGGTATATTTACATATATTTTATATATTTATATATATAAATATATTTTTAAATAAATACATATGTATATTATTATACATTTATGTATAAATATATAAATAATATATATATGAAATATATATAGTATTTAAATTTAAAGTGTAAAATATATATATATATATATATATATACATATATATGTATTTTGATACAAAATATGTATTTAAATTACATATTATAATATGTAATTATATATATAATTATAATTATAATTATATGTATAATTATAATGTATATAAAAAAATTAAATTAAAATTAAAATTAAAAATAGAAACGGGAATTGGGAATACCTGATCCCCGTTTCCTTCTCCCTTCTCCTCTAACAGAGGAGAAGCCGACGGCAGCAATAGCTGCCACCGTCGGTGAGAAAGAGAAGGGAAGGGGAAGACACCACCGGCAAGAGGAAGGAAAGAAGTCGTCGACGAAAAGAAGAGAAGAAATGAGCAGAAACAAAAAAGGAAACCGAAGGAAAAAGAGAGGAAAAGAGAAAAAGGAAAACGACGGTGTCGGCCAATTCGGGCACCGCCACCTTCGACGCCAGAAAGGTAAACCAAGGTGAAGGGGGTAACCGGCGGTAAAGGAGGAAGAGAAAAAAGGGAGAAAAGAGAAGAGAAATGAGCCGAGACCCACGCCGCCAGATCTGCCACCATCACTGTCGATAGGGAGAAAAAGAGGCCAGATCCAGCTTCGCCACCACCTCAGCCACTGTGGGAAGCCTGAACCGGCGGTGATGCCAGCGGGATGAAACTGAACCGACGGGATGAGGTGAACCGGCTGAACCGGGTCAAATCGGTTTGGACTGGTTCAGACCAGAAAAGAAAAGAAAAGAAAAAGAAAAGAAGAAAAGAAAAGAAAAAGAAAAGAAAAAGAAAAGAAAAAGAAGGAAGAAAAAGAAAAGGAAAAGGAAGAAAAAAAAGAAGAGGAATATGGTAGGAAAATAATAATAACTTTATTATTATTATTTATTGAATAATTATGATAATTATAAATTCAATTTCATACGAGTCTAAATGTGGAAAATTTGACCTGTAGAAAATCGTTCTCAGTTAACGAGATGATGGAATCGGGAGAAGTGGACTACGGGCGCAACATAGTGAGGAAGTCGCTAACCCGGAACAGGTAAAGGATGCATATGTAGCCTGTAAGGATATCTAGGTTGCATGAATTTAATATGCATCATTTTATGAAATGATTTGGTGAATTGATTTGGTTATAAATTGTGGAAATTGGTTGGTCGTGAAAATTATAAACTGTCTATTTTGTGCAGGGAGGCTAGTCAATAGGCAGTTGTTATACTGCTGAAAATTTTTAAAAAATTATGAAAAGTCATTAAAAATGATTTTCTTATATGAGAAATGATTTCCAACCACGGGAAATGAGGAAAATTATGATTTTTCATAAAACATGAATATATCGAAATTTGATTTTAAAATATTCATGTTTTCGAAATTGGTGATAATGAGATCATCGAAAATTCTCCCGATATATGAATTATATGTGATATGAAATGGAAAATGAAAGAGGAATAAAGAGAATATTTTATAAAGGTTTTTCTAAATATTCTCTCGATATATGAATTATATGTGATATGAAATGGAAAATGAAAGAGGAATAAAAAGAATATTTTATAAAGGTTTTTCTAAATATTCTCTCGATATATGAATTATATGTGATATGAAATGAAAAATGAAAAAGGGATAAAGTGAATATTTTATAAATATTTTCTTAAATATTCACTTGATTTATTATATAACCTTTATGGTTTTAATTATGAAATTACTTATTTCTATAAATTCCATAAAGGTGAATTTATGATGAAAAACACTGTTTTGAGACTAGTTGGCACCCTTATCATGCTGATATGTGATATGTAGTCCCGGTCGACACCTGATCAGTGATCCACTGAGGACAATGATAGACTATGGCAATAGATCTGATATGATTACTTCTTTACCCTCCGGGGTCTATAACATGATATGATTGGAGGATTACCTCAGTCTCCATATATGATGTGACATGTTACAAGGAAAATGTTTTATATGATACGATTTAAATCAAAATGATTTACAGCATTTTACATAATGCTTATTACGGTACTGAGTACAGTACTTAGTATAGTACTATGAGATGATTTTCATAAGACATGTGACTTGAACATGTAATATGTTTTAAGAAGGGAAAGAAGAGTTTATAAATCTAATATTGTTACTATAATTTTAAATTGAATATTAGATTTAAAAGATGAAAATGTTATAAGGAAATGATTTTAATAGCTTATTTTGCTATTTAAAGTACTGTACTAATTATGATTGTACAGTAAAACATGAAATGAGTTTAAATGAGAATGATGATGATTTAACTAATATTCTTTTCAAAGAATATATGAATATTAGTTACTTTATTTAAATGCTTTATTTTCATAAAAGCATTATTTTAAAAGGAATATGAATATGATATGGAGTAAAAAGGAAAAAGGATTTAAATTACTCTCTACAATTGCTTCTAGGTTCCGGGACAAGACAGGTATTTCAAAATACCTTCTGAACTCCATCCGGATCCCTAGCCGATTGTAGTATCCTTCCTATTTGGTCCCTAGAGCACCTATAGGAAAAATGAAAAATTTTACAACATATAGATATCTAGATATCAAGAGTTGCATATAACTCCTTTACTGAGCCATGGTTTGCTCACTCCCTAATATTAACATTTTAGATTTTCGAGGACTAAGAGTCTGACATCTAAGGATCTCGGCTGTGCATTTAGAGACAGGTACGATCATTTATTTTTTGTATTTAGACTTATCTACAGTACTACTTTCTTGTAAATTAAGATAGGGAATGTAAATGATATTTCAATTTAATATGTAATAGTTTAAATGAAATGGAAAAGTAAAGTATCGCAGACAGCCCAACTATATAAGATGTATAGAAAATGTGAAAAAAATGTGGTCACGGGCTGTGACAAAAACATCTTTCACATATCTCCATGTTTCCATAGAAAATACCTTTAAGGAATTTAACAAATTTAGTTATTTATTCAAATAATATTCCAAAAAGGTATTTATTTCATATCTCCAAATACAGTGAAAACCATCGATAAATATTCATGTATCTAGTGAGAATTCTCATAATATTCTTTTTGAATATTTAATAGTATAAAGAATATTTTATTCTCACTTTAAATAAAATTTAAAACATGAATATTTAATGTAATGTTTTTCTCATAATTTCCCTTTTGCGAAAAGTTTATGGAAATGATTTCTGAATTCACCATTTTATTCACATTTATGCATCTAAAATATTCATGATATTTTAGAATATTTTCTGTAAATTTTCTAACAACATAATAGCTGGGGATTTCTAACCTTCTGCACAAAACCCATAGTATATAAATCAGCTTTTCAACCACAGTTTTGCATGTTTTCAAACCAAATCATGCTTCCAATATTTCCATAAATTTAAGCTTGATAAAACATGCAATTCATTATATCATTACAACTCACACACTTCCCCCTTACCTGTCTTACGAAACCGAGCTCCTCGGTTGCGTCTACCGAAATTCATAATTTCCGGCTGCAAAATAATTTTATTAAGAATTATCAATAATTTTCCTCTTAATTTTAAGCCACTGACTTTTATAAAATGCAGCCACTAATTATATAGCATATGTATACCCAGTATAAATTACACTGGTGCTAAAACTAAACTTTTTCGTTTTAGCTCTTTTTTCGATTTCGATTTCACCAATCTTCCTCTTTTAATTTCTACATTAATTTTCTATTTTCAAACTATAATTTTGCAGCAATAAATTATGCTTAAATAATCCATGGCCAAAACCCCCTTAAGGCACACTTTCATGATTTTGTTTCCTTTATGGAATTCTAATGTTTCCATCTTCTTATTCCATCATAAGCTATTATTTCATATCATTTTCACACAAGAAAGTGCACATCTTCCTTAGGTTCTGACGCTGACCGAAACTCCTCTTCCATGACAAAATTTTATCTAGTCAATATCATGGAAAACTAATTTCATAAACTTCCTATACACCTTGAGCTAAGCTAGAACATGACTTTGGATTTAATCAAAACAATAGGAAATGATTTCTCCATACCTTAACCGAACCAAACTGCTTAAGATTTGTGTTGTTTCCTTTTACGTCAGCCCTCATTTCTTGGTCTTTTAGATGGTCTCAAGATGGAGGAAAGGTTTGCTACAAAAGCTTAGACGGTTAGATAGCAAGAGGGTGAGATCTTTGCTAAAAATCCTTAGAAGAAATGGAAGCAAAACAGAGCAAGAATGAGCAGCCAAAACAGAAAAGTTGAAGTGCAGTAGAGTAAGTCGGCAAGGAAGAAGAAATTTGCTGAAGTTTCGGTCCAATTTAGTCTTCTATTTATCCATGTTAGCTAATAAGACTTTACCACCTATTTACCTAACCTATTTCCTCATCATTTCCTTATCTTATTGAGCATTAAAACCTGAAGAAAAACTGCAGCAAAAAGGAACAGCTGAGAGGACTTTGTGCTGCATGTTTGTTGACTTATTTTGCCTCTCTTGATGTATACTTCAGCCAATAAAATTTAATCACATGTTAAACTTTAAATTCCTCTTCCTTTAAGTATCATTTATTTGTATATTTTATACCATAAAATTGCATCTCGATTTTTCTTTAGATGTAGGAACCATGCGACACAACCGCAGCAAAAGAAATGGCGTGCAGTCCAAATTACCGTATATCCAAAGTGAATCCACACCTACTTGGGCGAGCAATTTCAATTCGGCGAGCACCTTTATTACCTTACTCGCCTACTTGGTGGTTCTTCACGCATCTATATGGGCGACCATATTAATGGGCGATCGTATTTCTCATTCTTTAGGCAATCATAATACTCATTGTTTTGGGTGATCATAAAATTCGGGCGATCATAAGCCCTCGCCCATTTAGGCGATCATCTTAATTGACCAATTTGGCGAACATAATCTATTGCCGATCGGGCTTTTCATCAGACTCGCCATCATCCTTTGGGCGAGCATCTTAATTGCCTTGCTCGCCTATTTGGCGAGCATTTTGGATCATAACACTCACCCATATTTTTGGCTTCGTTCCCATCCTAAATTAAGGGACTTTTTACCAAAGTGGAAATCCACATTCATTATTTATTTAATTTCACTAAATTTATTTCCACTATCAAAGATTTACAAAAATATGGTGTACAGTATTGTAAAATCGGGCATCACACAAACACTTAAGCAAAATTAAATAAAAGATCTATATTATAAATTTGCTTAATAAATTATGATTAAGCAAACCATATTCAACTTTTTTATCAAATATAAGACCATGATTTAATTGATTATTTTATTGGCCTTAATCTATTTAGAAAATGTTTTTGAATATTGCGTTAAGAAGTTTTCTCATGATATTATTAATTATACTTTTAGAAAATTACTTAATAATGTTTAGATTGATTGAGTTTTTGTGATAACCATAAATTTCGACTCCCAGAAAATAGAAATCAATATATTATATTGGAATAAATGACTATTTTGGAATTCTTGGAAGAATTAAGTAAGTAGATGGACTTAAGGTTTTTGAAAATGGGATTTGGATTAAAATATTTTGATAACTTACCTGGGGATTTATTCAAACATGTGATTGCTAAATTTTAAGAGATCGATTATATTAAGTGTCAAGGAAATTAAAATTTAAGCAAATCAATATATATATAAGATTAAAAATATATATATATATATATATATATATATATATATATATATATATATATATATATGATCATAGAAATTGAGTTTGGTACACTTGTTGGGAAGTGATCATAGAAATATGATTAAATTTAATTTAAATATATAAGAGATATAAGTATATAAATTTAATTAAGAAAATGTATATGGATATTAGTATATTAGTTAAATTAAGAAAGAATGTACAACTATATATATATATAATAAGTAAACCATATGATAAATAAAACCTACAAGCCTATATATATAAAGTACATACAAAGTATTAGTATATTATGCATAAAATAGAATATAAATATATAATATATTAAAATAGGTTTTGGCTTCCTGAAGAAGCCATTTTTCTTGATTCTTACCCATCACAACCCACGTAGAGTGGGTGTCTGCAAAAGGAAATAGAGAAACGAAATGGAGAGACCGAGAGAAATATGGAAAGGAGATATCAAGTGTAAGAGGCTAAGAGGAAATTAGGAAAGGAACGGAGACAGCAATGGCGTGCATATAAGCTAGGTTTAGTACCGATCTTGGAGGCATCAAGGCAGAAATGACGTGGGACAGAGTCGGTTATAGGCGATGCATAGAGGCAAAACCAGTGGCTGTTGCCACCGCTAAAACAGCAGGAACCAGTGCTGTTTTGGAGATTCATTGGTGCTGAAAGGGACAGAGAAGGAACAGGCTGTTGTTGTTATTTTAAGAAGTTGAAGATCGGCTGTTGAAGGTTGAGTATAGGTGGCTATTTTAGAGGTAAAAGAAAGAACCAGAAGAGGGGTTTGGTGTTGATTTTAGGATTGCTATAGAGGGAGCCATGATGAAGTAGAAACATGGCTGAAGAAACAGTATCCGAAGGTAATCGTGCTTAAGAAGGGGTTGTATGGGTGGTTGTGATTTGGGTTTTTCAAGGGCTGTATATAGTGGCATTGAGGAATTTCTTTAAGGCTGAGTTAGAGGTCAAAACAGTAGGGGTGCCTGAAAACAAGGGTTGACCGAGACTATTGAGAGAGTTTTAAGGGTAGCAATCAGTCTCTGTTTTTAGGGAAGTTTTAGGTTGGTTAAGACATGATTTTTAAGAGCATCAAAACAGTGCTAGATCACGTTGAAACAAAGGTTGCTTCAGATTTCAAATGTTGGCTCTCGGTAGAGGAACAAATTGTTGGATTATGCCCTTAGAACCATTCATTAGATGATTGACTTTGGCATTTTTTTTTATGTATCATGACATTTTATTTATCATAGTTCATTATTATATTTGTCTTATAACTGCGTAATATAATCTTATATAATAATGTCCTTAGAATAGTAATAACACACTATTCTTAAAATATCCCTAGTCAAGTATTATTGTGAACAAGGATAACAATGATACGATAAGACTAGTATGTGGTTGACTGATGACCATTGTCATGGATATAGGATATCAAGTCATCACATAGGTACATGTTAGAGAACTATGTACTGGATCGACCCTCCATGAGAACGCTACATGGATTGTTATATGAATGTCATAAGCGATTCTCATAGTGATGATGGTGTATGTGATCCTTTGACTTGAGATCATCAGAGATCCCAACATAGAGAATTGCATACTTTAATGCTGCTAGATGTCATTCGTAACAGGATGGACTATAAAGGTAGTAATTGGGTATGCCTTGATCTATGTAGAGGGATGTTGAGTGATCAAGATAGGATTTATCTCTCTTATATAACAAGAGTGATGTCTTGGGCCCTTTGATAGAGTGAGACTAAGAAATGCATGGCCGTGCTCGAATAAGTCAATATGAGATATTGATTTTATTTGTTTAATTAGTCTACTCAGGAATCAAGAAACGCTGATTAGACTATACAAGTGTGACACATTCCATGACTTGTGTCTAATCAAGACATCATAGGATAAAGGGATTAAACTACACGGTAACATCTATCACGAGTAAAGTTATGTCGAGTCATTGACATTCTCGTTACATGGGTAGCAATGATGTGTTGCTAGATACCGCTCATTGCCTGTGACAATTTTGTCATTGCCATTGTTTTGAGAACCTATTGGGTCGCACACTTAGAACGGATCAATGAGGAGCTTAATTAATCCTATTCTGAATTGGATTAAGGATATAACTAATCCTATTCTGAATTGGATTAGGGATATAACTAATCCTATTCTAAGTAGGATTAGAGTTCTGTTTGGCAGTAAATTTTAGGGTAAAATTTACTGCCTATAAAAGGGATGTTTTTCTAAAACATAGCCGCACTTTTTTAAAAAACAGAAAACAAAACATTCTTTTTAATCGAAGCTAGCAGTTCGGTTAAAAGAATAAAAACGCTCCTTAAGGCATCTGATCGTGAGACGTTCAAGAGTCGTGAGATCCGTTCGTGTGGATACCGTAGAGGCAGGAACGAAAAGTTGCTGCTTGTGACTCGACCAACGACAGAAAATTCAGAGAAAACGTCAAGTAAAATCTCGAAACCCTAATCAGGCAACTCTCCGAATCGATCTTGGTGGAGGCCGAATGATTTAAATTCCGCTGCGTGTTGTTTCGGTTTCCTTCACAAATGACAAGTGGGGAATGGCTTTTAGGCTACTATAACCTGAGGCTAAAAGGAGCTTCATTCTCGGGTCCTTGAGCAAAACAAGGGTTTTCCTTTCGCCACACAGATCAAGGCTAGAAAATGGCACTTGGAACAGAAGCTCGTTGATGGCCATGAACCGTGGCTGAACTGGGTTCCGTGACTGCTGGAAATGGCAACATTTTGGCACTTAAAGAGAAAGCATAACAAGAGCTATTGAGACTGGTTATAAGGCAATGTTTTGGTTTGAATAGGGGCTGGTTCTAGTAGTTGAAAACAAGATTTGTTGGGCTAATTTCAGTTGAGTTTTAGTCTGTGTTTGCTGGTTGTTGTGTGGCATTTTCAAGCTGGCAATGTGGCGCTTAAAAACTAAGTTTTTATATAAAAATGGAAAACTGAAATAGGGTTGAGAAGTTGTTGAAATGAGATTGCAACAATGGTCTCCATGGGCTGGAAAGAAACCAGTTTAAGAGTTGAGCAGTGGCGTCAAATGAAGTTAGAAGTTGCTGAGATGGGCCTTGACTTAGGGCTGTTGGAGGCAACAATGATGAAAGGCTGAAGGGAGATTTTATTGAAGAAAATAAGACGTGAAAGCAGTAAAGGAAGGGCCATGAGTTGGGACAAACCGAAAGGCATGAACAAGGGTTGAAACAAGACTAGCTTACTGTTATCTCAGATTGGTAGTACTTTAAAAAGGGTAAGGAGTCCTTAAGTTTAGCATTTAAGTATATATTGCTCTACGTGCTAAGAGTATGAAATGAGGATGGATTAATGCAATATTGTTTACATATATATATATAAACATTCCTAAAAGACTGCGTTGAGGATAGATTAATGTGAATATATATCTCATGAGCTTGATGAAGAAAGAAATATAGGATTTGATTAAGCATAAATACTTTCATGCAAATGTATATACATATATATATGTATACTTATAGATGTATAAATATTATTGGTACGATATTGAAGGAGGAAATAAATCTATGGTGTAGGTTTTGGTTTAGACGCTTGGGGAAAAGGAGCGATACAACCCTCGGTTAAGGAAAATTCTTCAAGAGTAAGGAAAAGTAATTTAGTTAAGATTTACTTATGTTTTCGAATAAAAAGATGGATAAACTCATCTCTAAACATATATATATATATATAGATCTAAAAGATAATAAAGATTTAAATTATTGGCATAGAAATGAATTTAGATAATTTTAGCTTTAAGATATGTGCATCAACATGTGGATAAGTGTGACGAGTTATGTGATTTGATTGATTTGTAGTGGCTTGGACTGAAGTGGAAGACTTAGCGTCGATTTAGAGGCTTGAAGAAGATAATTGTAAAGCCTCGAGGTAAGTGGGTTAAATAAGCCTTACTAGTATCATCTCGTAAGAGATGAATGAATCTTTATTAAATACTTATCTAAATTCGCATCAAGTTGATGGAATATTATGGAAAAGACTATAAAAGTAAGTATGGATAAATTACAAGTTGGATTGATGTGTTTGTGAATAGTTTTCGGATTATTTGTGAATTATGTGTGGTGTGTTATAACTTATTGTGCTTACTAAGATTACGAACTCGTATGAAACATAAATGCCTATGTCATGAGAAATGTATGTGATTTATTTAAGTTGCACCTAGTGAGCATGCCAATACATTGTTATACTTTAAAAATGTATATACGGATTAGTGTACAATATGTATACCACCTATGATATTTAGCTCAAAGAACTCGAATAGCTCCTAGTGGTATTTATCGAAAAGCTAGGACACTGGAATTGTATGACCACTGACGTGTATATACAACTTGAGGACTTGAATGATGGTGGAATATAACCATTAGAAAGCATGCGCCATATAGGCAAATCTGAGTAAAACTCACTCCTTTGTACCTGTGAGCCACCTCTAGAGAACTCAAAGGAATTACGTGCTACGCAACTTTCTTCGTGAACTGCAGGAGCCACCTCTAGAGTCCGTTGAGAGCTAAGTGCTGCATGAGTTCCGATGAACCATTAGAAAGCATGTGCCATAGAGGCCAATCTAAGTAAAACTCACTCCTTTGTACCGTGTGAGCCACCCCTAGAGAACTCAAAGGAACTACGTGCTACACAGCTTTCTTCGTGAACTACGGGAGCCACCTCTAGAGTCCTTTGAGAGCTAAGTGCTGCACGTATACTGATGAAACATCATTTAGCATGCGCCATAGAGGCAAATACAAGTAAAACTCATTCCTTTGTACCGTGTGAGCCACCTCTAGAGAACTCAAAGGAACTACGTGCTACGCAGCTTTCTTCGTGAATTGTGGGAGCCACCTCTAGAGTCCTTTGAGAGCTAAGTGCTGCACGTGTATCGATGAACCATTAGGAAACGTACGCCATAAAGGCCAATCCGAGTAAAACTCGATCTTTGTACCGTGTGAGCCACCTCTAGAGAACTCAAAGGAACTACGTGTTATGCAGCTTTCTTCATGAACTGTGGGAGCCACCTCTAGAGTCCTTTGAGAGCTAAGTGCTACACGTGTATTGATGAACCATTTGAAAACATAAGCCATAGAGGCAAACCCGAGTAAAACTCGATCTTTGTACCGTGTGAGCCACCTCTAGAGAATTCAAAAGAACTACGTGTTACATAAATTCTTCGAAACTGTGGGAGCCACCTCTAGAGTCCTTTGAGAGTTAAGTGCTACACGTATACTGATGAATTATGGGAAATCATATGCCATTGAGAAAATGAATAAATGATTGTGATCTGTGAATGTGATGACTATCATTAGATGAAATAGATATTATACATATGATAGAGAATGGGAATAATTATTGAACTATACTTATATTATGCTATAGAATCATCTGCTATTTGAAATGGTTGTTTCCTTCATACTTAACCATATCAATAAAAAGGGGATAAAAATAACGATGATTTTGTGAGTTAAAGAAATGAAGAAAATCATGAATGAGCTTATGAAATCGGTTGTACATACAAGTTAGTAGCTAATCTTGATATAATGCATACACGCCATTGGCCTTCGGGTCGTGACAGATTTAATGGTATTAAAGCAGGGTTTGTCTAGTACGTGTTAGTGTAGTTAAGATCATTTGTGGTGTTACATCCCATGTACTGTGAAATATATATTTGAAAAATTATCTATTAATTGACTTATACTGAGATTGGTCTACTCTTGGTATAGTTTGTTTTAATTCAAATTAGAATGAGGAGGATTGGACGTAGAGGTGGGCCCGGAAGGCCACCTCAGAGGCCGACGATGCAACCATCGACTCCATCACCCTCATAAGTTGGACATGTAATAGGCTACATACAAAGTTAGAACCTTTAAGTCATCTGTTGCATACTAGCACTCCATTCAAAGAAGTCTTGGATGAAAGAGAGTGCTTATCATTAGTGTAAAGTGAAGGTCAGAGATAAAAACCTAATAGTAGATTCGATATTGTTGTACTTTTACGACATTGGTTTCATTTTGGGTATGGATTAGATAGGCACCCATTGTGCTAGTGTACACTATTATAAGAAAATTGTAACCTTTCCCTACCTAATCTGTATATGATATGTCTTGGCAAGTAACGAAGTAAGAAATGATTATTTCTTTTGTTCTAAACGTATTGGAGTGATGCCAGTAAAGGCACAATGGCCTATGTGATTTAAAGATTGATATAATGTACTTATCAAGACTTATGAATAAGGAATTATGTTGTGTTTGGTAGAGATGATAATGGTATAACATAGCATAGTTGGCCTAAGATAGGTCATGCAATGATCTGAAACGATCGATTTGAATACCTTTTTACTTTGAAAGAGATAAAATTATTATATCTTATATGATTGATGCAGAAATAGGTAATGATTGAAAGGTGCAAGAAGATTTAGTTAATACGGAATTGTGGGAACGTAATTTGGGTAATATGAGGCTTTTGATGGAACAATGATAAACATTTAGTAAGATAAGGACAAGAGACTATGAAAATTATGGAATGAAGCTTGGATACATGAGAATTGTGTTGGAATATCAACTTGAGTTATGATAATACATCCTGAGAATGGTATGTGATGAATATGCTTAATTACATATTGAATTTATTTACACAAACTGTGAATCTTAAGTATTTCAACAGTGCCTTGATGTAGCCTATGGACATATTTAGCATAAGCTTTGAGCTTTTGGAATCATTTGATTTTGATTATACATGGATATAAGGGTTAATGTATTTGGAAATCTTAAATATGTGGGCTATTTTGAATGACTGGAATGAAATCAAACCGTACATTGATCTTTTTGTTTATAGAGCCATTCGAATCTAAAGTCTTATGCGAACATTATTTTCCTGTGAAGAGAGTATAAGATTTGATTGAATACATGATCTGGCTTTTATTTTGAGAACTATATGAATTTTGGGATTGCGATTTTAGACTATTAAATTTGAAATTTGAGGATTAGGCATCATTGATAAGCTTTAGTGAGTCTCATCATCTATTGTGAGTTTAATTGTGCTTATTGGACTTGAAAATTAGGGTTTGGACTTGACTACAATAGTAGCAAGAAACTATTATTTGAATCTATTCACCATGCAAAAAAAAAAAGATTGAACCATGTGATTTTGTGAACTTTGTGAATGTTGAAAAGTCTTTGGTCTTTAACCTTTACTAATAGAGAAGCTTTTAGTATAACTGATATTGAATATGATTGATTATAGAAATTATGAATCTTTGAGTATTACTGGAGACCTTTAAGGAATATCAAGCAAGGTGGTAAATTGATTATACCTATGTTATAAAATAGTAAGAACTATTAACTTTAAATTAATATATATATATATATTTTGAAATGACAAACACTTAAGCAAGATTAGATGAATGATGAATGTTATAAATTTGGTTTATCAATTATGATTTTCAGAAACCATATTAAGTGCGTTTATCAAATATAAAACTATGATTTAATTAATTATCTTTATTAGTTTCAATCAATTTAGAAAACATTTTTAAATACTAATTTAAGTAATTTTTTTATGAAATTATTGAATATATTTTAAGAAAATTACTTGATAAATTTTTGGGCTTAAATTCATGTTTTCAAAGTCGAGTCATATTAAAAATATTCAAAATTGGTTAGGAATGTTTTTAATGCTTAAAAGGCTCAAAAAAGTCAAAATGTTGACCAGGGGATCCATCCCCTCCCTCTAGGGGATGGATCCCTTGTTGGCAGAATACCCTTAAAGGTAGGAACAGTTCAAGGGATCGATCCCCTCCTCTATGGGATCGATCCCCTATTGGCAAAAACCCTAGGAAGCCTTTGTAAAGCCACAGGATTGATCCCTTACTTAAAAAGATCAATCCCCTATGAGCTGGAAGCCTCCAACGGCTAGTTTTTTGTAAGGACCAATGGGAAAATCAGTTTTAGGCTACACCAAGCTTCAACAATCAACCAATGGAGTATAAACAGAAGCTTAGAAGTCTAAGACACTTAAGTGACTTTATTCTTTATCTTCTTCAAGCTTCAAAAACATTTCAAGTGCTACAAATTCCAAATTCTCTACCATTCTCATAATCCTTCGCATAAACCTTGTATAAGTTCTTTTAGAGCTCAAAGTGTAATCACCCACCTTCCTAGATGTTATCTTAGATAACAACTCTTGAAAACCCATTCACAAATTATAAAGGGGACTGAACCCTTGAGTGCTTCATTGTAAGTGAGGATTGGGTTGAAAGTTTTCTCCTTGAGCCATAAAAAGGAGAGGTTATAAGGTTTGCTACTTGATCCCGTAAAAAGTAGTGGTTGCAAGGTTTCCTTCTTGAGGCTGAAAAAAAGAGTGTTGAAGGTTACTCTTGAGCCTGCAAAAAAGAGTGTAACAAATTCAAGATAGTGAATTTGGAGAAAATCCTTGGAAGTGTCTTAAGGTAGAGGATGTAGGCAAGGTTGCCGAACCTCTATAAATCGCTTGCATACAATTTTCTAACCCTTCACTCTTTAGTTTCTTGTGATTTACTTGCGTATATTAAATTGTGATTGAATTGTATGCTAGAATAGCTCAAAGAGCCTAGAGAACTATTATATAGGCTAGAGAATTTAGAAAAATAAAAAAAACCTAAGGTTAGTTAAAAACCGATTCACCCCCTCTCGGTTAGATAATTGAGCCAACAATTGGTATCAGAGCTTGGGCTCGAGATTAGAAAATGATTAACACCCTTCGACCAAAACGATCTTAAATGACTCATTTGAACATAAGTACACCCTTAGGTGGAGAGAGACACTTAATAGTTAAACTTTCGTGTTTCAATGGAGAAAAATACTCCTATTGGAAAACTAAAATGATGTTGTTTGTACAAGAAAATGACTATGAGATGTGAAGGATTATAGATAAAGGTCCCCAAATTCCAGTGAAGAAAGTAGATGGAAAAGATGTCCCTAAGAGTGAGATGAGTAGGACACAATGATATGAGAAAGGCACAATTAATGCCAAGGCTATGCACATTCTCTTTTGTGCATTAGGTCCTAATGAATACAATTGAGTCTCCCTATGTGAGAATGCCAAGTAAATATGGGACAAATTAGCCATTACTCATGAAGGGACTAATCAAGTTAAAGAAACTAATGTAGGAAAGCTCACACATGATTATAAGCACTTTAGCATGAAAGAAGATGAGTCCATTAGTGAATATGTCCACTAGGTTTAATGATATAATCAATGGACTTAAGGCCTTAGGTAAGACCTATTCCAATGTAGAAATGGTTAAGAAAATTTTGAATAACTTGTCAAAATCTTGGGAGGCAAGGGTAACACAATAGAAGTGATGGAGATCCAAGCTCACAAAGCTCAAGTCATGTTCGTGATGATCGTGATCCTTTAAGTATCCATGGAGGTCCAATTACAAGAGCTAAATCAAAGATAATGCAACAAGCCTTGGCTGGTTTCATTGATATTGCTAGAGAGAAAGCCCAACAAAGCTTGAGCATGGAGGATGATAAAGTTTTCTACAACATGGTCCAAGCCCAAGTTCAACCTTCTTGAAGACACACAAGTATTGGGCCGAAATGCAAATTAGGCTAGATGCATATTTTATTTAGTTAAGTATTATTGGGCTGAACATTGTCTTAATTTAATTTAAGTTAGGAGAGTAGGATTCCTATTGCTTGTTCTGCAAGTTTGCTATTTCCTATTCTGCAAGTTAGGAAAGTAGGATTCCCATTACTTGTGCTTCAAGTTATCTATTTGCCTATAAATAGTTATGTAACCCTTTGGGGAGAACACAATTGATTTTAGTAATAAAATTGAGAGACTTCTTCTCTTTGGTTCTCTTGAGCTTTGTGAGCTTGGATCTCCATCATTCCCCCTCTCCTCGAAAGGATTTGTCCTCAAATCAGAATCACCTACATCAATATCAAAGGGAGAAAGATCAGAAACATGTTCTCTTGAGAACTCTTGAACTTATCAAGGTCTTCCTTGTGGCGTTCTTCTACCTTCCACCAATATATACCATAGGTTCTTGCTTTTCTAAGCAACGGGTCTTGGTCCAATACCATAGGTTCTTGTGTTTCTACACAACGGGTCTTGGTTTTTACTTCTAATTTTTGTTTTTCCTTTGCTGCGTTTTTAACTTGTTATTGTTTCTCTTCAAGTGTTCTTCATCTTCTTCATTGAACCTCATCTTCTTTCGGTGAGGTCCATATCAAGAAGAGTCTAAAGATCCTAATACCTTATCTCTAGATGAGCTTATAGGTTCCCTACTTACCTATGAGATGAAATTAAAAAGAAATGAGGAGCCAATCAATAAAGTAAGGGTAGCCTTTAAGTCTTCCACCAATAAAGAAATTAAAGATGATAGTGATGAGAGTGGAAGTAACGAAGAAAAAGAGATGGTGATATTTGCCAAAAGATTTAATAAGCACATGAGGATGAAAGCTAAAGAAGATGATAAAAGGCCTCAAAGGAGAGAAGTAATGAGAGGTCAATCAAGTAAGAGGGACATAGACCTCCAAATGTGTAATGAACCGGGTCATACTAACTTAGAATGCCCTTTACTTAGGAAGGAATATAATAGGAAGTATAAAATGAAAGCATTTGGGACTACATGGAGTGATAGTGATAGCTCCGATGAGAAAAACATAGATAATGAGATAGCCTACTCATGCTTTACGACCTTTATGATGGTGAGGCTAGTTTTAGCTCTAGTGAAGGCAATGATTATACTTTCGATGAACTACAAAATGCCTTCAATGAATTAGCAAATGATTTTCAATGCATGAACTCTAAATATAAGAAAATTATTGCTAAATTGAAAACAGAAAATGAAATGCTATTAAATGCTAAGTTAGAGCTAGAAAAGAAATTAAAAAGAGCAACTTTAGAAAATGATGAGTTGACCAAAAATAATGCAAACTTACATAACTCATTTTCTAAGTTTTATATGGGTCAACAAAAGCTAGATCACATGTTAGAGACCCAAAGAGCTTTCTTTGACAAAGATGGGTTAGGCTATAATGCAAAAACACAAAGAAACTCATACTAAGAATTTTCAAGTGACCAAGAATACAATGCATGATTTATCTCTTAGATGCTCACTTTACAATAGGATTGGCCACTCTTCACAAGTATGCACATATAGAAAGACCTCATTTAAAGGAAAAGTGGTTAGGAAGATGTGGATCCCAAAGTATACTATAAATGATGATGAATTGAATTTGAAATCGGATCCCTAAAGGATCAAAAATTATTTGCACTAACTCTTATGAACCTAAGAAAGCTTAGGTACCAAAGCATGCTTGAATTTTTTTTAGTGTTAGGAGTGCTAGAGCATAGAGTTACAAAGAAATATTGAAGTTTGAATGCTCTACACACCCCCAAGGAGTTTGTTTGTGCCAATAAGGAAAAAGAAAGGCTTGAAGATCCACACTTGACAAAGTCACATCACTTCTTCAAGGTTGACTCAACGAATCTTGGCAAAGCACTCTCAGGTAATGGAGTTTTGTAAGCTATTTTATATTGTTGAAACTCTTATTTGCTTTAATTCTTAGTGCCTTGATGAGATATTTTGTCAAAGATCTTTTATGCTTTAAGAATGTGTTAAATGATTAAATGAAAAGCATGTTAAATGATTTTGTAATGATGTTGTGTTTAAATGAGTTTATGATGATTAGAGCAAGTTTGTTATGTCTTGATAAATATGTTTACTTGCCTCAAATGTGCCAAACATGCCAATTCATATATGCAAAATGCCATTTCATGAGCACCAATGAGATATTGAAAATTATGGCATAATGTTCACAACTAGTGTGATTTGATGATGTCTGGACTTAAAATCTATGTAAACATGTTTGTTTTGGCATATTTGTGTTTTTCGACGTATTGGTTTTGCCAAAATATGCATAACTCTTAAAATGACCTTCCATATAACCAAAAATGCATTTATTAGTAAAAATCCTTCCAAAATTGTGAAATCTATTGTCAAATGATTTTTCGTCCATATTTTTCATTCATACAAGTCCAAAATCATGTTATACGTGTGTTTAAACTTTTACTTGGACTTAAAACACTTAAAAACGGATTTTTAGCATCTCAAAAGTTGATTCTAGGCAAAAAAATCTACAAATTTTGAAAAAAGGATCGATCCCCATCCTTAAGGATCAATCTTTTTGTCTAAAATGTAGAAATTATGCATTCTGGGTTTAAGGGATAGATCCCCAACTTGTAAGGATCCATCCCCCCTTAGGCAATATGCCTATTTGTGGCTTTTAAAGTCAAATTTGAGAAAGATCTTTCATTTTCTTGATACTTTCTTTTTTCTCAACTTAAAACACATTGTTTTAACTTATTCTTGATAATGTTTTTAACTTGTAAAGTCATTTTTCATTGATATCATGTTTCATTTTCAACTATTAGTATCATCTTTAATTGAACTTACAAGTGCAAAAATCTTTTATTTTATTGAAAATATTCATGAAATGCATGAATCATGAAATAACCTTAAAATGTCTTTTCATTGTGTGCTTAAAAACATAAATTTTGAGAATTATTTCAATGATTTGTATATGTATTTGAGAATTTGATGAACTTGTGCTTGATAGACATATTCATTCCTTTGGTTCATCCTAAGTCAAGCATATTTATAGGATCATATCTCATAGCTTGATTCACATATTTTTCAATTTGCTTTACGATATATATATATATATATATATATATTGGAATGTGTAATTCTGGTCAAGATGTATACTTGAATGACTTGATGATCAAACTTGACTTTAGTGTTTGTATTAGAATATGACTTAGGTAAATATAATATTTAAGATACTTAAAACATTTCCTAGAGTCATAATTGTTCTTGGCCTACAATTTGTGACGATAATTGATCTTGAATGCTCAAATGTATAAAGATTTGTCATCCATGAACTTAGATTTCTCTTATGGCTAATTATGTAAAGAACTTAAGTCTTAATGACAACATCAATATTCAAGAAAAAATGCAAACTTAAACAAATGCATCTTGATTGATACCCATTCATAAATTGTTGAATGTTTTGATGATAAGCTTGCATGATTACTTAGGTTGAATCAATGATCATGCCTATGCGTTGAGAATATTTGTTTTCATGAAAATTTTGCTTGACTTTACTCATAGATTATGAATTTTAAAGTTAAAATATACTTAAACATGATATTGATTAACTTAGGTAAAACCATTTTTGTTTTAAATGAAGGTAAAACCATTTTGATAAAATAGCATATACCCCTAGAACCGTAAATGATGAATACAACTAGGGATATGGCTATAATGTAATTAAGGTGGTAATCTTGAATCTTTCCTTGCTCATAATTGGTAAAGATCCTTAAATGGAAAATAAGCATAAGGTTCTTTGTGTTTATGATTATGGAAGAATATTGATGAGATTTGAATTCGTGAATCTTCCATATGATTAAATTTATTCTTATGAATATAGATTAATACATGATGATAGTATGCTTCTGTTTATAGCAATCCATATACCTATTTGATGGATGTGTGATTGAGTTCTTACTTGTTTGACTTAACCATTCTCTTAGCATGAACATACCAAATATAATTATTGGAATCATGTAACATGTATAAGTAAAACATTGGTGATAATTGGTATAAGCTTTGAATTGATAATTCCTCTCTCTTAATATTAAAATGACAAATAGGGAAGAATTCTTTTAAGACACTTTTGCATGAGATATTTTTGTGCTAGAATATATGGTTAATTGATATTTGATTTAATTCTATGCACATTTTTTCTTGAAGATGGTTTATGAGCTCAATGTACTATCTTTCATCTAAGTTTAGCTCATAATCATTATGTATAATCATGCACCTTGTTGTACTTTAAAGAACATTTGATATGTTTATGTGCTTAATAAAATTGATTTAAGCAAGTTATTGAATTACTACATAAAATTTCTTTGCATCTTGCTTCTTTGTGATCAATTAACAATTCTTGAAATTATTTATGAACAATAGGTATAGGATCATGAACAATGTCCATTGCATGCACAAAAAATTCATAATCTTTATATAGACATTGATTTATTTATTTGTGCTATAACTCTCAATGTACTAATCTTTTGTTTGTTGGTTGAAGTAATTTTTATGTCGTCAAAAATTTTAAGCCATATTTTTAAGAGGAGAAATTTTTGTTTATCTTTCTTTTTGCTATGACAAAAGGGAGAGAGACAATGTAGTTTATAAATTGTTTTGAAAATCATGCTCATATTAAGGGGGAGCTTTATTTTCAAATCATGCTTATATTAATATGAGATTCCCAATTTCATCTACTCCTTCCATGCCTATTAAATATTCTGAGTTAGAATGATTAGTCAAATGACAATGACTAATTTCTTCCCCCGTAGGTATTGGAGAAACTGTCAAGTGGGCCCTACTGGATTATCCTTAACCCCAATGAGAATGGAAGTGGCAAAATGTTAATCTTGAGCTCAAAATACATAATGGGTAAGAAGAAATTCCTTCGTTTAAGCATACTTTGGCTTACGTGCAACAAATTCAAAAATAACGATTGTCCATAGGCTGAGAAAACTATTATGAATAACGGTCAACCTAGTTTGACTTTTGACCAACAGACTATCATAGTCAAATCCTTGTGTGAAGAAGTTTCACGTGGTTCTAGCCCGTGAACTGAATCACATGAAAATGCTTAAAACAACAGGAAAGAGCTCAAAAGCCTTCGTTTGAGGGTATTTTGGTCATTTTATAATACATGGCCGATCAAACCTCATCCATAGTCAACCTTTGATTTAGTTTAACATAAATAAATGAAATTTAATAAAAATAAAAAATTGAATTTAAAATATTAAAATAATAGTTACGACATAAGTGGAAATATTGAAATTTTAAAAGGGTAGTTTGGTCATTTCTCATGGTTGATATTTTTAATGATTAAATAATATTAAAATAAGATACTTTTAAGTGTCTTCTTCTACCTAAAGTGACCAGCACCATTTTTGATAACCGCTAATTTTCTAAAATTAATATTAAATATTTGTAAATTTAATATTAAAGCAAATAGAGAAACGTAAATAAATAAATAAATTATTCACAAGAATTGGAATATTGATTTATTTTAAAAAAAATTGATGAAGGAATAGAATGGAGAAATTATAAACAGGGGAAAATAAATTTGGATATTGAGAAATCCAAAT
This sequence comes from Heritiera littoralis, assembly GCA_031772115.1. Lineage (NCBI taxonomy): Eukaryota > Viridiplantae > Streptophyta > Magnoliopsida > Malvales > Malvaceae > Heritiera > Heritiera littoralis. Next base: position 1,031,410 of record JAPDPK010000191.1, on the reverse strand, counting down.
TTAATAAGAAATAAAAATATGTATTTTTATATATTTATATAATGATATTATATAAATATATTTTTAATAAATAGATATATTCATATGTGGAATATATGTATATATTATATGTTGATATATCATTTTATATCATTGAATAAATATGTATGTACATTATTATTATACATATTTATGTATATATATATATATATATGAATACAAATATATATATGAAATATAAATGGTATTTTAACTAAAAATGTATAGATATAGATATATCATAAAAATAAAATATATGTATTTCTATACATAATTACTTATAGTATAATTATATACATATATTAAATATATTATAATAATAAATATCATTTATATATATATATATAATATATATATATATTATATATATATGTTATATAAAACAGAAAAAAAGGAGAAAACAGAACGGGAATCGGTATTCCCGATTTAACAGAAAAAAAGGAGAAAACAGAACGGGAATCGGTATTCCCGATTTCTCGTTCTTCTCCGTCGAAGGGGAGCCGACCCCGTCGGCGGTAAGAGGAGAGAAGAGAGATGATGGGGGCGAGGTCGCCGGTCGACGAGGAAGGGAGACGCTGTCGGCGACAGCCAAAAAACGGAAATAGAAACGAAATGAAGCGAAGTGGAAAAAGAAAGAAAGGAAGAAAGGAAAGGGTCGGTGCCGGTTGGTCCAGGCACCGCCACCCCAACCTTGAGCTCGGCGGAGGTAAGGGGAAGGAGAAGGAGGCCATCGGTGAGAAGGAAAACGGCGGAGGAAGGAAGAAAAAGGGGAGGAAGAAGCCGAGACCCACGTTGCTAGATCCGCCACCTTGCCGCCGATCTGGGCTGAACAGAGACCAACCATAGCTTCGCCGTGATGTCCGCCAGCAGTGGAGACGCCGAACCGTCGGAGAACCGGCCACCGGAGGAGAATCGATGGTAAGGGGAGGTTGGACTGGTATGAACCGGTTCAGATCGGTTCAGACCAGGGAAAAGGAAAAGATGAAGAAAAAGAAAAAAAAGGAAAAAGAAAAAAGAAAAGAGAAGAAAAAGGAAGAAAAAGAGAAAAGAAAATTTTCGGAATTCAAAAATTTCGAAAATTAGGAGATCCTAAAATTCGGTAGGAAATTACGAAAATTTTTTCGATTATTTAATTAAATAAATTATTTGTGAAAATTCTAAAATGTTAGAATTTGGTTTCCAGAAATTATTCTCAACGAACGAAAGGATGGAATCGGAAGAGATGGAGTACGGGCGCGACCGATAACGCAGAAGTCGCCAACCCGGGATAGGTAAGGGATGCATGTGCAACACTATAAGGATATTCAGTCTGCATGTTTTTAAATTATAAATTATTTTATGGAAATGTTGTGATGATTCATCAGCTGAAAATTTGTGATGACGTACAGGTTGAAAGTATAAACTGTATTTTTCGTGCAGGAGGCTAGCCAATCGACAGTCGTTATACTGCCGAAAAATATTAGAAAATTATCAAAAATCATAATAAATAATTTTATGTCACGAGAAATGATTTTTAATCACGAAAATCGAGAAAAAAATATTTTCATAAAAACATGAATAAAATGAAAGTGATTTTAAAATATTCATGTTTTTGAGAATGGTGATAATGAAATCACCGAAAAAAATTCTTTTTGAGAATGGTGATAATGAAATCATCAAAAATTCTCTTGATATGTAAATTACACGTAATACGAGATGGAAAATGAAAAGAAATAAAGTGAATATTTTTATATATATTTCTTAAATATTTACTAAATGGTTTTATAACCTTTATGGTTTTAAATTATGAAATTATATATTTTTAAAAATTTCATAAAGGTTTATTGATAATGAAAAATACTGTTTTGAGACTAGTTGGCAATCTTATCATGCTGATATGTGATATGTGACATGTGATATGTGATATGAGATATGTAGTCCCAGCCGACACCTGATCAGTGATCCGCCGAGGACAATTATAGACTATGGCCATAGATCTAACATGATTATTTTATACCCTTTGGGGTCTATAGCATGATATGAGTAACGACCCAGTGGACGGGCTAGGCGTGCCTCAGTCTCCATATATGAAAATGTTTTATATGATATGTGATACGTGAAATGCAAATGTTTTAGATGATATGTGATACGTGAAATGTAAATGTTTTACATGATATGTGATACGTGAAATGTAAATGTTTTACATGATATGTGATAAGTTGAATGAAAGTGATTTACAGCATTTTACATAATGCTTATTACGGTACTGATTTTAGTACTACGAGATGATTTTTATATGACATGTGATATGAACATATAATATGTTTTCAAAAGGAAAAAGGAGGAAAATAAATCTAATATTCTTATTTAATTTTTAAATTGAATATTAGATTTAAACGATTTATATGTTATACGAAAAAGATTTAAATAACTTATTTTGCTATTTAAAGTACTGCACTAATTATGATTGTACAGTAAAACATGAAACGAGTTTTAAATGAGAATGATGATGATTTAACTAAAATTCTTTTCAAAGAATATATGAATATCAGTTACTTTATTTAAATGCTTTATTTTATAAAAGCATTATTTTGAAAAGAATATGAAAACGATGTGGAATAAAAAAAAGGAAAAGGATTTAAATTTCAAACGAAATGAAATTTATTACTCTCTACAGTTGCTTCTAGGTTCTGGGATAAGACAGGTATTTCAAAATACCTGTCTTACTCCATCCGGATCCTTAGCCGACTGTAGTATCCTTCCTACATTTGTGCCTAGAGCCCAATAGGAAAAATGAAAAAGTTTTTCAGCATATAGATAGCTAAATATCAAGTGAGGCATATAATTTCCTTACTGAGCCGTGGTTTGCTCACCCCTTAATTTTAACATTTCCGGTTTTCGAGGACTAAGAGTCTGACATCTAAAGGACTTCAATTGTGCATTGGGGATAATCCGACAACTTGATTTATTTAATAAGGTATGATCATTTATTTTCTGTATTTAGACTTATCTACAGTACTACTTCCTTATGAATTAAGATAGGGGATGTAATCCATATTATAATTTAATATGGAATTGTTTATATGTAAAAGAAAAGTAAAGTATCGCAGACAACCCAACCAAATAAGATGTATAGAATAAGGTGAAAAATAGGGTCACGGGCTGTGACAGATTTAATGGTATCAGAGTAAGGTTAGCCTGATATCTGTCAATTCTTTTGGAAAGAAAATGTGTTGAAAAGGTTAACATCCCCTGTAGTACTGTGTAGTCTGAATATATAGAGAAAATAAATAATTGCAAATTGAATTAAGTGTTGAGAAGGGGGTGAGAATTATGAACTAAGGATGTTAAAAAGGAAAACGACTCAAGAATGTTATTTGAATTGGTAATCTTATAGTCTAAAAAAGGTTGGTTCGGTAAGGAACAGAAATGGACTCGGTAAGGGCCCCACCAGTACTTTTTTATCCGGATCGAATTGAGACCTTAAAGTGATGATATAAAGGAAGGGAATGAAATATCATCATTAAATAGACTTTAAGATCACCAATTGAATGTAATTTTGAAGAGAGAAAATTTTTGGCAAAAAATGACCAAAATACCCCTACCTCCAAAATTTTACCTAGAGTCATAATAGACCAACAGAAGTTGGAATTGACTAATTTGACAGAGTAATTGATGGTGTAAGGATGCATTTAATGCAAAATGATTTGTATATCTGTCCTATCAGGATTTTTCTGTCTAAATCAGACAAGATTTTAAAATGATGATATAGTGTGAGAAGGGATATCATCATTCTATGGATAAGGAGATCAATGGTTTAAATGTATATGAGGATAAATAAATAAATATTGAAATGACGAAAATGCCCTATGTTGGAATATGTCTTGAACAGTGATAAAACTAAGATGATCTTAAATCCATTAATAGTAATGGAGTTATTGATGGCATAAAGGAATGTAATATGTGTATAACGGTCCCGATTTCTAATTTCACTTACACTTAGATGATGGATGCGACCCGAAATGTTTATAGTGGAAAGTCGCAGGACAAGCGGCTCTATTATTTATTCTTAAGGGTTGGAGTTAAAAGTGTATTAACGGGATACTATTACAGGATCGTTGGATATGATGAAAAGTGAAATGATTACCAAAGATGATTGAGAAGGAGATTAGTATAGATGATGAAATCCATAGCAGTACGGTTAATTCTGGTTCTATACTTCATTTCTGTTTTCGAAGTATTAAATGGACATTTATAGAACCGGAATAATTTGAAATATGTTTTACGGAATGATGTACTATATGGAGTATATGAAATTGGAGAATATACATAAGAACAGTAAGTGAAGATAAGAGATGAGGAAGATAACAGCTAACCTGAATTATTAAATGAAAATGATTTTAAAATTAAATTACAGTAATAATAAATCGATTAGCTGTGAAAGGTGTTAATCAAATAATTACACTTGATACAGCATATTAATTAAGATGATCGATATGCTATGAAATATGAAGAAATAAATGAATCAAGGTATAGTAGATGTTAAAATGATTTAAATATTAAATGCCTCTGCTTGAGGATATACAGGGGAAATGATAGGACACAGAGATGAAATGTCCAGAATGATAAGAGACGTGTGATTAAAGAAAATATTGGACATGATTCTCGATAAATTCCAAGAGCTATATAGATTGGAGAGATCGGGTTAACATTGACTCAATCGTGAATATGAAAGTTATTTCTAAGCTTATATCAAAGAACATAGAAGAATCCAAAAAGCTTAAGAAAATAACTCTGGAAAATATGTGGATAATGAAATTCACATGTATAGATGAAATTGATGGAAATACGGATGATGTTAATGAGATGATGAAGTATAATTGGATATTAAATTCCTATTATGCAATAAAGTTTTTATTAAGAACAAATAATCATCCATATAGAATTGATGCCTTATTTGATTTAATCAGATATATATGAGGAGCTTATAAGACCAATCTCTATATAAGGCGTCATCAGATGAAAAGTTGAAGACTGATGGTCATAAGATGATAATGATTAGAACTCGATAAAATTTTTACGAGTTTCTATTGAGGTTTACAAGGTTAATGAAATACCTTGTGATATATATAAGCCTAATGAATGAGGCATCTATATAAGGATAAAGTAATGATATACCGATACAGTATAAGGCACCAATGGAAAATGAGCAGCATAGTTATATGACCCTGCAAACTCTCAAAGACAGTAAACTATATGTCAAGTATGGCAAAGAGGAGATTTAGCTAGACAGTATCTCTTTCTAAAATACATGATCTCGAATGACAGAGCGATGTAGATCTGTCAATGATGAGGAGATAATGATTGAGATACGAAATGTACTAGGTCTAGCTAGATACTATTGCCAATCTATGGAAGAGTTATTGGGTTAGCAGCTCTACGGATGTGACTTAAAATTAAATAAGTTTAAGTCGATGAATGAATAAGTACAAAGATGGTATACAAATGGTTAAAAGAGTTTAATAGTGGAATATTTTACCACTGAGGAACAGTGACCGAAATGATGATGAAGGAAAAGATGAATATGAAATAAGAGGATAAGTACATGATGAGTAAGGAACACGAATACGAAATAGTTCTCGAATTTAAAACTAAAAGTGATTTTTGTAGTTATCACATGATTATGGCTAGATATAAGATTAAGCCAAACTCAATAGAGGAAAAGTAATCATACTCAAAGGAGTAAAGAAATGATTTACATTTTACTGCCAGTCATTTAAATGGAGAAAAAGGATATATATACCACCTCGAAATGATGGAAATAATGGATTTATATGGATAATGAGGTGATTAAATTGATAATTATAGATTCAATGATGAATTTAAATAATGAGGAGATTAAATTATAATTTGATTATGCCATTATGGAATCTAAATTATCAAAAGAGTATAATTTCGGGTATATTCTAAAATTAAAGTGATAATGAATATACCACAAGAACAAAAGAGGTAATAAGAATGCTACAAGAAAAGATGACATGGAGAGGAAATGATTGTCTCCTGATTCAATTATGATAAAAGATGGTAAATAGTAAAGTCTGCAAATGAGCTGCAGCATTTGATGAAATAAATATGAAAAGAGAATTGGGGATAATAATGAAGAATCTAAAAGAGATATGATAATATGAAAGTGATTATAGACTGATAGTCTAATGAAATCACTTCTCTATTATCAAACTCTTAGATTCCTTAGTGCCATAGTCGAAATATGATTATAAAATGAAGAGAATGTATGTGAAGTTCCAGTGAGCCCTATATGTGATGGGAATCTCTGAGTAGCTAATATTATGAGAAATAGCAAAAAGGCTTTGAGATTCCAAATTTATTGACAGCATCGCTCCGTACTGATGTAAATATCTGAGCATAGAATGAAAACGCTCGAAGATATGTTGAGTGAGCGGATGCACGAGATGTGAAAGCTACTGGGACAATTACATACTATTGATTAATTGGTAAACGATAGGTACTAAACTATATCGACTTGGCACAAATTGAGAAAACGGATGATGAATAGTATGAATCATATGTGTGATATGAAAAGGAGTGGAAATTGATAACTCCCAAATTGATAAAGTAATTCTTAGGGAATATAAATATATAGTGAAAGACGATATGTAGTGGTCTAAAAGTGATTTGATAAAAAAAATTAAATTATGCTGGCAGTATGATTTAAAGGATGATTTAGAGGTCAAGAACAATATGAATACGGAATGGTACCACCTTTAACTTAAGTGAAATTTGGAGGACCGAATTTCTTAAGGTGGGGAGAATGTGATAACCGCTAATTTTCTAAAATTAATATTAAATATTTGTAAATTTAATATTAAAGCAAATAGAGAAACATAAATAAATAAATAAATTATTCACAAGAATTGGAATATTGATTTATTTTAAAAAAAATTGATGAAGGAATAGAATGGAGAAATTATAAATGGGGAAAATAAATTTGGATATTGAAAAATCCAAATTTAATAAGAAATAAAAATATGTATTTTTATATATTTATATAATGATATTATATAAATATATTTTTAATAAATAGATATATTCATATGTGGAATATATCTATATATTATATGTTAATGTACCATTTTATATCATTGAATAAATATGTATGTACATTATTATTATACATATTTATGTATGTATATATATATATATGAATACAAATATATATATGAAATATAAATGGTATTTTAACTAAAAATGTATAGATATAGATATTTATAAAAATAAAATATGTATATCTATACATAATTACTTATAGTATAATCATATACATATATTAATTATATTATAATTATAAATACCATTTATATATATATATATTATATATAACAGAAAAAAGAGAGGAAAAACAGAACGGGAATCAGGTATTCCCGATTTCCTGTTCTTCTCCGTCGAAAAGGAGCCGACCCCGTCGGCAGTGAGAGGAGAGAAGAGAGATGATGGGGGCGAGGTCGCCGGTCGACGAGGAAGGGAGACACTGTTGGCGACAGCCAGAAAACATAAACAGAAACAAAACGAAGCGAAGCGAAAAAGGAAAGAAAGGAAGAAAGGAAAGGGGCGATGACGGCCGGTCCAGGCACCGCCACCCCAACCTCGAGCTCGGCGGACGTAAGGGGAAGGAGAAGGAGGCCACCGACAAGAAGGAAAATGACAGAGCAAGGAAGAAAAAGGGGAGGAAGAAGCCGAGACCCACGTCGCCAGATCCACCGTCGTGCCGCCGATCTGGGCTGAACGGAGACCAGCCATAGCTTCGTCGTGATGTTCGCCAGCAGTGGAGACGCCAAACCGCCGGAGAACAGGTGGTAAGAGGAGGTTGGACTAGTCTGATTCAGACCGGTTCAGATCAGGAAAAAGGAAAAGAAAAGGAAAAAGAAAGAAAAGAAAAAGAAAAAAAAGGAAAAAGAAAAAAAAAAGAGAAGAAAAAGAGAAGAAAAATTTTTGGAATTCAAAAATTTCGAAAATTAAGAGATCCCAAAAATTCGGTAGGAAATTACGAAAATTTTTTCGATTATTTAATTAAATAAATTATTTGTGAAAATTCTAAAATGTTAGAATTTGGTTTCCAGAAATTATTCTCGGCGAACGAAAGGATGGAATCGGAAGAGATGGAGTACGGGCGCGATCGATAACGCGGAAGTCACCAACCCGAGATAGGTAAGGGATGCATGTGAAGCACTGTAAGGATATTCAGTCTGCATGTTTTTAAATTATAAATTATTTTATGGAAATGTTGTAATGATTCATCGGCTGAAAATTTGTGATGACGTACTAGTTGAAAATATAAACTGTATTTTTCGTGCAGAAGGCTAGCCAATCAGCAATCGTTATACTGCCGAAAAATATTAGAAAATTATCAAAAATCATAATAAATGATTTTATGTCACGAGAAACGATTTTCAACTACGAAAATTGAGAAAATGAATATTTTCATAAAAACATGAATAAAATGAAAGTGATTTTAAAATATTCATGTTTTCGAGAATGGTGATAATGAAATCACCGAAAAAATTCTTTTCGAGAATGGTGATAATGAAATCATTGAAAATTCTCTTAATATGTAAATTACATGTAATACGAGATGAAAAATGAAAAGAAATAAAGTGAATATTTGTATATATATTTCTTAAATATTCACTAAATGGTTTTATAACCTTTATGGTTTTAAATTATGAAATTATATATTTTTATAAATTCCATAAAGGTTTATTGATGATGAAAAATACTGTTTTGAGACTAGTTGGCAACCTTATCATGCTGATATATGATATGTGATATGTGACATGTGATATGTGACATGTGACATGTGATATGTGATATGTAGTCCCGGTCGATACCTGATCAGTGATCTGGCGAGGACAATTATAGACAATGGCCATAGATCTGACATGATTCTTTTATACCCTTCGGGATCTATAGCATGATATGAGTAACGACCTAGTGGACGGGCTGGGCGTGCCTCAGTCTCCATATATGAAAATGTTTTATATGATATGTGATACGTGAAATGTAAATGTTTTACATGATATGTGATAAGTTGAATGAAAGTGATTTACAGCATTTTACATAATGCTTATTACGGTACTAATTTTAATACTACGAGATGATTTTCATGTGACGTGATATGAACATGTAATATGTTTTCAAAAGGAAAAAGGAGGAAAATAAATCTAAATATGTTTTCAAAAGGAAAAAGGAGGAAAATAAATCTAATATTCTTATTTTAATTTTTAAATTGAATATTAGATTTAAATGATTTATATGTTATACGAAAAAGATTTAAATAGCTTATTTTGCTATTTAAAGTACTGTACTAATTCTGATTATACAGTAAAACATGAAACGAGTTTTAAATGAGAATATTGATGATTTAACTAAAATTCTTTTCAAAGAATATATGAATATCAGTTACTTTATTTAAATGCTTTATTTTATAAAAACATTATTTTGAAAAGAATATGAAAACAATATGGAATAAAAAAAAAGGAAAAGGATTTAAATTTCAAACGAAATGAAATTTATTACTCTCTACAGTTGCTTCTAGGTTTTGGGACAAGACAGGTATTTCAAAATACCTACCTTACTCCATCCGGATCCCTAGCTGACTGTAGTATCCTTCCTACATGTGTGCCTAGAGCCCAATAGGAAAAATGAAAAAGTTTTTCAGCATATAGATAGCTGAATATCAAGTGAGGCATATAATTCCCTTACTGAGCCGTGGTTTGCTCACCCCTTAATTTTAACATTTCAGGTTTTCGAAGACTAAGAGTCTGACATCTAAAGGTCTTCGGCTGTGCATACTCCATCCGGATCCCTAGCTGACTGTAGTATCCTTCCTACATGTGTGCCTAGAGCCCAATAGGAAAAATGAAAAAGTTTTTCAGCATATAGATAGCTGAATATCAAGTGAGGCATATAATTCCCTTACTGAGCCGTGGTTTGCTCACCCCTTAATTTTAACATTTCAGGTTTTCGAAGACTAAGAGTCTGACATCTAAAGGTCTTCGGCTGTGCATTTGGGAACGATGCGACAACTTGATTTATTTAATAAGGTAAGATCATTTATTTTCTGTATTTAGACTTATCTATAGTATTACTTCCTTATGAATTAAGATAGGGGATGTAATCCATATTATAATTTAATATGGAATTGTTTATATGTAAAAGAAAAGTAAAGTATTGCAGGCAGCCCAACCAAATAAGATGTATAGAATAAGGTGAAAAATAAGGTCACGGGCTGTGACACATTGAAGAGCTTTCTCTCAAATTTTGCTAAGTTTCAAGAGAGAGAACCTTTGTAAAACCCCTCTCAAACCTCACCAAATCAACTAGCTTACTAAACAAAAGTTGTTTCACTCCATTAGCTCTATCTAAACCTAGAATTTGGAAGCTTGATTTGGATGTTTACTCTGGTGAAATGAACCCCTCCATATTCGACCACTCACATAGGTAAGAGAAGATGAGTTTTCTTTTAATTCTACTTAGTGTTTGAGATTGTTCTAAGTTAGTATAGCTTGTGTATGGCCTTGCAATGAAACAAAAACATGTGTAGTGCTTCCTTGTAGTTTCAGCCATGAAGCAGATTATAGGGGTATTAATGAAATCTTAATGCATTATGGGTATAGAATGGAAGTAGAGAGTGAGAGAAGTATAGCCATGAAGTTGGAATTGCAAAAAGATGACTGCTAGGCTTAGGGAAGGTTTCGGCCAAGGCATATTGTAAGGGTTACTATGCTAAAATTTATAGTTTGATGGTTAAAGAATAATGTTTAAATGAAAACAAGATCATTGGTGAACTCAGATTCGCAAAAGGACACGTTTTGATTGTAGTTGTGTTTTAGCATCCGGTAGGAAGTAAGCCGGATTTGTCATTGTATTAGGCAAAATGAAAGATTGTAAGGTATAGAGTCTTCCTTGTAACTGATGTATTGGATTTTAATCGTATTTTGATACTGTTTTGGAGCATTGAGCTCGAGAGTATAAAAGAGCGTAAGTGGTGCTACAAGCCGCTACATTGCGTTGCAGCACAAAGTGGAAAAGAACATGTAAAGGAGCATAGGAATACTATGCCTGCACTGGGATTTGTGGCTGGATTTGTGATATATAAATTGTGTTTTACTGCAAGGGGTTAGGGTAGCTAGGGTTGTTATGTTGCCGAAATTTCGTTAAATGAACCTAAAGTCAACGTACCGAAAACCGTAAATGAAATCGAATAATTAGATTAGAAGAATTAGCTAGAATTATCTAAATGAGAAATTAGGCTTCAAAGTCTGCATAGTTTTGAGACTCAGTTTTCGTTTGAATTTTTATTCGTTTTCACTCGGTTTGAATTTATCAGCATGTAGTAGGCATTGGTTTATACCTTAATAAAATATTTTTAACACTTACTTTAGCACCAAGAATATTTGCTGAATTTTTTGCTTCAAAAAGTAAGTTATAAGGTTTTGAATTTTTTATGGATTGACTGAAGATAAGTTTTCTTGAATTGATTTCCATTATTAATTATGAATGTTATATGTACTGTTTTAAGATTGTTAGCTCCTGTAGTTGCATATGGCAATCATGCACTGTCACGACCCGTGACCACATTTTTCACCTTATTGTACACAACTTAACCGGTTGGGCTGTCTGTGATACTTCACTTGTACTAACTGTTAAACAATTTTACATAATATTGTTTATATTATACGCATCCCCTATCGTGTTTAATCAGATAAGTAGTACTGTAGACATGTCTAAATACAGAGAATAAATGATCATACCTCAAATAATTCAGTCGGTCTATCACATTATCCTTTGTGTACAGCCGTGATCCACAATAAACTGATCTCATAATCATCAAAACCTGAAATGTTTAAAATTAAGGGGTGAGCAAAACCACGGCTTAGTAAGGGAATTTATGCCTCACTTGATACTCAGCTTCCTATATGCTGAAAATCTTTTTCATTTTTCCTATGGGCTCTAGGCTCGCATGTAGGAAGGATACTACAGTCTGCTAGGGATCTGGATGGAGTAAGGTAGGTATTTTAGAATACCATACTTGTTCCGGAACCTAGAAGCAACTGTAGAGAGAAATTTTCATTTTGTTTTGAATTAATAAATCCTTTTCTTTTTCATTCCCTAACCTTTTCATATTCTTTTCAAAATAATGCTTTTATGAAATAAAGTATTTAAATAAAATAATTAATATTCGTATATTCCTTGAAAAGAATATTAGTTAAATCATCATCTTATTTCTTTAAAACTCATTTCATGTTTTACTGTACTCTCTTAATTAGTACAGTACTTTAAATAGCAAAATAAGCTATTAAAATCTATTCCATTTATCAAATTAGCAAAGCAGTAAACACTTCGATAGATTGGTCACTATACACGTTGATAAAACGGTTACTATGTAAGTTAATAAATGAATCCATTCACAAAACGAAAATCCATAAACTTTAAGTGTATAGCTTAACTCATTGAAAACAGTTCCAATATAACCGAATTCCTTTATCACTTTAGGCGTAAGCCCCAATTCACTGATTCAGTTACGACATCCATCCTAACTAGCAATGTAGTTAAGTGTCATATCGAGGAACTCGTGTAGCACGTAGGTCCTTCGGGATTCTAGAGATGGCTCCCACGGTCCAACTGGTATCCGTGTAGCACGTAGGTCCCTTGGGACTCTAGAGGTGGCTCCCACGGTACAGAAATCGAGTCTTCACTTGGTTTGGCCTTGAGGACACAGACTTCTTACTAACACATCGGAACTCGTGTAGCACGTAGTTCTCAAAGGATTCTAGAGGTGGCTCCCTATAGTTCACAAAGAATCTATGTAGCACTTAGGTCCCTTGAGTCTTCTAGAGGTGGCTCACACGGTACAGAAACTTCTTACTAACACATCGGAACTCGTGTAGCACTTAGTGCTCAAAGGATTCTAGAGGTGGCTCCCCATAGTTCACTAAGAATCTATGTAGCACTTAGGTCCCTTGAGTCTTCTAGAGGTGGCTCACACGGTACAAAAACTTCTTACTAACACATCGAAACTCGTGTAGCACTTAGTGCTCAAAGGATTCTAGAGGTGGCTCCCTATAGTTCACTAAGAATCTATGTAGCACTTAGGTCCCTTGAGTCTTCTAGAGGTGGCTCACACGGTACAGAAACTTCTTATTAACACATCGAAACTCGTGTAGCACTTAGTGCTCAAAGGATTCTAGAGGTGGCTCCGCATAGTTCACTAAGAATCTATGTAGCACTTAGGTCCCTTGAGTCTTCTAGAGGTGGCTCACACGATACAAAGATTGAGTCTTTACTCGGGTTGGCCTTTATGCCATATATACCTTCCACTATCTTATCAGAACTCATGTAATACTTATAATCTAATATTCCATTTAAGACCATAGTAAGAATATTAGATTTATCATTTCTTTCTTTTTGAAAACATATTACATGTTCGTATCACATGTCTTATGAAAATCATCTCACAGTACTATAATCAGTACCGAAATGAGCATTTTGTAAAAATGCTATAAATCAATTGGTTTTCTTCTCATATCATATAAAACATGTTCTTTTCACATGTCACGCAATCATATATCACATTTTCCATTTGACATATTCCATATCATGTAAAACACTTTCCTTTTTAACATATCACCTATCATTTATGGAGTCTAAGATAGACATCAATCTTATCATACTATAAACCCCAGAGGGTAAAGAAATAAATCAGTCAAATCTATGACCATAACCTATATTGTCCTCGGTAGATCACGGATCAGGTGTCGACCGGGACTAAACATATCACATATCATGCATCAGCATGATAGGAATGCCAACCAATCTCAAAACCGTAGTTTTCATCATAAAATAAACCTTTATGGAATTTATATAAATATATAATTCCATAATTTAAAACCATAAGGGTTAAAATCCTTTAATGAATATTTATAAAAATATTCATAAAAATATTCACTGTATTTCACTTCATCTTTCACCTCGTATTACGTGTAATTTATCTATTCCGAGAATTTTCGGTGGTTTCATTATCACCATTCTCGAATACATGAATATTTTAAAATTCCATCTCATTATATTCATGTTTTATGAAATTTAGTAATTTCCTCATGTTTCGTGATTTAATATCGATTTTTGGAAATAAAATCATTTAATATGATTTTATAAAGTTTTTCTAAAATTTTCGGCAGCATAACGGCTGCCGATTTACTAACCTCCTGCACAGAAAATACAGTTTTAAATTTCTAGCCAGTACTTCAACCCAAAATTTTCAGCCAATCATGCATCATAATAATTTTCATAAAATATTTGCATAAAATATTTCAAATTAAAATATGCAGACTGAATATCCTTACAGTGCTGCACATGCATCCCTTACCTTTTTCCGGGTCGGCGACTTCCTCTTATCGATCGTGCCCGCACTCCATCTCTCTCGATTCCTTATCCCGATCGCTGAAAATAATTTCTGGAAATAAAAATTCTAAATTTTAGAATTTTTCCATAATTTATTATATTTTTCTGAAATTTAATTTTCGGGAATTTCTTACCGAATTTTCGTAATTTTTGGGTTGTCGAATTTTCGAAAATCTCCGAATTCCCGAAATTCTCCTTTTTCCTCTTTTCTTTTTCTTTCTTTCTTTTTCTTTTCTTTTCTTTTTTTTTTTCTTTTTCCTTTTTCCCATTTCTGGCCAGACCGGTTCAGTGTCTCCTCCGGCTGGTTCGACCGGTTTGACAGGCGACGATCCTCCTTTCAGCTAGTTCGCACCTCCCACAGCTTGCCGGAGTTGCGGAGATGCCGGATCTGGTCTCCGTTTCTCCCCATCACCTGCGACGGCGCCGGATCTGGGTCCGTGGGTTTCGATCCCTTTCCTTCCTCTCTTCTCCTTCCTCCGCCGGATTCTCCTTCGCTGGTGGCTCCTCTCACCTTCATCGAGCTTCGTCGGTGTCGAGAGTGGCGGTGGCGGTGCCCAGATCGGCCGGCACCGTCGATCTCCCTTCTCCTTTCTCTTCGGTTCTCCTCCGCTTCAGTTTTCCATTTCTGCTTCTGTTTCTGTTCCGTTGCCGGCTGTTCCTTCCTTTCACGTCGCCGGTGCCGCCTCTTTCTCCCTCGTCGGCGATGGCAACTCCGCCACCGTCAGCTCTGGCTGGAAGGGATCGGGCTCTGTCCCGATCCTTCCTTTCCTTTTCTATTTTGTTTTTCGTTTTTTGGTTTATTTTCTATTTTTAGTATATAACATACTATATACTTTACACTATATAATATATTTTATACATATAATATACACTATATATTATACATATATTATTTCATATATAATGTAATACAATATATATATTATATAAATTATATATATTATATATAAATTATATATATTGCATATTGCAAAACATATATCTAGTATATATATATATATATATATATATATTTGTATATTTATATACTTTAAAATAAATAACATTTACATATACAAATTATATAAATGTTATAATTTAACATATATATATATATATAAACTTTAATATAAGATCACATTTACCTTTCTTCTATATGTATTTATATAATTATATATACACATAAAATATTATGTTTATATACATATGTATTATTTAAATTTATGAAATAGTATATATTTCCATATATATACCAACGTATATTAAAATATACTATATAGTATTTTAAATACATACGTATTTGTATAAAATACATTTGTAAAATTTGTAATTATATAAACATACTTTATTTTCATTTCTCATTTTCCTTATTTAATTTGGATTTTAATTTATCCCAATTAATTTTTTCCTCTCTCTATTATTTTTATCTTCACTTCCAATTCAATTTCCTTTATACGAATCTCCCAATTCTTTCACTTCCTCAATTCTCGGGATTTTCACCAATATCCCGTTCTCGCAAATTTTATTTATTTCCTCTGATTTATTTTCTCCAATATTTATTTTCAATATTTATAATTTCCAATAAGTGGAAAATTTACGGTTATCACATCCTCCCCACCTTAAGAAATTCGGTCCTCCGAATTTAACTTAAGTCCAAAAAGGGGGTACATGTCGTATACTTACAGCTTCTGACCTCTAGTTCATCCTCCAAATAATACTGCCAGTACACTTTCAACATCAATAGTACTTTGGACCACTACATGCTGTCTTTCATCATATATGTCTATGCTCATGTAATTTCATTTTATCAAATCGAGAGTTATTCACTTTTACTCTTTTCATATAAGAGCCATACATAATATTTTTAATATTACAGCTGATCTATGCTGTTCATCATCCATTCTTCTCACTTAGTGCCGAGTCGACATAATTTGGTACTATCATGTACTCATGTCAATCAATTATATGTAAGTGTCCCAGTAGCTTTCACATCTCATGCACACGTTCTCTCAATATCATGGAGCGTTTACATCTCACGCTCATATATATATATATATATGTCAGTATGGAGCGGTGCTATCAATACACTTGGGATGTCAAGGCCTTTTGCTATCTCTCATTAGCATATGGCAACTCAGAGACTCCCATCACATGTAAGGCTCACTGGAACTGTACATACACATTCACACCGTTTAACACTTATACTTCGACTAATGCACTAGAGAATTTAAAAGTCTGATAGTGGAAAGTGATTCTATTAGATCATCAGTCTTTGATCACTTCCATATCATCATTTCTCTTTTGGACTCTTTATTGTCCACAATATTCATTTTCACACTTATTCCATCAAGGCTGTATCTCATTGCAAATTTTACTGTTAATCATCTCTTACAGTTATAAATCATGAGACACTCATTTTCTCTCCATGTCTCTTTTCATGTAGTATGGTCATTACATCTCTTATTCATAATTTAGATTCTCCAATTGAATCCTCCAATCATCCATTTAGTCATCACATTATCTATACAGTTCCACCATTTCTATCATGACGAGGTGGTTATATGTACAAATATTTCCTATTTATATACTGGCAGTAAACATATCATTTATCTTACTCCTTTGAGTATCATTAATTGTGCTTATCAAAGTTGGCTTGATTTTACATCTTGCCACAGTTATGTGATAACCAACACAAATCACCCTCAGTCTTACCTTCTGGAACTGTTTCATATTGATGTTCCCTTCTCATCATGCAATTTATTTCCTTATTCCTCTTTCATTTTCGTTTTCATATTTCCACTTTTATCTCTTCATATATATATATATATATATATATACATACATATATATTTTTAATTGGTATGGTACTATACTACTAAGATCTTTTAAAATCTTGCATACCATCTTTTTCTTTACGCTTATCCATCTACCGACTTTAATTTCTTTAATTAGATCTCCTCTATAGAGCAGCTAGTCTCATCACTCTTTTATAGGCTGGCAATAGTATTTAGCTAGACTCATTACTTTCGTATCTCAATCATTATCTTTATATCATAGACAGGTTCACTGTCATCCTGTCGTCTCAAGATTATATATCTCAAGAGGAGATACTGTCTAGCCAAATTTCTTAGTTGCTAATCTTAGCACAATTCCACAGCCTTTAAGAGTTTAAGGATCATATCACAATGCTGCTCATGTTCCATTTATACTTTATACTCTATCAGTATTTCACCAATTTACTCATGTAAGGATGCCTC
The DNA here is from genome assembly GCA_031772115.1 of Heritiera littoralis. Classification (NCBI taxonomy): domain Eukaryota; kingdom Viridiplantae; phylum Streptophyta; class Magnoliopsida; order Malvales; family Malvaceae; genus Heritiera; species Heritiera littoralis. The sequence goes on along the minus strand of JAPDPK010000191.1, from coordinate 1,013,699 downwards.
ATTCTTTAGGCTTATATACTTTACAAGGCAACTCATTACCCTTGTAACTTCAATAGGAACTCGTAAAATTCACTCCGAGTTCAAATCATCATCTTATGGACACCAATCTTCAATCTTTTATCTACGGACTCTTTATACTAAGGCTAGTCTTATTAACTCCTCACACATCCCTAATCAGCTCAATAAAGCGTCTATTTTCATGTAGATGAATACTTGTTCTTCACCAGAACTTTATTAAAGATAGGAAATCAATACATTCTTTTTAATTCATCTACAACTCAATATCATTTGTATTTCTCTCATTTACACTTATACAGATAATTTCATTATTCTCAATTTCTGTTTTTTCATCATCCAGACCTTTACACGTGAATTTCATTATTCACATGCACATCTGTCTGTCCGTCCGTTTGTTTGCTGTTGACCTTAGTCAAGTCATTAGCACCTGCAGACGTCACCTGACTAGTGCACACTGTGGACTTTTTTAGATTGTGGCCATATGTCTCTTTATATCCCTTACTGGAACTTTATATGCATGATTCTATTGGGATGTTGACTGTCTCCACCGAATGTTTTATCATTTGGTTGATTGATGGTTTGAATTGTCTTGTATTCAAAAAGAAATGTTTGATTTTATATTTGAATCGTATTGAACATGTTTTTATTGCTTATAACTGTATACCGATTGGAATTGAAGGATTGTTTTTCAATTTGATTGCATTATATTATCATCTTAAAGGTATTGTATAGCTTCCCTATAGTCGAACTTAAGAATTGGGACAAGTGAGGTGCTTCAAAGCATTCTTTCATACTTAGCCTGGTATTCCTAACTGACTATAGAATTTCCTCCTTTCGAATTGATCATGCCGTTAGTGATTTGTTCATATTGTTGTAGAGCCTAAATAGGAAACATGCATAATAGTTGCACTTTTATATATGTTTCCTTACTAAGCATAAACTCACCCCCTTATTTTTTTCCTTCCAGATTACTTGCAGTGAATTTTGCCCGTTTATTGAAGAGCTCTTAGTTTAGACACAGTATTCTTTCGGGGCGTGCTTATAGTTCCCTTGGAGGTATATTGTTTTTACATTATATATATCGGACTATTGCACTATACAATGATATACTTTAGCCGTATCGGGATGTAAACATTAGGGATAATGATATGTATAGTGAACCGAATGTTTATATTAGTTATGTTTATATGTATGTGATTAATAAGTGTGTGATTATCGTTGGTGGGTATAACCATTTCGATATGTATCGGTTAGCTATAATTATATCGATTGAATGTGGAAATGTATGCAGTGTAAGTAAGAAAGAAAATGACATGACAAACAACCTAACCAAACCATAAGAAAAAGAAAAAAGTTAGTTTGTATTTTTTTATAGTCTATATATTACAAGATTGGTACCAGAACAAGGTTAATCTGATATTTATCGATGTCATTAGGTTAGAATTAGTTTACATCCCTGAGTACTATACTTATCTGAATATATATGCGTGGTATAACTATTCAAAGTTATACTAAAATCGCTTGCTTTTGTTTTGATAATGGTAAAATGAGTTACCGATGAAGGATACTCTTCTGAGACAGGAGGAATCGTCTCCAAAACACTCCCCTCCTTCCTCTCCTCCAAATAGTCCTAATATCCAGTTGTCAAGAGTAGAGCGGAGTATTGAAACCATGGTAATGCTATTTATGTAGTTCATGGCGAATTTCCCGAACATGGCTATGAACGCCCCAGCACCACCAATGGTGCCCCCTCTTCCACCACAAGGTAATGCTCCTTCAGTGCCTCCACATCTTCCCTGAATAGTCCCACCTGCACAACCATAGCCTCATCTACAGCCAGCCCCAGTTCTAGTGAGACAGGGTCTTACAGCTCACTATGATGTGAATTTGTTGAGATAGTTCAAGAAGCTGCACCCACCAAAATTTAAAGGAGACAAGGACCCGATGGCAGCTGAGAATTGGGTCAATCCAGTAGAGAAGCTTTTCACTTATATGACATACTTAGGGACAGAAAGGTGACTTTCTTACTAGTGGACGAAGCTAGGCATTGGTGGAAGGCCACCCATACCGTACTGCAAGCTCAGCATACTGAGGTTACATGGGGTATTTTCTTAGAGGCCTTCAACAAGCAATATATCCCATGCACTTCTCAGAAGAAATTGAAGATGGAGTTTCTAAATTTGAATCAGGGCAACATATCAGTAGATCAGTATGAATTGAAATTCACAGCTTTAAGCAAGTTCGACCTAGAAACTTTGCACAGTGAGGAGCATAAGATCTATAGATTTATGGAGGGTTTGAGGCCATCTATTAGATCTAAGTTGGCTCCCATGGATATCATCACATATGACGAGGCTATCCGTAAGGCTCAGTTGCGTGAGCAGGATTATAAGTTTCACCAATCAGATTTTGGTGTTCGGGGAAAGGGCAAATGTAAAGAAAAGGTGAAGCAAAAAATTGAAAAAAAAAAGCCTCATCCGAAAAGCATCCTGCCAAGAAAGTTAAGAGAGATGAGGGGACTTATAAGGCTACAGGGATTAAGATTTCTGATGAGAGGCTGAGGTCCATTTCAACAGGCAGTACCGTAGGCTGGCAGAAGAGTGTGTCGAAGAAGTGTGAGCATTGTGAGAAATCTCATGGGCTGTTGCCATGCCATTGGGTGACTGGAGCCTGTTTTGGTTTTGGACAGATGGGGCATCAGATCAAAGATTGCCTTAAGGCTAAATAGAAGGCCACAAGGGAGCCAGAGAAGACCGCTCAGCCTTCACGTAAAGCCGCGACAGCAAAGAAAGGAAAGAAAGCCATGACGCAGGGACGAGTCTTCACCAACAATAAGGAGTTTGTCGACACCTCATCTAATGTGATTAAGGGTAAGATTTTTGTTTTTGATATGAATATCACTGCATTGTTTGATCCAGGTTCCACCTATTCTTTCGTATCACCTATGATTACTATGAAGTTGCCTGTAGAACCAAAACCCCTAGGACACTTGTTACAGATAAGCACACATTTTAGGGAATCACAAATGATGGACATAGTATATCATAATTGTAAACTATGGGTAGGAGAGAGAGAATCAGTAGTCGACCTAATCCTACTTAATATGTACAAGTTTAATGTCATATTAGGAATGGATTGTTAGCTGAAAACCGTGTCATTTTGGACTGTTATGCTAAGACTGTAACCTTCTCTTCTCCCATTAGCTATATTGTAAAGTTTGCTAATGTTTAATGTAAGAATGTATTTTGTTAATTACTTTGTTGAAAAAGAATTTGATAGAATACGTTTGATTGTGAAGGGTTCATAGCTTATGTTGAGGACGTAGAAAAGAAACGTCTAGAGCTGTATGAAATTTCGAAGGTTAGGGACTTCCTGACTTATTTCTAGATGAACTCCTAAGACTTCCACCTGATAGGAGACTGAATTCACCATCGACCTCGTGTGTAGCACCGAAGCTATCTCTAAGCCTTCCTATCGAGTGGCATTAGTTGAGCTCGAGGAGCTTAAGAAACAATTTCAACAGCTTCTGGCTAAAGATTTCATACGACCAGTGTATCTATGTGGGGTGTTCCTGTATTGTTTGTACAGAAGAAAGATGGTAGTTTGAGGCTCTGTATTGATTATTGGTGGTTGAACAGAGCTACCATCAAGAATAAATAACCTCTTCCTAGATCAGCTTCAGGGTGTTCAGGTTTTCTCTAAGATAGATCTAAGATCAAGATATCATCAGTTGAAGATTTGAAGTTAAGATGTCCCTAAAACTGCTTTCAGGACCCGATCAGCCACTATGAATTCTTGGTCATGCCGTTTGGTCTCACAATGCCCCTGTAGCATTTATGAACTTGATGAATGAGGTTTTTAAACCGTTTTTGGATAAGTTTGTTATCGTCTTCATTTACGATATTCTGGTATACTCTAAGTCTCAAGAAGAGCATGAGCAGCATCTTCGAATAGTCCTTCAGACCCTTAGAGACCAGAAGCTATATGTGAAATTGAGTAAATGTGATTTTGGCTAGATCAAATCTCTTTCTTGGGTCACATTGTTAGCAAAGATGGATTCTCTATCGATCCATCTAAGATTGAGGCCATAATATAGTGGGAAAGGTCAAAAACAGTAACGGAGATTCAGAGTTTCTTGAGTCTAGCAAGATACTATCGACGGTTTGTTGAGGGTCCTCGAGGTTAGCTGCTCATTTGACACGCTTAATGCGTAAAGATGTGAAGTTCGAATGGGATGATGCCTGTGAACGTAGCTTTTAAGCTAAACGCAAGCTAACGCCAACACCAATCCTTACCATTCTTAATGGTTCAGGATGTTTCTCTGTGTATAGTGATGCCTCCGCACAAGGTTTGGGTTACGTGCTAATGCAGAATGGGAAGGTAGTTGCATATGGTTCCCATTGACTGAAAGACCATGAGAAGAACTACCCAACACATGATTTGGAATTAACCGTTGTGGTGTTTGCTCTGTAGATTTGGTGGCATTATTTATATGGACAGAAATTCCAAGTATTCATAGACCACAAGAGTCTGAAATATCTATTTCCCAGAGGGAATTGAATATGAGACAACAAAGATGTCTTGAGCTTCTAAATGATTATGATTGTGAGATCCTGTACAACCCAAGAAAAGCCAATATGGTGGCAGATGCTCTAAGCAAGAAGCATGTAGGAATGGTATTGTACATGATGATCCGAGAGTATGAATTATTGGAGCAGTTCGCAAGTCTTAGTTTAAATATTTCACCTTCTGAGAGTTATGGGATGACAACTATTTGTTGATTGAACCGAATTTGATGGACAGAATCAAGGTTGCACAGAGGGTAGATGTTCAATGTATTGAGGCTTCAAATTAGATTCAGTCAGGTATTCCATCAGATTTTGTTATCAGTGGTGATGGTATCTTAAGGTTCAAGGGACGTATATGTGTTCTCAATAATAGAGAATTAAAGGAGCTGATTTTGACAAAAGCACATTCCACGAGGTACATCCTGCATCTAGGAGTACTAAAATGTATCACAATCTACGCAAGGTGTATTGGTGGCCTGGCATGAAACGAGACATAATCGAATTTGTTTCGAAATGTCTCATGTGTGAGTAGGTTAAGGTGGAGCACCAGAGATTAACCAGTGTTACAACCTCTGCCTATACCTATGTTGAAATAGGAGCACATTACGATATATTTTATCATAGGTTTGCCTCGGATTCGAAGGAATCATGATGCTATATGGGTGATTGTTGATCGATTGACTAAGTCCGCCCACTTTCTATCCAGTAATCCACAGATTCCCTTAATGCATTGGTAGATTTGTATGTTAGAGAAATTGTTCGACTTCATAGTGTTCTAATAAGCATCACTTCCGACAGAGATTCCAGGTTTACTTCTCATTTTTGGGAATATTTTTAGGAAGTTATGGGATTTAGGTTAAATTTCAGCATGCCTTTCCATCAGCAGATTGGTAGTCAGTCCGAGCGCACCATCCAGACGCTCGAGGATATGTTGAGGGCCTGTGCTTTGGATTTCAAAGGCTTTTGGGACGATCATTTGCCATTAGCTAAATTTTCTTATAATAACAGTTACCACACGAGTATTAGGATGGCACCGTATGAAGCATTTTATAAAAGAATGTGCTGTTCATTGATATGTTGGGAGGAAGTGGGCGAGCGTAAACTATTGGCTAACGACTTGGTTGAGCAAGCTTCTGAGGATGTCAAGTTGATTTGTCAGAGACTCAAGACAGCTCAGAGCTATCAGAAAAGTTATGTTGATAGTGGGCGCAGACCATTGGAATTTTCTATTAGGGATTCCATATTTCTGAAAGTTTCTCCGATGAAGGGGATCATGAGATTTGGCAAGAAGGGAAAGTTAAGTCCTCGTTATATTGGGCCATTTGAAATCTTAGACCGAGTGGGGGATGTTGCCTATAGCTTAGCGTTACCTCCAGAGCTAGCCGGTGTGCATAACGTCTTCCATGTATCCACGCTTCGAAGTACCATTCAGATCCATCTCATGTCATCGAGTATCAGCTTTTAGAAATTTTAGAAGATGTGAGTTATATGGAGAAATCGGTTCGAATTATGGGTAGAAAAGAGAAGGTGTTCAATTTAAGACGATCCCATTAGTTAAGGTTCTCTCGCTGTACAATTCAACGAAAGAAGCCACATGGGAACTGGAGAGCCTAATGAAAGAGAAGTATCCGAAACTGTTCGAACAGTAGCCCGACTCAAATTTGGAGGGCCAAATTTCTTAAGGTAGGGAGGATGTGAGATTCCCAATTTCATTTATTCCTTCCACACTTATTGAATATTCTTATTTAAGATGATTAGTCAAATGATAATGACTAATTTCTTCTTACCTTGTAAGTATTAGAAAGACTATCAAGTGGGCCCCGCAATATTATCCTTAACCCAGATGAGAATAGAAGTGGCAAAATGTTAATCTTGAGCTCGAAATACATAGCTGGTAAGAAGATCACTTTCTGAAATTCCTTTGATTGAGCAAACCTAGTTTTGCATGCAACAAATTCAAAAATGACGATTTTGTCTATAGGTCGGGAAAACTTTTACAAATAATAGTCAACCTAGTTTGACTTTTGACCAACAGACTATCATAATCAAACCTTCGTGTGAAGAAGTTTCACGTGGTTTCAGCCTGTGAACTAAATCATGCAAAATGCTAAAAACAATACGAAAAAGCTCAAAAGCTTTCATTTGAGGGTATTTTGGTTATTTCATAACACATGGCCAGTCAAACCACATCCATAGTCAACCCTTGATTTATTTTGACCTAAATAAATGAAATTTAATAAAAATAAAAATCTGAATTTAAAATATTAAAATAATGTTAGGACAAAAGTGAAAATATTGAAATTTTCAAGGGGCAGTTTGGTCACTTCTCATTGTTGATATTTTTAATGATTAAATAATATTAAAATAAGATATTTTTAGGTGTCTTCTTCTACCTAAAGGGCCCGACCACCATTGAAGAGCTTTCTCTCAAATTTTACTAAGTTTCAAGAGAAAGAACCTTTATAAAACCCCTCTTAAACCTCACCAAATCAACTAGCTTCCTAAACAAAGGTTATTACACTCCATTAGCTCTATCTAAACCCAGAATTTGGAAACTTAATTTGGCTATTTACTTGGTGAAATAAACCCCTCACATAGGTAAGAGAAGATGAGTTTTCTTTTAGTTCTACTTAAGTATTTGAGATTGTTCTAAGTTCGTATAGCTTGTGTATAGCCTTGGAATGAAACAAAAACATGTGTAGTGCTTCCTTGTAGTTCCGGCCATGAAGCGAGTTATGGGGCATTGATGAAATCTTAATCATGTGGGTATGGAATGGAAGCAGAAAGTGAGAGAAGTCTAGCCATAAAGTTGGAATTGCAAAAAGATGAGTGTTAGGCTTAGGGAAGGTTTCGACCAAAGCATATTATAAGGGTTACTATGCTAAAATTTATAGTTTGATGGTTAAGGAATAATGTTTAAATGATAACAAGATCATTGTTGAAGTCAGATTCGAAAAGGACGCGTTTTGACTGTATGTTGTGTTTTGGGCATCTGGTAGGAAGTAGATCGAATTTGCCATTGTATTAGGCAAAATGAAAGATTGTAAGGTAGACTATTCCTTGTAACTGAAGTATTGGGTTTTTAACCACATTTTGATATTGCTTTGCAGCGTTGAGCTCGAAAGTATAAAAGACTGTAAGTGTGCTGCAAGCTGCTACAATGCGTTGTAGGGTAAAGTGGTAAGGAACATGTGTAAAGAAGCATAGGAATACTATGCTTGCATCGGGATTTGTGCTGGATTTGTGATATATAAACTGTGTTTCATGCAGAGGTTAGGGTAGATAGAACTGTTATGCTACCGAAATTTCAATAAATGAACCTAAAGTCAACGTAACGATAATCGTAAATGAAACCGAATAATTAGATTAGAAGAATTAGCTAAAATTATCTAAATGAAAAATTAGGCTTCAAGTCTACAAAGTTTTGAAACTCGGTTTTCATTCGAATTTTTATTCGTTTTCACTCGTTTTGAATTACCGGCATGTAGTAGACATTAGTTTACGCGTAAATAAAATATTTTGAACACTTTCTTTCACATCGAGAATATTTGTTGAAATTTTCTGCTTCAAAGAGTAAGTTATATGGTTTTGAACATTTTATGGATTGACTGAAGATAAGTTTTCTCGAATTGATTCCTCTTACTGATTATGGATGTTATACATATTGTTTTGAGATTGTTAGCTCTTATAGTTGCTTATGACAATCATGCACATCCGTCTGTCCGTCCATCCATCCATTTCTTTGCTGTTTGACCTTAGTCAAGTCATCAGCACCCGCAGATGTCACCTGACTAGTGCATAGTGTGGACTTTTTTAGACTGTGGCCATATGTCTCTTTATATGCCTCACGAGAATTTTATATGCATGATTCTATTAGGATGTTGACTGTCTCCACCGAATGTTTTATCGTTTGATAGATTGATAATTTGAATTGTTTTGTATTCAAAATGAAATTTTGAATTTTATATTTGAATCGTATTAAACACATTCTTGTTACTTATAACGGTATATCGATTGAAATTGAAGGATTGTTTTTCAATTTGCTTGCAGTATATCATCGTCTTAAAGGTATTGTATAGCTTCCCTATAGTTGAACTTAGGAACCAGGATAAGTGAAGTGCTTCAAAGCATCCTTTTATACTCAATCTGGTATTCCTAACCGATTATAGAATTTCCTCCTTTCGAATTGATCATACCGTTTGTGATTTGTTCATATTGTCATAGAGCCTAAATAGGAAACATGCATAATAGTTGTGTAGTATTGCACTTTTATATATGTTTCCTTACTGAGCCTAAACCCATCCCCTAGTTTTTTTCCTCCCAGATTACTTGCAGTGAATTTCGCTTATTTATCAAGGAGCTCTTATTTTGGACACAATACTCCTTCGGGGCGTGCTTATAGTTCCTTTGGGGCTATATTGTTTTTACATTATATATATCTCGAATTTTTGTACAGTACAATGATATACTTTAGTTGTATCAGGATGTAAACTTTAAGGATAATAATATGTACAGTGAACAAAATGATTGTAGTAGTTACGTCTATACTATATGATTAGTAAGTATGTGATTATCGTTGGTGGGTAAAACCATTTCGATATGTATCGGTTAGATATAACGATATTGATTGAATGTGGAAATGTATGCAATGTAAGTATGAAAGAAAATGATAAGACAAACAGCTTAACCAAGCCGTAAGAAAAAGAAAAAAGTTAGTTCGTATTTTTTATAGTTTGTACGTTACAATTAAAAGGAAGCTTTTTTTTCAAACTATTTTTAGAGCAAATTTACCTTAAGTTTTGTCATATCAAAAAAAGGGAGATTGTTAGCTTTAAATTGATATATATTTTGAAATGACAAGCACTTAAGCAAGATTAAATTAATGATCAATATTTGTAAATTTGCTTTATTAATTATGATTTTCAGAAACCATATTGAGTGCTTTTATCAAATATAAAACCATTATTTAATTAATTATCTTTGTTAGTTTTAATCAATTTGGAAAAACATTTTTAAATATTAGTTTAAGTAATTTTCTTATGAAATTATTAAATATATTTTAAAAATTATTACGTAATAAATTTTTGGCTCAATTTCATGTTTTCGAAGTCATGTCATATTTAAAAATATTCAAATTGGTTAGGAATGTTTTTAATTTTTAAAAAGCCCAAAAAAGTCAAAATGTTGACCAGGGGATAGATCTCCCTTTGGGGGATGGATCCCTTATTGGTAGAATATCCTTGAAGGCAGGAACAGTTCAAGAGATCGATCCCCTCCTCTATAGGATCGATCTCTTGTTGGCAGAAACCTTGGGACGCCTTTCTAAAACCATATGATTGATCGCCTATTTAAAGGGATCGATCCCCTATGCGTCGAAAGCCTCCAATAGTTTTTTTTTAGGGCCAATAGGAAAATCGGTTTTAGGCTCCACCAAGCTTCAATAATCAACCAAGGGAGTATAAATAGAAGCTTAGAAGTCCAAGACACTCAAGTGACTTCATTCTTCATCTTCTTCAAGCTTCAAAAACATTTCAATTGCTACAAATTCCAAATTCTCTATCATTCTCATAATCCTTGTATAGCACAAATTTTGTATAGGTTCTTCTGGATCTTAGAGTTTAATCATCTACCTTCTTAGAGGTTATCTTAGATTACAACTCTTGAAAACTCATTCACAAATTGTAAAGGGTAGTGAATCCTTGAGTGCTTCATTATAAGTGAGGATTGGGTAGAAGGGTTTTTCCTTGAGCCATAAAAGGGAGAGGTTGTAAGGTTTGCTACTTGATCCCGTAAAAAAGTAGTGATTGTAAGGTTTCCTTCTTGAGCCCGGAAAAAGAAGTGTTGAAGGTTACTTTTGAGCATGTGAAAAAGAGTGCAACAAATTCAAGATAGTAAATTTGGGAAAAATCTTTGGGAGCGTCTCAAGTTAGAGGACGTAAGCAAAGTTGGCAAACCTCTATAAATCACTTGCGCACAATTCTCTAACCCTTCACTCTTTACTTTCTTTTGATTTACTTGTGTATATTGAATTGTGATTGAATTGTATGCTAGAATAGCCTAGAAAGCCTAGAGAATTTAGAAAACCCAAAAAACAAACATAAGATTAGCTAAAAATCGATTTACCCCCTCTCGGTTAGGTAATTGAGCTAACAAGAACCTAGGCCATTTTGGCTTGGGGGATCAATCCCTCTCTTGAGGATCGATCTCTCTATTTTCAAAAATAGATGTTAGATTTTGACTTGGGGAGGGGATTGATCTTATAGGAAGGGGGATCAATCCCTTTGCCTTAAAGGGATTTTGGCCTTTTAAATATTCAAAAATGATTTTTAAATCAGTTTCAATTTTTAAAATATAATATGACTTTAAGTGCATCATATTGAGCCAAAAATTACCAAGTAATTTTCTAAAAATATTTTTAAATGATACTATAGGAAAATTATTAAGTATAATTTTCAAAAATAATATCTAAATAGATTAAGACCAATTTATAATTAATCTTAAAAGTTATGATCTTTGTTAGCTTTAAATTACGATATATATTTTGAAATGACAAAAACTTAAGAAAGCGTCAATGTTTTAATTCATATTGTAAATTTGCCTTATCACACATGATTTTCTCAATCCATTTTCAAGTGATCATATCAAACATTAAGACCATGATTTAATGATACATCCTTATTGGTCTTAATACTTTATAAAATGTCTTGAATATTTTAGAAAATTACTTGATGAATTTTTGGACCATATTTTCATTAGAGAAAGTCAAGAAAAACTCTCACAAAAATGTCAAAATGTTTTGGGTTGGATTAAGATCAAAGGTCACATCATTTCTAACCCAAAAGTGCAGGAAATAGGCTTTTTGGAGGTATGGGATCGATCCCCTAAGGGAAGGGATCGATCCCCTTTTGGCAGTAAGCACCCCAACGCAAGAAAAGGTCCCTCAGCCCAGAATAATCGAATCTGGAATGAAGGGATCGATCCCCTATGGGAAGGGATCGATCCCTTTGCCCGAAAATAACCTGTAACGACTAGTTTTTGTGAGACAACGGTCATATTCAAGTTTTGGCTCCACCCAACGGCTAGAATACATCCAAGGGACTATAAATAGAGGCTTAGAAGCTAAAGAAAGGAAGAAGAACTGCTCAGAAATTCTATTCATTATCTTCTTCATTTTCCTCAAGCCTCAACAACAAATCAAGAGCTACAAAGTCTTCATCATCCATCATTCTCATATTCTTTGTATAGAATAGCACAAATCTTGTATAGGCTTTTTCCTTGTGCTTAAACATTGTAATCATTTGCCTATCTAGAGGCCCTTCTTTGATTACACAATTTGTAAACCAATTCATTCCTTGTAAAAGGGGAGGTTTCTCTTTAGCCTAACAAAAAGAGGGAGGTTTCTCTTTAGCTTAAGAAAAAAAGGGAGGTTTCTCTTGAGCCTTGAAAAAGAGAGAGGTTTCTCTTGAACCTAGAAAAAGAGAGAGGTTTCTCTTTAGCCTAGAAAAAGAGGGAGTGTAATACAAATTCAAAGATAGTGAATTTCGGGAAAATCCTTGGGAGCGTCTCAAGGTAGAGGACGTAGGCAAGGTTGCCGAACCTCTATAAATCACTTGCGTACATTTCTCTATCCTTACTCTCTTTACTTGTTTGCAATTATATTTGTGTTTATTGCATTGAATTTATATTGCATAATTGAGTAGCTTAGAGAACTTAGAAAATATTAATATAGGTTAGAGAATTTAGTAGAATCGAAAAACGAGCTTTAGGTTAGCTAAAAACCGATTCACCCCCCTCTCGGTATACCCTATAAAGCCAACAATTGGTATCAGAGCTTGAGCTCGAGATTGATTTAGACTAACCTCTATCGAGCAAAACAATCTTAAATGGCTCACTTGAATGTAGGCACACCCCTAGGAGAAGAGGGACACTCATTAGTTAGACCTCCACTCTTCAATGGTGAGAATTACTCCTATTGGAAAACTAGGATGATGTTATTTGTGCAATCCAATGACTATGAGTGTGGAGAGTAATTGTTAATGGCCCTAGAATCCCAATAAAGAAAGTAGATGGAAAAGATGTCCCTAAGAGTGAAGATGAGTGGATACCAATGACATGAGATTGGCACAATTGAATGCCAAGGCTATACACACCCTCTTTTGTGCTTTAGGTCCCAATGAGTATAATAGAGTATCCTTATGTGAGAATGCTAAACAAATATGGGATAAACTAGCCATCACACATGAAGGGACAAATCAAGTTAGAGAGACCAAAGTAGGAATGCTCACACATGATTATGAGCTATTTAGGATGAAAGAAAATGAGTCCATTAGCGAAATGTTCATTAGGTTTAATGATATAATTAATGGACTTAAGGCTCTAAGCAAGACTTATTCCAATGTTGAAATGGTAAAGAAAATTTTGAATAGCTTGCCTAAGTCATGAGAGGCAAAGGTAACCGCAATAGAAGAGTCTAAGGATCCAAATACCTTGTGTCTAGTTGAGCTTATGGGCTCCCTACTTACATATGAAATGAAAATGAAAAGAAATGAAGTGCCTTCAAAGAAAGTAGGGGTAGCACTTAAGTCTTCCACTCATGAGGTCCTTGAAGATGATAGTGATGAGAGTGGAAATGAGGAAGAGAAGGAAATGGCAATGTTTGCCAAAAGATTTAATAGGTTCATGAGAATGAAAGAAAATGAAAATAATAGGAGACATTAAAGAGGGGAGTTAAGTAGAAGAGAAAAGGACCCTTTAGTGTGTTATGAGTGTAATGAACCAGGTAATACTAAGTTAAATTACCCCTTACTTAGGAAGGAAAAGGATAGGAAACCTAGGAAGAAAGCATTTGTGGCTGCATGGAACGATATTGATAGCTCCGATGAGGAAAACATAGATAATGAGGTAGCCTACTCATGCTTTATGGCTATTAGTGACGATAAGGCTAGCTCTAGTTCTAGTGAAGATAATGATTTTACATTTGATGAGTTACAAAATGCTTTTAATGAATTAGCAAATGAATTTCAATGCATGAATTCTAAATATAAGAAAATCATTGCTAATTTGAAAATAGAAAAGGAAAGCTTGACCAATGTTAAGCTAGAATTAGAAAAGAAACTAGAAGAGGCCAACTTAGAAATAAATGAGTTGAATGAAAAGAATAAAAATTTGCATAACTCATTTACTAGGTTTTTTATGGGTCAACAAAAGCTAGATCATATGTTAGAGACCTAAAGAGCTTTCTTTGACAAAGATGGGTTAGGCTATAATGCTGAACAAAAAGAAACTCATCTTAAGAATTTCCTAGTGAGCAAAAATTCTATGCATGATTTATCTCTCACATGCTCACTTTGCAATAGAATAGGCCACACCTCACAAGCATGCACAAATAGAAAAACCACATTTAGAGGTTAATTTTCCAATGCAATTTGAATCACTTCAATCGAAGTTCTCTATCAAAAATTATACACGATTCTTTATCGACTATTTGTTGTCCAAAATTCTTGCATATAACAAAATTTCAAAATTTTACTGATACTGATCCACATTGAATTAGAATATGAGCCTTATATGGTTGAAAAGATATTTAATTTACCTTTCTAATTGATTTTGAATCACCTTAATTGGAGTTTACTACCAAGAATTATACCTGACTCTTTGCCACTTGGTTGATTGGCAAAGTCCTCTACACTTAATGTAAATTTAAAAATATACTGGTATTTATCCTTAAGGAACTAGAATGTAAGCCTTATATGGTTGGAAAGATATTTAAGTTAGCTTTACAATAAATTTTACAGTATATCATTTGGATTCTCCAATCAAGAGTTATAATCAAAATAATGCCCATTGGTCATAAAATATCCTGTAAGGTATTCAACGTAGGAATTAAATCCTTTAAATCCTTACCCAAATATAATTATTAAAATCTCAATCCATATTATGCATTTAATTCTCATGATTTCTTGATCTTCAAAATTCTGAATCTTTAATTTAATTCTAATAATATATTTATTTACTTATCAGGAATATGAAGTTCACGGTTATCACATATTGTTAGTTCTGATGTAAAAGACGAAATTGTCTTCAACATTTTTTCATTTATGCTTGTTGTATAATATTTGTTGTAATGGTAATATCTTTAATTTAATGTTAATCCTGAAGCATTTAATAGTAATCTCTTTTCGTGTATGATATTTATGTTGGTTTCATTTGAGGACTGATTTTTAGTTTGGTCAGGTTTATGTTGTATCCTTTAAATCATATTTCATTCATTCATTTGAACAAAATCACATTTAAACAAAATCATGTGCAAGTTCAATTTCTGCATCTTTTAGACCTAACAACACAAAATCAAGATCTTGCACATAACAACACCATATTTCATTCATTTCAACAACATTTCGTAGATAACAACAACAATTGTGCATGTTAATGTAAGACAGCAAGTCTTTCCTTTTTCAAGTCATTACTTAAAAGTAAACATACAAATATAATTGATAGCGACAAAAACACTATTAATTTTCAACTAAATACAAAAATAGCCTTATGTGCACTACTTTCTTTCGATTTCCACTTCAAACCTATAATTTTACTCTTCAACAACAAATTTTCTTAAATCACATCCACTTCAATATAACCATGGCATTTTCTATCAAATACAACATTTTAGTTTTCAAAAATTTCACTTCATTATATGAAAACTTCTCTTTCTATTTTAATTCAAGAATAATCTCTCTTGATCTATCATAAAATCTCGAATCATGCTAAGAATAAAATTGACAAATAGTCTCTAATAAAAACAAATTTATATCATAAAAAACTATAAAATAATTATTCAACCAGTTTTAAACTAAATTATATTTCTTGAAAAATATAAAATTGTGAGCATCCATAAAATCTTCTATCAAGATTGTTGGTAGTCCATGAAGTCTTTCTAGGTGCCTTTAGAATTGTTTTGCATCAACAAAACACAGATTCTATTTCATAATCTCATTCGATTGGGCAGCTTGATGTAATCAACTTATAGGAGTCTTTGTTTCCATGACTAAATCAATAAAACAAAACAAAAAAAAATCCAATCAAATCATCATGAATATAGTGAAACCCTAAAAAACATAAAAGCTAATAAGAGAGATTTTAAAAAATCATGAACATCACCACAAATACCTTGAAGAACAACGTGAATAGCTCATTTTTTGAAGTTGTTCTAATGCAAATGTGCTTAATAGCATTGGAGTACTTTGGATTTTGAGCTTGATTTGAAACAAATTTGAAACCCTAAATCCAATTGAATAGAAAATTAAGAAAATTTAGAACAAATTTGAAAATCCAGGAAAAAATGGCCAGTGAATAAGAATAATTGGAAATTTTACTTTTTTTTTCATTTTAAGTTGAAAACTATAAATGTTTTTCTTAAATTAATTATATTTTTTACATAAATATGTGGCTTTTTTGGTATCCTAGTAGCAAAAATAACTGTCACATGTCATCGTTAGTGATATTAAGGACACCTGTATACCACTATTCTAATTTCATCCAAAAATCCATTATTTGATAAATCTTGAAAATATTAGATCATTATATGTTATAATTAAAAGTTTAGGTTCTAAATTGATCCATCTCGCAAACATTAGTACTAAATTGTGCATTTGGCCGATATCTTAGTTTCTTTATCATTTTTTTGTATATTTTAAATTTCAATTTTTATTGATTCTTTTTCTTTTGTAAATTATATATGGATCCAATATGCTGCCAATAGTTTTTAGACTCTATAAGTAGGTTAAAAACGTGAAACATTTTTTTAAGAATTTTAAAAAATAGAAAATAGTAAAATGACATATGTGTTACCATCTTATCCTAACTTGTGAAATTTAAAAACTTTACATGCAATATATTGGATAATAATCCATCATATATTGATTTTAAAAATTAATTTAAAATGGGATTAGTTTTAATATAATTAGTATATATTTTAATTTTAAAATTTCGAATGAAATTAATTGACCATTGTTATAAATTGTAGCTAGGTCACTCGTGTCATATGAGACAAATCGAAAATAGACAATTCTTGAATGAGCGATATAATGTGTTATTAACAACTAATCTAAAATTTTTGAAAGAAAATTTCTAAATACACTATTTTTTTCACTTCACACCTATTATCACACTAAAAAAAATAGGGTGCAAAAAAAAAAGGGTGTGGTTGGATGAGGGATTTCAAGGAGAAAATTTATTTTTATCAAGATATTTAAAAGTTCAAAATGAAAATTCTTTGTTTGGCAAAAATTTTTAAGACTTTCAAAATTTAGAAGAGATTTCAAAAAAAGAATTTAAGATGTTCCTCTTGAAAATCCACATAAAGGGTGATTGTCCAAAATTCCTTCTACTTTTTCCTACTTTATTAGATATGATCTACTATTAAATATAAAGTTAAAAACAAAAAACATATTATTTTTGATGTGGACTAGGTCCTTTATTACTGGGCTTTTCTATAAGTCAAGCTGAAGACCATTGAACCAAATAATAATCTAAGCCCAAGAGGAAAGAGGACTCAAAAGGCCCATAAATGATCCACTAGGTTATTATTTAAGTTGTGGGGCTTAAAGGTAATTACGCGCAAAATAACTCCTATAAATAGGTCACAGGTATCATTCTTAAAGCCTAAGCTCTATTTGCCTACTGAAACCCTGTCTGATTTAAGCATCGGAGTGCTCGCGCAAGGGAAAACCCCTGCGCCCTTCTGACTTTTCCTATCTTGCAGAATTCTTGAAGACAAGCTAACACGAAGATCGAGGATTTGACGTCCACAAACTTTTATTGTTGTTTTTGGCAACAACAATTGGCGTCGTCTGTGGGAATCAAAAAAAAAGCCAAATATAAAAATCTACGACAGGCTGCGAGAGACCGATGACCTGCAAAAGATAGGTCCTGCGCGCGAGAGCCTTTTGGGAAAAATTTCATGTGACAAATATTCTGTTGCGCAAGGTGCACGCGAGAGAACGATTCGCAAGCACGAACATGACAGACACTCTGTCGCAAGCTAGCGCGAGGCTCGCGCGACGCCGACAAGCGAGATGGGCTCTCCTTCTCGACATTCCCGAGAGAGAGCCTCCCGTACGCAACAACATTAGGCGATAGAGTGGCTCTCGCGACAATAGGCTTGGGCGAGAGGTTGGATCTCGCGTGCAACGTGTGTTAGCGAGAGAGTGGCTCTCGCATGTTACGTCTCCCTTGGCGAGAGGCTTGGGCGAGAGGGTGAATCTCGCATACAGCGTGTGTTGGCGAGAGAGTGGCTCTCTCATGTTACGTCTCCCTTGGCGAGAGAGGCATGGGAGAGAGATAGCCTCTCGCATCGCATGTTACGTCTCCCTTGGAAAGAGAGGCATGGTGAGAGATAGCCTCTCGCACCTGACAAGCTTGGCGAGAGAGGAATGGGCGACAGGAGACAGCATGTGCGACAGACCCTAGGCGAGAACTGCATAGGTGATAGACCCTTGGCGAGAGGGTGGCTATCGCACCCGACAAGCTGGGCGAGAGATAGGCTTTCGCACTAACAGCTTACGAGAGAAGCTCTCGCCGAAAACAAACCTATCAGCATGGCGAGAGACTGCATGGCGAGAACTGCATGTGTGATAGACCCTTGGCGAGAACTACATGGGTGATAGACCCTTGGCGAGAGGGTGGCTATCGCACTCGACAAGCTAGGCGAGAGATAGGCTTTCGCACTAACAACTTGGCGAGAGAAGCTCTCGCCGAAAACAAACCTATCAGCATGGCGAAGACTGCATGGCGAGAACTGCATGTGCGACAGACCCTTGGCGAGAACTGCATGGGTGATAGACCCTTGGCGAGAGGGTGGCTATCGCACCCGACAAGCTGGGCGAGAGATAGGCTTTCGTACTTACAGCTTGGCAAGAGAAGCTCTCGCCGAAAACAAACCTATCAGCATGGTGAGAGACTGCATGGTGAGAACTGCATGTGCGACAGACCCTTGGCGAGAACTGCATGGGTGATAGACCCTTGGCGAAAGGGTGGCTATCGCACCCGACAAGCTGGGCGAGAGATAGGCTTTCGCACTAACAGCTTGGTGAGAGAAGCTCTCGCCAAAAACGAACCTATCAGCATTGGGCGAAAGACAGCAGTTGGCGAGAGACATCACTGGGCGATAGACTAGCTCTCGCCCCTTAACAGAATTGGTGAGAGAAAGGCTCTCGCACCCGACAGCATTGGGCAAGAGACAGCAGTTGGCGAGAGACATCACTGGGCGAGAGACTAGCTCTCACCGTGGACAGACTTGGCTAGAGGAAGGCTTGGCGAGAGAAAGGCTCTCGCACCCGACAGCGTTAGGCAAGAGACAGCACCCCTGACAAAAAGCTTCTCGAGAGAGGCATGACTTTTTGGCGAGAGAAAATTGGGCGACAGCATGGCGAGAAACTAGCTCTCACGCCTGACAAAAAGCTCGGTGAGAAAGGCATGGCGAGAGATGGTCTCTCGCCCCTGACAAGTTTGGCGAGAGAGAGGATTGGGAGAAAGACCTCCTTGGCGATAGACCCTGTTGTTAAGGAAGCTCTCTAGTCATTTCACAACTGAACCGAGTTCATTCTGACCGGTCGTGATGAGCCGTGTAATTTCTAGGGCCTCGATGGAATCTTTGAGCCGGTCAGATTTCTTGGGCTTTTGCGAATATTTAATGGTAGAAAGAAATCCTTCTTCCTTCCCGCATCGCATCCTAGAGGGGCCGCCGCTCGGATGAATAAAGTAAAGTAGGAAATGGGGTTCGTCTGACCAAGAGATTTCTCGAGTTTTTTTGAAAGCATCCCTCGTGTATGACAGTTTTTGAGGACAAAATCATGGCTACAATGGATTTCTTGTTAACAAAATAGACTTCAATTCTTCTTAACAAGATTGCTGGTTTCTCTACCCACTTTATGAAGCGCATTCAGAAGGGTCCGGTTCGTGGCATCTCTCAAGCTTCAAGAAGAAGAGCGTGAGCGTCGCATGGACTTTGTTCCTAATGAGTCAGCTATTAAGACCGACGAAATTAAGGTCGACAAGGACACTCTTGACATGCTTTCTGCTCTCGGCATTGCTGATATGCCTAATCTCGTCGAAGCTGAACCACAGGCTCTGATTGAAAGGGATTTCTCCAGCTTTCCCCTCTGCTGTGGATGGGTGCATGATCCGCATCATCACCACCCCCACCATCAGCATAAGCCCATGATCTCCGAACCAATGATCTCTACCACTTGCAAACGCAAGGCCAAGGAAGGAGAATGTCATATCTAGGTTGAGGCAGCATATGTATTTTGCTTGTATTGCTCTTTGTAGTTCTTTAGGCCCTTGCATGGGCTTCTGTAAATATTGGGTTGAAGTAAAAGATCAAAAAAAACAGCTAACGTACGGCAGGCACCGCCGCAACAAACGGCTCCTGCCATAACAGGTCAATTCACCGTACGCAAGGCGGTAGTGCAAATACACGAGCACTGATCCCAAGCTGCATGCTTGCCCAATAGGTAAAAGGTAATAGTGAGCACATTCGACAGGTTATATTGCAATAAAGCGGTTCGTCCTATGCAACAACCATGCGGGCAAGAAAAAGTCACACAACAGGCATTCTAGACGAGCGAACGGCTCCCGTGAGCCCATCATCCCGCACATAAGACGTGAAACAATACTGACAAATACAGTGTCATGTAGCAAGCACAAGACCATTGCGGTAGACACTTTCGGTGATTGAGTGGCCTGTAGCGATTGCATAACCAACGCCACAGCCTAGCCTCCGTAGCAAGGCTCACTTGGGAAAACACTTGCCTAGGTGTGAGAAAAGATCTAGATAGACAAGCAAGGAACAGGTCGAAGGGTTTGGCAGAGATGCACACACAATGCCAGATGAGCTCGCCCAGGAAAGGAAAAAGTTGGACGAAGAGCTCAAACAAGCGAGCGTAAGTCCAGGGGAGCTCTATTGGGCAAGCCCCAACTAAAGACCTTGGGAAACACACCCAAAACTTCAAAAGCCAGCTCGTGCTCACTCGGGTGCGTAAAAACATAGACAAGCAACTAAAACCGGGCAAGGCACAAAAAATTAAATGAGCCAACGTTCGCCTCGCGAGTACGGTTATGGGTGGCGAGCAAGAATACGACCATCCTAAGACTTAGGCGAGCAAGCCCTTTGTCAACCGAGACAGGAACTCACCTAAGAAAAAGAAAAGATTAGGAGACTCTGTACATCATTAGGTGCACGCCCATGTAATGAAGGACCGAGCGAGGATGCGCTCTCTTAGACAATGAGAACCCTAGTTTGCAAGCGAGACTTTGGTAAGCCCAGCTGCAAAAGCTCTCCATGAATATGGCAGAGCTCTATTGGTGATCTGGCTGAATACCCAGCAAAGAAGAAATCAGGTTGACAGCCTTTGTCCAAATTAATGGCCCTTGTGATGTCACGGAAGTGCACACGGGTGCATCAAGAAGAGACAGTGAAGGGGTGATGGTCCACATAAGACGCCCCATTAGTATTGACATTGATAGAAAGAAACGAGAGCTATTTGCTGATGAGTTAGAAAAAAGCACGTGGCCAATTGCTTGGATGCAAGGTCAACGAAGTCCCTTGCACATTGTTATAGTCTTCACCGACCAAGCAAGGGACATGCGGGTGGTAGCAGATTTGAGGTACCCTCATATTATGCTTTCGATTTTCTTGTCCATTCTAACAGTTGTGATCGTATTAGGCAGGTGTCCGAGGCAGGCACTAGCCATTGTCGTGTAAGGCAGCAAGCCAAGAGAGCTTGGTTCGATCGAAAAGAACTTGTGATAAGCTTGTGAAGGTAGATTGCTAGTACTGAAGCACGACTTAGTGCTCAATCCATGGTTGACAGCAGAACATCCCAGCACTCGTACTTTACATATTTTTCAAAGACAGAGACTTGGAATAGTACTGGTGGTAAACATTTGCTATTATTATTTTAACATTTGCTGCAATTATATTATTCCACTTAATTGAAAATACTACATTATGAAACGAAAGGCCAGTTATTTTTATCTGTACTATGATAATCCTCCATGTTTGATAGACATTCTTCAGGAATAGAAGAAGAAAAAAACAAAAGCTGGCTGAAGACGCGAGACGGGCAAAAATAAGTCCCTAAGCGAAAAATGCGCGAGACGGGCACAAATAAGACCCTAAGCGAGAAGAAGACGCGAGACAGGCACAAATAAGTCCCTAAGCGAAAAATGCGCGAGATGGGCACAAATAAGACCTTAAGCGTAAAGAAGACGCGAGACGGGCACAAATAAGTCCCTAAGCGAAAAATGACTAAGACGGGCAAAAATAAGACCCTAAGCGAGAAGAAGACGCGAGACGGGCACAAATAAGTCTCTAAGCGAAAAATGCGTGAGATGGGCACAAATAAGTCCCTAAGCGAAAAATGCGCGAGACGGGCAAAAATAAGACCCTAAGCGAGAAGAAGACGCGAGACGGGCACAAATAAGTCCCTAAGCGAAAAATGCGTGAGATGGGCACAAATAAGTCCCTAAGCGAAAAATGCGCGAGACGGGCAAAAATAAGACCCTAAGCGAGAAGAAGACGCGAGACGGGCACAAATAAGTCCTTAAGCGAAAAAAGCGCGAGATGGGCACAAATAAGACCTTAAGCGTAAAGAAGATGCGAGACGGGCACAAATAAGTCCCTAAGCGAAAAATGCACGAGACGGGCAAAAATAAGACCCTAAGCGAGAAGAAGACGCGAGACGGGCACAAATAAGTCCCTAAGCACAAAAGGGTGCGAGATGGGCAAAACAAAAAAGTCCCTAAGCACAAAAGGGTGCGAGATGGGCAAAAATATCTCTAAATAAGGTATGTTACAATTTTATCACATTACATTTAACGCATTATGTTGGCACCTCGGACATAAACGATATTATATTCTAACAAGTCCTTAAGCGGATAGTACGCAAGACAGGACCAATACTCTAGTAAAAGTTTTTCTTTGGACACAAAAAGTTACAAAGAAAAACTGGGGGAGCACACAGTATGCAGGCTACGATGTGAGGTATGTTACAATTTTATCATTGGATACGTACTACAATTGATTGACAAAGTGCATTTAAACGTTTTATATTGGCATAAAAGTGATGTTATATTCTTATCAATTCTATAAAGTCCCTAAGCTCAAAACGGGGCGAGATGGGCAAATTCAAAAAGTCCCTCAGCGAAAAATGCGTGAGACGGGCAAATGAAAAGTCCCTAAGCACAAAAGGGTACGAGACGGGCAAACCAAAAACCTGAAGCGAAAAATGCACGATGTAGGCTACGCATGTACTTGAAGCGAAAAAATGCGCGATGTTAGTCATGCATAAAGTATAAGGGCTTGAAGTGAAAAATGCACGAAGTAAGCCACGTACTCAGAGAAAAAAGCCTGAAGCGAAAAATGCGCGATGTAGGCTATGCATGCACTTAAAGCGAAAAATGCGTGATGTAAGTCATGCATGAAGTGCTTGTGCTTGAAACAGTAATTGAGCGGCATAAGCCACATATGTAAAAGAACTTGAAGCAAAAAGTGCACGAGGAAAGTCTGATTATTACGTGAGACTAATACAAGGTAAATGTGTAGTTGCTTCTGTAGATAAGGTTAAAAATGGGCTGATCAGTTTGTAAAAGACTAAGTTCTTTCACAAAAACTAGGGAGCACTCTAGATTAACTTCTGCCTCAAAAGGAGCATCGATACTAACAGGTGCCCAAGCATGTACGCCCTGAGGTGCTATAATTATCTAAATCATCTTCGTTCAAGCCTGTGAGAACCCGACCCTATCGGGTCAACGAAAAGGCTCTTAAGGGCTGGTAAGATCAGATAGATCTTTATAAGTGTCTATCCTCAGAAAAGGTTCCAAAGCCTCAGCATCTAGATCAAGCTTCAACCAATCAAGAGTACGCCGAGTACAAACCACATCTGATGAAACCAGATAAGAACATATGCATCCACTTATGGCACTTAACGATGTGCCCTCATGGCCTCAACCTAGATTCGGTTTTCTTCCTCTTGGCTAATAGAAGGCACTTAACAAAAGAAATGATGACACGATGTCGTTTCTGTTACAAATAATAATGAAGTTCACTAGTTGAGCCCTCAAGTAAAGATGAAAAGACTCTTGTGATAATCCCAAGAAGAGGATAGCAAAAGAATTTGAAAAGCCCATTCCTTATATTCTCTTTCACAAGGTAAACCTTGTAAAAGAGTGGGGAGCAATTGATGTGGACTAGGTCCTTTATTACTAGGCTTTTCTATAAGTCAAGCTGAAGACCATTGAACCAAATAATAATCTAAGCCCAAGAGGAAAGAGGACTCAAAAGGCCTATAAATGATCCACTGGGTTATTATTTAAGCTGTGGGGCTTAAAGGTAATTACGCGTAAAATAACTCCTATAAATAGGTCACAGGTATCATTCTTAAAGTCTAAGCTCTATTTGCCTACTGAAACCCTGTCTGACTTAAGCATCGGAGTGCGCGCATAGGGGAAAACCCCTGTGCCCCTCTGACTTTTCCTATCTTGCAGAATTTTTGAAGACAAGCTAACACGAAGATCGAGGATTTGACGTCCACAAACTTTTATTGTTGTTTTTGGCAACAACAATTTTATTTAAATTTAATATATATTTTTTATATAATTAATAATATTTATACATTTTTACAAATCTAATAATACTCATATTACATATTTTATTGGTTTAATAGCCAAATACATCCCCAACGTTTACCACAATATGCAATTAAGTCCTTAACGTATAATTGCATGGAAATAAGGACATTACGTTTAATTTTCAGCATATTAAACGTAAACGTTATAAAATAATAGAATTAAGGATATAGCCGTTAAAAACTGTGATATCCGTTTGTTTTACCCACGTGGCATGCCACGTGTCATGTTGACGTGGCATAATATTGCCACGTGTCATGCTGACGTGGATATAAGTTAAATTTTTTTTTTCAAGGTTTAATACCCAAATACATCCCCAACGTTTATCAAAATATGCAATTAAGCCCTCAACGTATAATTGCATAGAAATAAGGACACTAAGTTTCATTTTCAGTATGTTAAACCTAAAAGTTATAAAATAATAACATTAAAGATATAGCCGTTAAATAGCTGTGATGTTTGTTTTTTTGCCCGGGTGGCATGCCACCTCAACGTTGGCATGGATTATAATGCCAGGTGGACCAATGACGTGGCATAATATTGTCACGTGTTATGCTGACGTGGATATAAGTTAAATTTTCTCTTTTTTTTCAAAATAAACATTTTTTAAAAGTTCATTTGTTTTCAAACTTACATTTTTCATAGTTTCATTTTTTTAATTACATATTTTTTTAAAATTACATTTTTTTCATAATTTCATTTTTTAAAATTATATTTTTTTCATAATTTCATTTTTTTCATCATTTTTTTAAGAAGACGTGGATGTAAGTTAAATTTTCTTTTTTTTTTCAAAATTTCATTTTTTTTCAAAATGAACATTTGTTAAAAGTTCATTTCTTTTCAAATTTACATTTTTCATAATTTCATTTTTTTAATTACATATTTTTTAAAAATTACATTTTTTTCATAACTTCATTTTTTAAAATTACATTTGTTCATAATTTCATTTTTTTAATTAAATTTTTTTATCATTTCATTTTTTAATAATTACATTTTTTTCATCATTTCATTTTTTTGTTGTACAATACCAACATTAGTACAAAAATGTATGTGGTATTCAACCAAAAATACTGAAACGATGAGAAAGAAAGAATTAGTATAGTAGAAAAAAATAAAGAAAAGAACCATACCACATGCATTTTTGTACTAATTTTGGTATTGTACAGAACAAAAAAATTTAATTCTTAAAAAAATGATGAAAAAAAATGTAATTTAAAAAAATGAAATTATGAAAAAAATATAATTTTAAAAAATGAAGTTATGAAAAAAATGTAATTTTTAAAAAATATGTAATTAAAAAAATGAAACTATAAAAAATGTAAGTTTGAAAAGAAATGAACTTTTAAAAATGTTTATTTTGAAAAAAAAAAAGAAAATTTAACTTATATCCACTTCAGCATGACACGTGGCAATATTATGCCACGTCACTAGTCCACATGGCATTATAATCCGTGCCAACGTTGAGGTGGCATGCCACCTGAGCAAGAAAAACGGACATCACAGCTATTTAATGGCTATATCCTTAATTCTATTATTTTATAACTTTTAGGTTTAACGTACTGAAAATGAAATTTAGTGTCCTTATTTCTATGCAGTTATACGTTGAGGGCTTAATTGCATATTTTGATAAATGTTGGGGATGTATTTGGGTATTAAACCTTGAAAAAAAAAAGAAAATTTAACTTATATCCACGTCAGCATGACACGTGGCAATATTATGCCATGTCAGTATGACACGTGGCATTATAATCCATGTCAGCATGACACGTGGCATGCCACATGGGTAAAACAAACAGAAATCATAGCTTTTAACGGCTATATCCTTAATTCTATTATTTTATAACGTTTAGGTTTAATATGCTAAAAATTAAATGTAATGTCCTTATTTCTATGCAATTATACGTTGAGGACTTAATTGCATATTGTAGTAAATGTTGGGGATGTATTTGGCTATTAAACCTATTTTATTTGATAATTTTTTAACATATAATAATATCATTATTTTTTATTTAATTAACTTCTAATATTCAAATTTCTTTTTAAAAATTATTTACACAAACAAATCAATTATACATATTAATATTTTAAAATAAAAAATTTTAAAATATTTCCATTTTAAAATACCTCAAAATTTTTGGTACAAACGCACCCTAAATGCATTTAGAAATTCTCCTTTTAAAAAGTCGAAGATGATATTTGAGCTTAAAGAAAGAAAGCATAACACGGTTCTACTTCTGCAGAAGAAAAGTCTTGACTTTTCATTTTGGTCCAACACCTGACCTTCTTTCTCTTCATTTTCTCCGACTTTCTTTTCAACCAAACAAATAAACCTCAGGTGAGTTTCCTAATTTTACTTTCTTCTAACTATGTTTATTTATAGGTGAGAATTAGGTATTATTCCAATTCTACAAAAATAAAATAAAAATAAAAAAGGAAAACCACTGATCATCTTTCAGAAAAACAAAACAAAATAATTTAATTTTTCTGTGTAATCAAAGAGAATCTGCGGCGTGGGTTTTATTCAATCGGCGGATTTGGCATTTGAAAAAAAATCCTTGAGGAATTCTCGACGCGTATCTCTGTTTTCAAATTGGGAGCTCTTCTTTGAGGTAAAAATTTCAAAGTCTTATAGGTTTAAGATTTTGTTCCCTAATTTTCTCCAAAATTTTACTTAGGGACACGTTTTTGACTTGTGACTCTACTTTTTTTTTTTATTATCACCACGCAATTAACTTTGTGGATTTTTTTTAAAATTCTTTTATTGTGAAACAAAATAGCAATCTTGATGGAATATTTGGAGACCAAGTTTTTTCTCTTAAAAACTGGGTTGTATGGTGGCTTTTGTTCGTATTTCTAATTTTTTTTTTTTTTTCATTTAACAATTTATCGTTATGTTCATCTTGCGGCTTACATAGTGAAAGAATATTTCTTTTTTTTTTTCATTTTTTTCATTTAATAATTTATGACATCCCGAGTGTAAAATTGTGGCTTACATAGTGAAAGATTATGTTCAACTTCAATCATGGTTGTGGGGTGTCTATGAGTCTCTAGGAAAATGTCCTCTTGTTTTGTAAGAGCTTAAATTATGGCGGCAAATGATGTACACTGTCTAATTTATGTTATAACATTACAAACGAAAAAGAAAATCTTGCTTTTATGTATAAATTTATGCTAATTGGTATCTTTAAGACAAATTTTAATAAAAACTGTGTTTTACACTGAGTTTCTTATCAAGAGATAGAAACTGAAGATGGGAAAGGGAAGTATTTGTTGAAAAGAAATTTGTCAAAGTATTGCATATTCAAGGAGTCAATTTATTAGTTTTTCTTTCACTATGTTTAATTTAGGACAAAAAATTTTCATTTGGAAGTGTTTGTGAGTTGTGACTGCTCTTTTCTCTTTTGGTGTTGTCAGAATTTGATGGATACCAATAACTGGAGGCCTACTCCTCCGAGTGGAGAGCCCGCCATGGACACAGGTGATTGGAGAACCGAGTTTCCGTCATATTCACGACAAATAATTGTCAACAAGATGTGAGGGAATTTTATGGTATTGTTATTTGTTAAATGAACTTGCTTTACTTAAGTTATTGCAGATTCTGTGGCTTGTCTTTAATTGTTGTAGATACTTGATTTTGGAAACTAATATTTATTTCATGCTATAGTGAAAGATAATCTCTTCTTAGAATGACTACTTCACAATAATAACTTTTTCTTAGAAGAGCTCTTTCACAAGAACAACCTGTTATCAGAGGAACTCGTTACCTTTTCTTAGAAGAGCTCATTTACATAATACCTCTTCTTAGAACAATTCTTCACGGAACAATTCTTTAAAACTCTTCACAGAACAACTTGTTCTTAGAATAACTTATTTATAGAATAGCGCTTTCAAGAAGAAGTGAGGATAACTGTGGAATAGGGCAGGGTTCTTGAGTTAACTTCACTATTGGGATGTCTTGGAGAATTTGGCTTGGTGGATTAGATATGGAGATAGTTAAGAGTTTTTCTCTTAACCTTCTCTGAAATATGAGTACTCTTTCTTATTTTTTTCAATACACCTTTTCCGAAAGCATAACTTCCATTAGACAAAGCATTAATGCTTTGTAACTATCAATTCTCATTATTATCTTATTAATACCAAAGATATGTAACTCCCATTCTCCACACCTATGTATAGGAGTTCTTGTTGTCTTTGAAAAAGACTTTTGGGCAAATTAGCTAACTTAGAAAGTCTCTCAAATCCTCTTTACACTATTTTCTCTATTCAGCCTTGCTCAACCTTCCACCATTGCCTGCCGTTGCACTCATTCTTCAAGGTCTACTCCAGTCTTCCTCTCCACCGCCTCTTGGCACATCCCATTCTACTGGTTTGCAACGTTTCCTCTCCACAGCAAAGAGCTCATTTACAATTGTCTTTGTTGTTGTTAATAACCAAACAATACCATCAATAAATTATTTCCTATTTTGGAGTGCTTTCTTTTGTAAATACATGGCTTGAGAATCAGAACCCACTCTTAACCAGAGTTTGGGCACTGTACATCAGCCACTTGCCGGGAATCATATGGTTGAGCTATTGGGTCCAACTTTATGGGGCATATTATCATCTTCGTTTAATGAATTTATGTGATTGAACAAACATGCCCTTCGCTTTTAGATCTTTGGCTCCATGGCACTTGTTACGTCATTTAAGTGGTGCTGTATATGTATTGGTGGTTCTCGTGTGTTCTAACTGAATTATGCCCACTCATTAAATAACTTATTACTGTAACTGACACTAGTGGCCTTGCCTTTCTACACATTCTCTGACCAATGGCAATTGTGGTATGTGGTCTATTTGAATGTAGCTGATATATGAAGGCCATGAGGGTTGCTTTGTTTATGTTGGAGAACTTTCGTTAAATTTCAATGCTGTGACTTTGGGATATTTAATGCTGGTGGTCCTGAACAAGTTAAATAGGGAAATTATCTGGTGCTGAGTTCATATCTTGGTTAATTTTTATTTAATTTATGTAAACATTTCACTAACCTGATAGCTAGGATCCGTAGCATTTATTTATTTACGAAGTGAAGATTCTTACATGCTTTTATTAGAAATTTCATATTTGTGTTTTAATAACTTGTGCAATGGCTTGCTTACATAGAATGGATACATTGAAGAGGCACCTCCCATTTTCTGGCCAAGAGAGTTTAAATGAACTCAGGAAAATTGCTGTAAGGTTTGAGGAAAAGATTTTTACAGCAGCAAGCAGCAAGGTAATCATAGATTGTTAGCATTCTTTAACATGCTTGAATGCATTGTTGTTTACCAATATTATCTGTTTGCGTTGTGTGAATGCATCTGCAGGTTCCTTTTTTTTCCTATTCATGTGCATAGACATGCATACATCAAACTCATTACCTTATTAATTACATTGGAAGTCCATAAGAAACCCTTGGAGGAAAGAGAGAGTAGATAGGAAAGAAACAAAGATGCTAAATGCTAACTGAATATTAAGCATGGGACATATAACATATTTGATAATATTGTGTTGTATTTGAATAATAAAGTAAAACTTGTTTATCTAACGGTTTCGTGGATTTCTATTTCAGGAGGATTATATGAGGAGAATATTGTTGAAGATGCTTACGATGGAGAACAAATCTCTGCCTACCATACCCCAACCTGGAAATAACAGCAAACCCCCTGATCCAGGTAGTAGCAGGAAAGAGTATTTTGCTTTGATGTACTGTAGAAGTAGGATAGTTTCCATTTATGTGTCATTTCTGTTCTGTTACATTCAGAGTTGTTTTAGCTTACAACATGAATGCAGATTAGCTTTTAGTATCTATTCTAATGAAATTTTCCTATATTTTATCCCTTTTGTTCCCTTATCCATGTGTAGCAGTTTTAATACTTTAACCGACTGGGTGAGTGTTTTTTTGGTGGGGTGCAGGTGTTTTGACTGATAGATTTGATAAGCACCAAATAGAAAGCCTCATTTGCTATTTCCATAGTTAAAGTCTTTCAGCATGGCATATGCCTCTGAATGCCCTACGAATAATTTTATCATTTTTTTTCTTAGTTCTCACAGTATGGTTCAATTCCCCTCACATGTTTTAAGTTATTATCTTTTCGAAAGTATTAGTTACTACTTCGTAGAAAGCCTCATTTGCTATTTCCATAGTTAAAGTCTTTCAGCATGGCATATGCCTCTGCATGTGCTAGGAATAATTTTATTATTTTTTTCTTGGTTCTCATAGTATAGTTCAATTGCCCTCACTTGTTTTAAGTTGTTATCTTTTCAAAAGAATTAGTTACTACTTTGTTATTTTTGTTGTTCATCTTGTTCTAAATGTTCATCAATCGGTTCTTGTGGATTCTTCCCACCTTCTCTTTCTTAATATAAAAATCTTGGGCAGGTTCTCAGGGCATGCAGAATCAAGTTCACAGTCAAGGGCAACCAATTCCTATCCCATTGCAAGGTAATCAGTCTCAAGCACGTCAACAACTGTTATCACAGAATGTTCCGAATAACTTGGCATCTTCTGGAATTCAAAGTTCTGCTGGTTTACAGCCTGGAATGCCTTCTATCTCTGGTCTAACCCAGAATCCTATGCCTCACGTTGTTGGCCAGAATTCCAACATGCAGGGCATCTCTGGAATTTCACAGAACTCGCTGGGGAAAGGGATGCCTTCCAATATTTTTGCTACTCAACAGAGGCAAATGCAAGGAAGGCAGCAAGTGCTTCCACAACAGCAACAGCAACCGCAACAGCAGCAGCAGCAGCAGCATCTATACCATCCGCAGTTACAACATCGACTTATGAAGCAAAAGATTCCACAGGGAAATCTCCAACCCCCACTTATGCAGCCTCACATGCAGCAACAGCAGCAGCAAAACCTGTTACCACCTAATCAGTTGCAATCTTCCCAGCAATCTGGTATGCAAACATCATCCATTATGCAACCGTCTCCCATGCCACCAGCTCCCCTTCCTGGTCTTCAACAGAATCAGCAATCTTCTATGCAACAGTCAACACAGTCCATGCTTCAGCAGCATCAACAGTCAGTCCTTAGACAGCAGCAACAGCCACAACAGGCCGTGAGTACTGGTATTCATCAACAACAAACACCAATGACACAGCAGTCAATGATGCCTCGGCAGCAGCAGCCTCCACAGCCACAGCAGCAGCAGCCGCACATAATGGGACAACAGGCAAATGCTGCAAATATACAGCAGAATCAGTTAATTGGACAACAAAACAGCATTGGGGACATTCAGCAGCAGAGATTGCTAGGCCAGCCTAACAATCTTTCAAACCTGCAGCAACAGCAGCAGCAGCAGTTGATGGCTCAACAAAACAATCTTTCAAATATGCTTCAGCAACAGTTGGGTCCTCAAAGCAATATTTCAGGATTACAGCAACAGCAGCAGCAGCAATTGATTGGAAGCCAGTTGGGTAACTCAAGCATGCAAACTAATCAGCAATCTTTACATATGCTACCCCAGCCTAAGGTTCCGCTCCAACAAACACAGCAGAGTGCACCTAATTTGTTACCAACTCAAGGACAGACATCCCAGCAACCACAGCAGCAGCAGCAAGTGATGTCCCAGATGCAATCACAGTCTATGCAGTTGCAGCAGCAGTTGGGTTTGCAACAGCAGCCCAATCAATTACAACAAAATATGCAGCAAAGGCTTCAAGCATCAGGTCAAGCATCAAGTTCCTTGCTTCAATCACAAAATATGATAGATCAGCAAAAGCAATTGTATCATTCACAGAGAGCCATTCCGGAGACATCATCAAGTATGTTTTTTAAATCTATGTAGTTACCTACACTTTTTTCTTTTCATTGTTGCTTTTGATCTTGTGTTTTTTATTTTAACTAATTTACACATTTTTTTCCCTCCAATACTAGTACATTTCATCCTTGAAGCCCCTGCAAATTTGCCCACTATACAATTTTCTTAATTGATGCTATTGTTTTGCATTGCATTTCTACTACTTCAGAAAGTAATTTCCATTCCAACTTGGGGAGATTAAGAGAATATCTTCTTGAATTTATGCTATGTTATCCCATCAAAAGCCACATCTCAAAACCTCACATCTTGCCTAGATGATTAGTTGTTAGCTAACAAATCAATGCTACCAAAATTGCCGGCACCCTTGCCTGCATCAGCTGATCGTAAGCACTGCCTGGCCTTTGATGCTACCAGAAACATTTTTGTCACCAGTGTCACTGCTAGGTCTCCACTGCTGACAGTGTTCTATTATGTTATTGTTAACCTTTGCTGCAGTTATTGCCCAACGGTTTTGTACTTTGTTGACAAATAATTCATTCTCTTTTATTCAATGAGCTTTCATGTTGGCTATAAAACCTTCCTCAGGAAGGAAAGAACCTGTGTTTTGTGTGCAAAGGAAATAAGTGGTCCTCTTTTGCTGCTAAGTTCAGAATGGAAGAAAAAAATTGCACTGTGTTATTGAACTCAACTAAACTTGCACATGTCCTTCAAATTCAAGTTAAATTTAGAATATAGTCAGAAATTTCTACCAATTTTGTGTGTTTGGTTATGAGGTTGGTGCGGTTCCTTTTATCCAACTTAAAGTCTTTGTTCTTCACTTCTTCTCTCCCTAATACTCGAGTAATCTGGCTTTCAGAAATATTCCCATCACTTAATTAAACATGAACTTGTGATTAGGAGACTAAAGTCCTGCTTGAAAAAACTTAAGGTTCATATGAGCTGTATATTTCTTTAGTCTAATTTGTGCCCTAGATTTTTTTTACTGCTTCACTCTGATGGTTGAAGTCTGAATTTGGCCCCTCAACTATCTCAGTCCTACTGTTTTAGTCCCCCTACTCTAATTTTAATGAAGTTGGCCCTTATATTTTTTATTAAAAGTAGATTTAAGGACAATTGACAAGAATATTAAAATTTAGCTTTTAGTGATTACTTGATGTATTGAGATGGACTAATTTTTTGGCTGTGCGACACGTATCAGTCTAAAAATTCACATATTGCATTTTTAATTAAATAATAAATAATGTTTTTATATTCTAAAAAAAATTAGTGTATTTTCTATGAAAAACAGTTTTTTTTACGTTAATGCGTGTCATGTGGTCAAAAATGTTCAGGTTAGCATGTTATATCACCAACAAAAAAGCGAAGCAATCTTATTTAATTGCTGAAATTTAATATTTTGATCAGTTGTTCTTAAATATTCTTTTTGTAAGAGTATAGGGATTAAATTCATCAAAGAGTAAACCACAACGGAAATAGTAGAGGAACGAAATTCCTTAGTTTGCCCTCACCCTTGTTACCTCAGCATATTCATCTTTCAATGAATAACAGGTCTGGAGCAGAAAAGAGTTGACTTTTTTAAGGTCTTTCTTCTCATGATCACTTAATCTTATCAATCGTTTACTCTTATTCAAACTTAACTTCTTTGTTATAGATGGCTAATGTTTACCTATAACTTGAGAAATTCTATGAGTAGCTCCGAAAACTAAGAATTATGTTTGGACTCTGTGTTGGTCTTTAATTGTCACAATAGAACATCAAAGTTACAAATTTGCTACTTTTGAAGAATAGACATACATCTTGGAATATCCCAAAAAGGAAAAGGCATCAAATTGGGCTGCTTTTTATGAGTAACCTCGAAAACTTGGATAATTGCCTGTTGCAGAAACTAGTAATTAAATTTTTTCCTATGTCTATCTCTAAATTGTTGATGCATATTTTCTTCCAACTCCTTTCTCAGTTGTACCCCATGGTGGGTCTGATGGAATTTTATGACAGGTATTTGATAATTGGTTGTATTATGATCCCTTTTTATCTCCCTTCTATGCTATGTATACCTTTTTTACTGTGAGTGTTAGTTATTTTCTGCTCAAAATATACCCTTCTTCCAGAAATTATCTATTTCAATATTCTTTTCCATATATGTCACAAAATCATGTATCTTTATGTGCATGGAACAATTTCCTTTCATTTAAATTATGCTTTTCCTATTCTTCTTCATCTAAAAATTTTCATTTTTCTTATGTGTGCATGGTTTGTATATCTTTGTTAGCATCTTTAGATTCCACAACTCAAACAGGAAATGCAAATGGAGGGGATTGGCAAGAAGAGGTCTATCAGAAGGTAAAAACTATCTTGAAATATCCTCCTGTAGATAGTATTACACTTAAGGTTTTGAGGTCTAGGAAAGTGGCTTCTGGAAAGAATATTAGAGTATATTGGGGTGCTTATCTTATTAGAATTATAAAACAAAAGAATTAGGAACTTAAGAAATTCAGACATTTTTTAATGACTTTTAGTTATAGAAGAAACAAAATAAAGCTTATTTAATTCCTTCTGTTCTCTACTAAAGGTTATTATTGTTGGTGAGGAAGAAAACTGTCAAAAAGACCAATGTTATCTTGCATGCTTGACTTTAGAGGAATCATCATTTGTTGATACATTTATTTCTTCTCTTGTTAACTAAAATCATTCCTGTTAGTCAGAAAATGGAAGTCTTTTTACTTTTCTCATAAATCTTGACACTTGGATGTATTGAGTGGTTTTAATTGTTGGTTAATCATTCTTTGTGATTTTATGTTGCAGATCAAGACCATGAAAGAGACATACTTACCTGAATTAACTGAGGTGTACCAGAAAATTTCTGTGAAGTTGCAGCAGGTAGGTTTATTCTTTTACATAATCTTATATATTCATTTTTTACCCTCCAAAGTAGTAGAGCCATCTTCACCATACTATGCTGCCCGGTATCTGACCATACTCACAGGCTGCCCGGTGTCTGACCATACTCACATGCTGCTTTTGGCTTACAATTCTATGTGTTCTATTTTCCAGCATGATTCTCTTCCTCAGCAGACAAAGTCAGAGCATCTGGACAAGTTGAAAATATTCAAAACCATGTTGGAGCGCAATATAGCCATCTTATCAGTTTCCAAAGCCAATATCCAACCCTCTTTCAAGGATAAGTTGAGTTCCTATGAGAAGCAGATATTACATTTTATAAATAGCAATAGGCCAAGGAAGCAAATGTCAGCATTGCAGCAAGGCCAGCTTCCTCTGCCTCATATACATTCCATGCAGCAGCCACAACCTCAAATTAATCAGACACAGTCTCATGATAATCAAATGAACCCTCAGTTGCAGTCCATAAATTTACAAGGTTCTGTGCCAACAATGCAGTCAAACAACATGACAAGTTTGCAGCATAATTCTTTGTCTTCTTTACCTGTGGTTTCAACAGCACAGCAGACCATGTTAAATTCACTGCAGCCTGGTTCCAATTTGGATTCAGGACAAGGTAATGCCTTAGGCTCGATACAGCAGGCTGCTCCAGGATCTTTACAACAGAATTCTCTGAGTACCCCACAACAGGCAAATACTAACAGTTTGTCATCACAAGGTGGATTAAGTGTTCTACAGCAAAACATGAATTCTCTTCAGTCAAATTCCAATATGCTTCAGCAGCAGCATCTGAAACAACAAATGGAACAGCAAATGCTGCAGTCACAAAAGGTCAAACAGTTTCAACAGCGTCAAATGCAGCAGCAGCAATATATGCAGCAGAAGCAGCAGTTACTGCAACAGCAACAACAACAGCAGCAACAACAGCAGCAACAGCAGTTGCAACAGCTGCCCACACAATTGCAAACACACCAGATGCCACAGCTTCATCAGATGAGTGATGTAAATGATACGAGGCAGGGGATGGGTGTTAAGCCAGGGGTTTTTCAGCAACATCTCCCAGCAGGCCAATGTCAACCTTATACCCATCAACAGTTGAAACCAGGTGCTCAATTTCCTATTTCTTCACCTCAGCTCCTTCAGGCTGCATCTCCTCAGATGCCTCAGCATTCTTCCCCACAGGTTGATCAGCAAAGCCTGCTAACATCTAATTTAAATACTGGAACCCCTTTGCAATCTGCAAACTCACCTTTTGTTGTTCCTTCACCTTCAACTCCCTTGGCTCCATCACCCATGCCTGGGGAATCTGAAAAACCTGCACCAGGCACTTCCACTCTCTCAAATGCTGCAAATGTTGGACATCAGCAGGGAACTGGCGTTCAAGCAGGCTCCCAGTCCCTTGCAATTGGCACTCCTGGGATATCAGCTTCACCTCTGCTTGCAGAGTTCACTGGTGCTGATGGCACCCCTGCTAATGCTTTGACGGCTGTTTCTTGCAAGTCAAGCATTACAGAGCAGCCTCTAGAGCGTTTAATGAAGGCGGTTTGTGAAGCCCAATTTTTTAACACTTCTTTCCCTCTTTTGTGCTTAATATTATTCCTTTTTAAGAAAGCATTAGAATTTCTTTCTCCTTTAAAGAAGATATTTTATTTATTTGATTTTTGATTCGGTATATTTCAGGTGAAATCCATGTCACCTATAGCATTGGGTGCATCTGTGAGTGACATTGGCTCAGTTATCAGCATGACTGACAGGATAGCAGGGTCAGCTCCTGGTAATGGGTCTAGAGCTGCAGTTGGTGAGGATCTGGTTGCCATGACAAAGTGTCGTCTGCAAGCAAGAAATTTCATCACTCAAGATGGAATGAGTGGGACAAAGAAAATGAGGCGCTACACTAGTGCCATGCCCCTAAATGTTGTATCATCTGCAGGCAGTGTAAATGATAGTTTCAAACAATTAACTGGTTCAGAGACATCTGACCTGGAGTCAACTGCAACATCTAGTGTCAAGAGGCCAAGAGTTGAGGTATCATTCTTTGCTCATGGTACATTTTTCCAAAATGTCAACTCTTGAAATATGTCACCTGTCTTTTTAGAAGCCTCTTCCAGCATTTGGTGATATATGACCGAATTACTATGTACTGCCTCTGTTCCAAATTGAATTTCCATCTTTCCATTAGTTATGGATTATATCAAATCTTGTTTAATTCTCGGAACTTATCAGCTAAATTCCAAGGTCTGCCACCTTTCCTTTTTTGATTTTTATGAAATCTGAAGTGCTTGAGAACTGGTTTTTATTCGAAGTTCACTAAAATTTTCAGTTATATTGTTTCAGTGGAATGTAAGCAATATAGTTTTCTCTGTCATTCTACTTTACAATGTTCCATGGCTTTGTGTAAAAGAGAACCATGGAATTTTCTTAGAAATAAATAGAAGCCATCTGATGCTGGCGTGAGTAATTATAATTTGGTATTGTCAAAGATAGCAATGTGCAGTTTGCTTTGTGTAATTAGATTTACAATACTAAATGGGATCTAATGCAGGCTAATCATGCCCTTTTAGAGGAAATAAGGGAAATAAACCAATGTCTTATCGACACAGTGGTTGATATCAGCGATGAAGATGTTGATCCAGGTGCAGCAGCAGCAACTGTTGAAGGGGGTGAAGGAACCATTGTCAAGTGCTCTTTCAGTGCTGTGGCTCTCAGTTCAAACTTGAAATCACAGTACATGTCAACACAGATGGTAAGTTTCAGATCTTGGGAAGAAAGTGATGTGTTAATCTGAAGTATTGTGTTTTTCTCTGAATTATCCTGTCTTTGTCGTTATGCAGTCACCAATTCAGCCCTTGCGTTTGCTAGTCCCCACAGATTATCCAAATTGTTCACCAATCCTATTAGACAAGTTTCCAGTTGAAGTTAGGTGAGGAAACATTGCATTTGAATTCCAGCCCACCCATTTTTCTTCTAAGTTTTCTTTAAATAGGTATTCTGTTTAGAAACTGTTTGTTTTCTTTTTGGCAATTTATTATGCATCATGGCTTTGCTTCTGTTTTTGCCCATCTTAAATTTTATTTGAATTCAATTCTTGAAGTAAAAGGAGCTAAGCAATAATCTTTTATGTTTGAATGAAGACAGAAGATGGGAAGAAACTAGTTGAAGGATTAAAACAATCTAGAACTTTGTTTTGTCTCTTTATTATATCTTATGGGTTTATTGTAGCTTTTATATATATATATAGAGTAGGGATCCACTTACACATGTGTAAAACAAATTTGTTTTACACAGTTTTATATCTTCATATAGGATTAATATTTTTGCAAACCAGCCGTTGGATTTAACAACCTACTCATATTTATTATGTATGTAAATTTTTAAATCAATTTGCTATTTTAATCATTTTAATCGAGAATAGTATTTTTTTCAATATATATCAACGGTTGAAATTTTATTTTATGAAATAAATAGTTAGACGTATTCGATTAATTTGAAATTTGGCATGCATGATCTATGTGAATAGAACATAAAAATCAACGGTCCGATTAAAAAATTATAAATCATCTAAAGAGATATGAAAGTGTGTAAAACTAAATTTATTTTACACGTGTAACTGGATCCCTCCTCTATATATATATATATATATATATATACATATATATATATATATCGAGAGAGAGAGAGAGAGAGAGAGAGAGAGAGAGATTATTTTTTTTACTTGTTTTCATATTATTAGGGCTTGTCAAGAATATTATTGGAAAATCAACTGCTGTTTTAATTAATTTGTTATTTTAGGAAATTAGTATATATGTGTATCCCTAGCATTAAGGTTAGAGAATCACTCGATTATAGATTCTATTAATTAGAATAATATCTAGGATTATGAGTGATATACTTTCCTATTTAGTTAGAAGTTCTTTGTATATAAATAGGGTACCTATTTACAGTTTTATCTTAAGTCTTTTCAATACAATACTTTGATTTCCTACATGGTATCAAGAGCTTTAGGTTTTTTTTTTCTTGGAAATCAGTCACTTTTTCAGCCTTCATTGCTGATTTTCTGCAGTTTCTTCTTCAGCCTTCATTGCTGATTTTTTTGCCTTAGGCCTTCATAGCCATTTTCTCATCCAGCCTTCATCACGAAAATTTGTTTTTGTTCATCTCTATAGGCTCGGTTCTGGTTCTATTGTTCCAGCCTTCATCACTGTTGTCTTTGCTCTGTTTTCTAAAGACAAAACAGAGTATTTCATGTGTTCTTTTTTATCAGCCTTCATAGCTGAATTTTTCCTCTGTTCTTCATCATTGTGGTTTCTCTTTGTTGCTTGGCCTTCATTGCCGATTTATCCCTGATTCTCACCTATCCTTCAGCAAGTTTTGATTTGTGAAAGATGTCAAAAGTTGCAGAAACAACCACTGCAGCACCAAAGGAGTTGGGCAGTCTCAACAAAGAAGAGATTGAAAAGCTGAGAAATCTCCTAAGTATCCTCGAAAAACCTTCAGGTACCTATTCATTGATACATTCAGGTAAACTTCCAACCTCTCACGCTTTAAATGCCTCAGATAGAACCTTTAAACATTTGTGGATTATTGATTCAGGAACCACAGATCATATGACTCATTCCTTTCAAAACTTTAGTTCATATTCACCTTGTTCTAGTAGTAGGAAAATTGCTACTGCCGATGGCTCCTTGGCCACGGTAGCTGGGGTAGGAGAAATAAAAATCAGTCCTAACCTTACTTTGAAAAATGTCCTACATGTTCCCAAATTGTCCACCAATCTTTTATCAATATCCAAGCTTTCTCATGACATGAATTGCAAAGTAACTTTTTTTCCATCTTATTGTCTATTTCAAGACCAGGGCTCGGGAATGATGATTGGACGTGCTAAGGAGAAG
Source organism: Heritiera littoralis (assembly GCA_031772115.1). Classification (NCBI taxonomy): domain Eukaryota; kingdom Viridiplantae; phylum Streptophyta; class Magnoliopsida; order Malvales; family Malvaceae; genus Heritiera; species Heritiera littoralis. Next base: position 973,860 of record JAPDPK010000191.1, on the reverse strand, counting down.
GACGGATTATACTATCTTGAGGAATTAGAGAAATCGAAAGTTGGTAAGTGGAACCAGCCCCTAACCTACCTTTCTGGACAAAACCTTACCAATAAAGACACAATTTGGCTTCACCATTTTAGGCTCGGACATCCTTCTTTTTCAACCCTTGAAATTATGTTCCCTTCTTTGTTCAAAGGACTAGTTGATAAGCAGTTTCATTGCGATGCATGTGAACTTGCAAAACACAGACGTGCTACCTTTCCCACCAATAACAAAAGAAGCCTTTTTCCTTTTGAGTTGATTCATAGTGATATATGGGGTCCAACTACAATTCCAAATATTTCTGGGGCACGTTGGTTTGTTTCATTTATTGATGATTGTACAAGAGTTACTTGGATATTTCTGCTTAAATCAAAATCTGATGTGAGTGATATCCTCCCAAACTTCTTTTCCATGATAAAAAACCAATTTGGGGTCCAAATCAAAAGGTTTAGGTCAGATAATGCAAAAGATTATTTCAACCAAACACTTTCCCCATATTTTCAACAAAAAGGTATTATTCATGAGTCATCCTGTGTCTCTACTCCACAACAAAATGGAGTTGCAGAAAGGAAAAATGGCCATCTCCTAAACACTACCTGAGCATTATTATTTCAGAAAAATGTGCCAAAATACCTTTGGGGGGAAGCAGTTCTTACAGCCACACATGTCATAAACAGGTTACCATCCCGAGTGTTAAACTTCAAGAGTCCCATGGAGGTATTGTCTCACTTTTATCCAAGTCTCCGTACAACAAACCATCTTGTTCCTAGAGTATTTGGGTGTGTCTCATTTGTTCATGTCCATAGCCAAAATAGAGGAAAGTTAGACCCTAGAGCTATCAAGTGTGTCTTTGTGGGATACTCTTCAACACAGAAAGGATACAAGTGCTATCACCCACCTACTAAAAAACTCCTAATCTCAGCAGATGTTACCTTCATTGAAACAGAACCATATTTCACTCAGCCCTATCTTCAGAGGGAGACAACATTTGTGGAAGATAAGGATCAAGACTTCTTTCTCCTTGACTTGCCGTCATCATCTTCTAAATTCCAACCCGAGACCAAGACCTCCGCTGAAGTTACAATTAAGCAACCTGAGCCTCCTCCTTCACAAACCCAAAATGAGCCCTCCTTACAACCTAGTTCACAAGCAGATGGGGGAAAGGCCACTACTAACAATTGGTTCTCCCAGGTTTACTCAAGAAGGAAAAGTCTAGCTCCTGAACCAAGGCCGGACCAATCATCAAACTCAAATCCTGGAAATGAGGTAATATCTTCTAGCTCTACTCCTCAAAGTGATTCCTTATCTAACATTGATTTACCTATAGCCCTTAGGAAAGGAACTAGAGAGTGCACAAAACATCCATTATACCCAATATCCCATTTTGTGTCCTTTGAAAAATGCTCTCCATCTCACCGAAGTTTCCTTACAAACATAAACACAATATCCATTCCCAAAACATTATCAGAGGCTTTAAATTGTGAAAATTGGAAGAATGCTATGAATGTTGAAATGCAGGCCCTGGAGAAGAACAATACTTGGGAGATTGTGGAGCTACCAAGAGGAAAGAAAGCAATGGGATGTAAGTGGGTCTTTACAGTTAAGTATAAAGCAGATGGAACACTTGAGAGGTACAAAGCTAGGTTGGTGGCTAAAGGATACACACAGACATATGGGATAGATTACCAAGAAACCTTTGCTCCGGTTGCCAAGATGAATACGGTGAGAATTCTTTTGTCTCTAGCAGTCAACTTTGATTGGCCTTTACAACAGTTTGATGTAAAAAATGCATTTTTGCACGGAGATCTTGAAGAGGAAATCTACATGGAAATACCCTCTGGATTCAATAGAAACATGGCTGCAAATAAGGTTTGCAAGCTCAAGAAGGCACTATATGGCCTAAAACAGTCACCAAGAGCTTGGTTTGGGAGATTTGCCAAGGAAATGCATTCCATGGGGTACAAGCAGAGCCAAGGGGATCACACCCTATTCATAAAACACTCAGGTTCAGAGGGAGTTACTGCTCTCATTGTCTATGTTGATGATATCATAGTGACGGGAAATAATGAAAAGGAAAGGCAGAACTTGGGAAGATGTTTGGCAAAGGAGTTCGAGATTAAGGAACTAGGAAACTTGAAATATTTTCTGGGCATTGAAGTGGCAAGGTCAAAACAAGGGATCTTTATATCCCAACAAAAGTATGTCCTTGATCTCTTGAAAGACACGGGAAAGTTGGCGTGCAAACCATCCAGCACACCAATTGATCCTAATCATAAACTTGGGGAAGTAGAGGGAGACAATGCTACAAACAAAGAATCATATCAGAGACTGGTTGGTAGACTAATCTACCTATCCCACACACGGCCTGATATTGCCTATGCAGTTAGTGTGGTGAGCCAATTTATGCACAACCCTAAGGAACTCCATTTGCATGCAGTTCATAGAATATTGCACTATCTCAAGGGAACTCCAGGAAAGGGAATTTTGTTCAAAAAAGGTGATAAGCTCACTTTGGAGGCCTACATCGACGCTGACTACGCAAGCTCAGTGGTTGATAGAAGATCCACCACGGGTTACTGCACCTTTTTGGGAGGAAACTTAGTTACTTGGAGGAGCAAAAAGCAGAATGTTGTGGCAAGATCAAGTGCAGAATCAGAATTTCGGGCAATGGCACAAGGTGTATGTGAGCTACTATGGTTGAAGATCATTTTGGAAGATCTAAGACTCAAGTGGGATGGCCCTATGAAGCTCTACTGTGATAACAAATCTGCAATTAGCATCGCACACAATCCTGTGCAGCATGACAGGACAAAACATATTGAAGTTGACAGACATTTCATTAAGGAGAAGCTTGACAGTGGTCTCATTTGCACACCCTATGTACCAAGCGAATCACAGCTAGCAGATGTTCTAACCAAGGGACTTAACAATCCACTCTTCCACAAGATTGTAACCAAGCTGGGAATGGACAATGTTTATTCACCAGCTTGAGAGGGAGTGTCAAGAATATTATTGGAAAGTCAACTGCTGTTTTAATTAATTTGTTATTTTAGGAAATTAGTATATATGTGTATCCCTAGCATTAAGGTTAGAGAATCACTCGATTATAGATTCTATTAATTAGAATAATATCTAGGATTATGAGTGATATACTTTCCTATTTAGTTAGAAGTTCTTTGTATATAAATAGGGTACCTATGTACAGTTTTATCTTAAGTCTTTTCAATACAATACTTTGATTTCCTACAGGGCTAATGGGTTGTATTTGACATTTTGCATTTCTTCTAGGGTTTAGGATTTATTTATACATGTCTATGTTATTTTAGTTTCGAGTGGCCTTGGATTTGTGAATTATTGAGATATAGGTATTATTTTGGTTATTTGATTGTTAATATTTGAAAAGATTGATTATGATGTTGTATTAATTTCTTGAGTGGTTAGTTTAATCCTTCGAGCAGCTTCTTTCCATCATCAAATAATGTGGAAAAAGGTTCAGTTTCTTGTTGTCTTTACCTAATCTGTTTGTTTATATAATTACTGAGTGATTCAGTTTGACTGGTTAATTATAGCAGTAACTTTGACTTCTATGGTAATTGTTAATTGTATATGAGTTCAACTGTATTTTAGGTTTTCCAATGTTGTAGAAGAAACTTTGTTAGTAGTCATTGGTATTTGGATTAGGGTTATTCGGGTTAAGAGCAAGTTGGTTTTAGGTCAAATGTGTAATATTGATATTTTCCCTAGTAAATTAATTTTTGGTGTCATATTCTGTTTCACAGTAAGGAGTACGAAGACCTTTCAGTGAAAGCAAAGTCGAGATTTAGTATATCAATGCGAACCCTTTCGCAGCCAATGTCAGTTGGTGAGATAGCACGGACTTGGGATGTTTGCGCCCGAGCTGTTATTGCCAAGTATGCGCAACAGAGTGGTGGAGGCAGCTTCAGCTCAAAATATGGGGCTTGGGAGAACTGCTTGAGTGCTGCATAGCCATAGCCAGTCTTCTGCAGACTGGTTCAGAGGCATAAACTGGAGTTATTATGATGATTGATGACAAGATTTTTTTCACAGCTGCTATCTTTGAGGATGAATTAGCGGAATTTGTATGCGTAACTTGGTGGCGAGGAAGCCGCCATTGGTGATGTTTGTCAACTTGAGAATACTCCCAAATCCCAGTCCGAGGTTGGTTCATAACTTAGTTTCATTAAGTATAACTTAGTATCATTAAGTAGTTATTGTTGCTTTTATGGGTCAAAACATGTAGCATTATAGTCAACTTTGACATCAATTCTCTTTGTAATATTTACTTCTGTAACAGCTTCATGGCTTCGCTGCTTGATAGTTCCTCCACATAAATGTTTTTATTAGGAATTTCAGCCAACTTCGTGCATTGAATATATATATATATATATATATATATATATATATATATATATATATATATACATACATTTTAGCTAGGATCACAAAGAAATAATTTGGACCGCAAGTTTACAAGAAGTTTGATGATTTAGTATTTGGTTAAATGGTAAGTGTATGTGATCACGTGTTCCTCCCCTCGGTTTTGTAACATTTGATTTGGATACCACAAACAAATTAATTAATCGCATATAAAATATGAACCAAATCTCCTTTATGTAAATAGAAAGAGGGAGAGATTTACATAGTATAAAATTAATTTAATTTTATACATTTTTATATTTTTATATAATTTATAATTTTTTTAATTTGATCATTGAATTTTATATTATATTTATGTAAATTATGCATGTTAAATTTCAAGTTAATATATATATGTGTGTGTGTGTGTATATATATGTATGTATATATTCAAATGCTATTTTTGATTCAAAAAGACAAGAATATCAGAGTAACTTAAAAAATTTAAATATATGATATATATGATAGTTAAATTTAACGGTTGATTTGTAAAAATATTAATGTTACATAAAATTACAAATAGTGTGAAACAATTTTCAACGTTGTAAGTGGATATTCTTAATATGTATGACTTACTTGCTCACTAAATTCTATTTAATCCTTTTTATAAATTGAGTTTGAGTTGTGGGAATATTTTTGGATATAGTTTAAGTATTGCAAGCTTGGGTAGTGCCCAAAACTCTCCAAGGCATACGCTTTTGATATTTGGGGTGTGTATGTATTATCCATTGTATGTGATTTTATTTCCAGACAGTTCTTGTGCAGTATTTTTATTTTAGGATGGAATGTAAACTATGATAATGAATAGTTGCTGTGTTATTCTCATTCCAATTAATATGAAATGAATTATGTTCAAAGGATATGAATTTTGCTGGTATAATGTTAAGAAGGAAATAGTTTTAATTATGATTGTGAATTTATGAATGGAATTATAAATGTTAGTAATGAACTGATATTGTGGAGAACTCTAGGACCTTATGGTGATATGAGTTCTATACAGATATTAGATTAGGGCCTTGAGCAAAAAGCTCAAAATAGGGGTAGGTAGTTTATTGCTTTAAACAAGATACAGTACATTGCACGTAGATAAACCAAATTGGAAACGCAAAAAATTATCCTGAAACACTGTGCATCCACGAGATTAACTAATTAGATCGTGAAACATATTGTGCACCTACTGGTCTTATTGCTCCTCCGTGCGGTGAGAACCAAATCCACCTTAAATTTTTTTGTTAGTCAATTGTTAAATGAATTGTTAAAAGTTTAAATTTGAGGCCATTTTGCTTTTAAATGATTTGAAATACTTTAAAATAGATATGGTAACTTCAAACACGATGCGATAACACAATATAAAAATGATATGAATAAAAGACATAAATGTGACATGGGCTAAAAGTTTGTTAAAATTGTGTATGTGTGTGTATATATATGACAAAATCTAAAGAAATTGGTTTTATGTTTTACTTATTGACATGAATTTTGACACGAAATTTTTATGTATTATATGACACAAACATGATTTTTCACGACACAAACACCGATTTTATATACGAATGACCATAGTGAAGAAGGAAATGTTGAAGAGCTATTGGGCTTTGAAATTTTTGTTTTCTTTTTTCTTCTAATTTATTTTTATTTATAGATTTGTTTATTATTTATTATATTAACATTTTTCTAAAGAATAAAATGGAGGAGGAAATGTTAAAGGGCTATTTGGGCATTCCTTCTGTGTGGGGGAGGGGTAGGAAGGGAGAATTTCTAAATAAACCTCATTTTTTTACTCTTTATACTTCTACTTCCTTCAATGAGTTATTGTTTATTGCAAAAGGAATTAGGGATATGAAGAGTAAAAAGTGAGGTATATTTAGAAATTTTTGTAGGAAGGAAGCTTTAAAGTTCATTCTCAAGAGGGTGCGGTCTAAGACTCAAGCATGGAAAGGCAAATTGTTGTATCAAGCTGGTAAGGAAATGATAGTGAAATCTGTAGCCTTTGCTGTTCCCGTCTATGTTATGAACTGTTTCAAATTATCAGCCTCTTTTTGTCAAGATATTAACTCTCTACTTGCCAGATTTTGGTGGGGTAATTCTGAGAAAGAGTCTTCACTCCATTGGATTAGTTGGTCCAAATTGTCAATTTCCAAGGAAAAGGGGGTATGGGATTTCGTTATTTCCTTCTTTTTAACACAGCTTTATTGGCTAAACAAGCTTGGAGAATGCTGATGGGGCCAGACTTGCTTTGGGTGGGTGAGGGTTTTGAAGGCAATTTATTTCCCCACCACTTTTTTGTTGAACGCCTTAAAGGGTAGGTTTTCCTCTTGGGGTTGGCAAAGCCTTTGCGAAGGTATTGATTTGTTGAAGATGGCGGTTTTGGTGAAATGTCGGAAACGGGAAAGAAATTGTAATTTGGGAGGATCGTCGAGTGCCATCTATCGACTCCTTTAAAATTCTTTCTCCGAGACTCAGTGGTGAGGGGCCAACTCTTGTTCACCATTTGATTGATGTTGATAAGAGATCGTGGAAACTGAGCTGTTTGAGGTGTCTTTTCAACGAAGAGGAGGCGAAAGCTATTGAGGCTATTCCAGTTGGAAGTCCAGAAAAAGGGAGCTCTTTGGTTTGGCATTGGACAAAGGATGGCTGTTACAATGTTAAATCTAGGTTCCATCTCCTTTCATCCAAAAGAGATGTGTTTCAAGGCCCCTCTACTAGCTCTGATTTCTGTTTTGTATGACTCTTTTTGGAAGAGCGTTTGGAGTTTACAAGTGGAACCAAAAGTTAAAAATTTCATTTGGAGGGCGTGTAACAATGCTATTACCACTAACGATAATATCGCCTCTAGACGGAAAAGGGCTCCAAGTGGTGTCCAAGATGTGATCAAGAGGAAGAAACGATAGAGCATCTTTTGTTTTTCTGTCCATTTGTTGTTGCTGCATGGAGAGCTTCAAACTTCAATTACTGTCCCAACAAGGAGGGTTTTAGAGAATTTGATCACGGATGGAACGAGGCAGTGAAGCCACTTCCAGTGTTTGGATCCCTTAGCCCTCAAGGGCTCATTACTTCTTTTGGCAGCTTTGGAAAAATAGAAATGGTTTGGCTTTCGAAGGTATGGGTGGGAACCCTGTGGTAGTATGCTAAGAGGCGTGTGACCACTATCAGAACTTTGCGACATGTTTTTGTTTGACTGCACCTAGTCAGCAAAGGGAGAGTAGTCTTTACAATTGATAGAAACCATCAGTTTCCTTCGTCAAAATTAATTGCGACGCTTCTTTGGATGCCACAACCAAGATGGCAAGTATTGCAATAGTGATCGAGATGATCATGGCGCCATTGTGGATGGATCTCATGCGTTATGCACTTGGTGGTTGTTGCTGAGGCGTTAGCAATTAGACTTGGTTGTGTTATTGCTGCTTGCTGAGGTTGGAGGAAGGTGATGGTAGAATCGAATTGTGAGGAGCTCATTGCTAGACTGAATGTTTCTTCTGCTTCACGCAGTTGGCAGTCGATGGCTGTTGAGGAAGATATTTTGGAATGGAAAAATTACTTCTCTATTTCTTTTCATTTTATTTGTAGAAGTGCTAATTGTGTTATTGATTGGGTTGCGAGGAAAACTAGGTAGAGCTGGTTATGGGCCGGACCGGTTTCGGACCGGTTTTCACCAGTTCCGGCCTATACTAAGGGAAAATCGATCTGATTCGATAGCGAACCGGTCCGAGTCGGGCTAGTTCGCATAATATTAAGGTGCGAATCGGCCCGGTTCGCAGGATCGGTTCGCTCAAAAACGGACGAACCAGTTAGTTTTTATTTTTTTTATTTGATAAATTTAAAATTTTTATTGTTTAAAATTTATATTAATTTATTTTAATATATATTAATATATTTTTATAATTTAATCTAATAAATTTATTTTTATAATAAATAATGTTAATAGTTTAATTTAACAATTATTTATTATAAAGTTATTATAATTTATTTAATTAATGTAACAATAATGTAAAAATAAATTACTATAAAATTATCTAATAAAATTATTGTTATAATAAAATAAAGTTATATTATGAATATAAAATTGTAATAAAGTTATTATGATAAAATGATATTTGATTCAAAATACAAATAATGATATTATGAATATTATTATTATATTCATTTTGCAATATCATTTTGCATATCATTATTTATATTCATTTATTATATTCATTTTGCATTTAAAATAATTTATTATATTTGAAATATCATTTACTTAATATTTATTCATTTATTTATTCATTTATTTAATATGTTTTTAAAATATTCATTCATTTTGTATTTTAAATATTTATTTATTTTAAACATAGATAAGTATAACATTAATTAATTTGGTATGTAATAATAATAATAATAATAATAATAATAATAATAATAATAATAATAATAACAACAACAACAGCAGCAAAGGAGAAAAAGGAGAGAGTAGGAGACCAAAGATTTTTTACGTAAAAAACCCCTTCAAAAGTTAAAAGGGTAAAAATCACGGGACCATAGTCCATAAAAATATTTACTATGACTAAACTTATTTACAATTTTACATACAATTTACAAAAAAAAATTATTCTCTATTCTTCATAATTTATACGGATTGCCTTGGAAATTTCTTCCTCCTCTTCTAAATTATTATCAGCGAATTCATTGGCCATTCCAAGTTCGACATTGCGCGATTCCGCATCAAACTAATCTTTAAGGCATGTTAACATGCACAATGAATCCGGATTAAGAGTGGTTCGATGGTCTCCAATAATTCTTCCATACGTCGAGAATGCGAATTCCGAAGCAATAGAAGAAACTTGCACCTCAAAAATATCTTGGGCCATGGAAGCTAATATTGGAAATTGTTTTTGGTTTTCTTTCCACCATTGGAGAAGATCAAAGTTTTTATCTACAGAAAAATCTTGACTTAAGAAAAATTCTAGCTCATTGAAGCTAGAATTTCGTCAAGTTGTTGATCCTAATCTGTTGGCTTTTCCTTTTAGCTTCATTCTCTTCTTTGTTGTTTCCTTAATTGCGTTTAAAATTCCTTTTCCTTTTTTGCTACTTTCGATTTCTTCGTATGAATCTTCTTCTCGTCGGTTAAAGTTGAACTGCTCCCTTTCTGCTTCATAAACATTAAACAATTCTCGAAAAATATTGTTAATTGAGGACTTTTGATCCTCAATAGAATCAAGACCAAGAAATTCTTTATAACAATAAAAAAAAATCTCTATATTTACCTCACCTTGACTAGGATCTAATAAAGTTGCAATACAATAAATAGGAGGAATTATTTCCCAATATTTTTAAAATTTTTCCTCCATATCATATACAAAAGAACTTAAAGTTTCATGATTCCTAAATTTTACAAATTTTTCAAACATTGTGTAGATAATAGGAACAAAATAGGTGTAGTTGGATAAAATTGAGTTGAAAATCTTTCAGTTGCATCTTTAAAAGTAGATAATAAATCAACACAATATTCAATAAAAGTCTAATCTTCTTCAAAAAGTGCTAAATGCGTGCTACTTGTATAATTGTTATAAAAAGGAGTAACAAGTTCTTTATAAGGTAAGATTGAAGAAAGCAAACGATGAAGTGAATTCCATCTTGTTTCCACGGGAAGTGGAAACGCTTTAACAAGTATATTATTTGCTATACAAATTTGCTTCTATTGACGTTTATTACTTGGTGTGCAAATCCATTTTGCTAAAATTTTAATTTTATCAATTGGACCTATGCCACTACCAGTACCACTAGAACTAAAACCACTTTGAATACATAAATTTATAATATGACACGCACATCTTGCATAAAAAAATATGCCTTGCATAATAGGGTTTAAACTTTTAATTAAATGAGGAATAGCTGTAGTGTTACTCGAAGCATTGTCAAAAGTAATAGCAAAAACTCTATTATTTTCTAGTCCATATAATTTACAAACTTTAGTAATATATTTATGAATAGTATATGAATTATGTGCTTCTTCTATTACATCTAAAGATAAAATTCGTTTTTGCATGGACCAATCTTCATCTATCCAATTACAAGTTATAATGAGATAACTTATACCATTAGTACTAGTCCATATATCACTAGTTAAACTAACCCTAGATGAAATATTACTAAATTTATCAATTAAAGCTTGTCTATATTCTTTAAACATATCCATGCAATCTTTTTTTAATGTATATCTAGAAACAGATTTATATGCGGATTGTAAATATTTACAAACAAATTCTAAATATCCTGTTTTTTCACAAATTGTGAATGGTTGTTCAGTCCTAACTACAAATCTAACTAAACCACGTCTAGCTTGAACATTATCAAAATTAAAATTTTTTTCACCATCATGTATATTAATTTGAGATTGTTTACCTTATAAAATTTCATTTTCTTTGGCACTAAGATTAATTTTATGTGCAGTAATTAAATGTCTTTTATACGTATTTGTACCGCCACACCTGCACCGGAGTTATAAGAGTAAACGCCTTTGCACAAATTTACAGATAGCACAATATTTGTTCGTCTCACCTTCTTTTGCTACAATGTTGAAATACTCCCATACCCTGGTTATTTTTTTTCGACTAAACTTCGGTCTTGATGATGTAGCAGCAGTGGTGGCAGCTGATGATTGTGTTTGAGCATGGCCTCCTCCACGACCACGACCACGACCAAACGATGGTGCCAAAGGAAGCTCCTCCTCCTCCGGATGAATATCGAGTTCGATTTCATTAAATGATTCGTCACCCAAATTAGGAATTTCAGTGGAACCAAAAGGTTGAGAAACAGAGCATGAACGACAAAAGAAATTTGATATTTTTATATTTTTTTGAAAATAAATATATGTTAAAAATTAAAAAAAAAATAGATGTATGATATATATAATATATTGGAATTTGGAAATTGAAACTTGAAAATTAAAAGTAAAATTTATAAAATTATAAAATAAAAAGAAAATTGAAATTTATAAAGGAAATGATATTATAAATTTGGAATAAGGGAATTTAAGTGAATTTGAGAGAGTTTGAGTGAATATTGAGAGAGTATGTGAGTGAAGAGAATAAGACTAGATGAATGTAGATAGTAGATTTGAGAGAAAATATAGAAGAAATGTAAAGAAAAATAGAAGATAGAATAGATGTATTTATAGAAAAAAAATTAAAAATAAAATTTTAAATTAAAAAAAAAAAAAAATTTTTAAAAAAATCAAATGGGGCAAGTCACAACAGTGTTGTGACTTGCCTGGAAGAAGGCTGCCACTGAGCGCTGCTTCCCTTGTTTTTTTTTTGTTTTTTTATTTGAACCGAACGATCTCGATCCTTAATGGCCGATCCCTTAGCGGGCCCGATTCCAATTAATAAGAACCGACCCTGCCCGATAACATATCGGGCTGGGCTGGTTCCAAATTAGTACACTACTGGTTCGATTATTGGACCGGATTGGCCCGATCTGGTTGCAAACCTGGTCAGACCAACCCGGCTCAATAACTAGCTCTAAAAGTATACTTAAAGAGTGTCCCATAGACTGGTTTGTCTGTCCATCCAAGGAACTTTCTGATTTGTTAGTTTTAATGGAAATTCACTTCTTTGTTGAGGAAAAAAAAATTGAATTTGAAAGTTGCGGCACCATAAATATGATAGTCCCGCCTAGTAGTATTGCTAGGGTTAAAGTGGGCACGAATGACCCAAATTCATCAAAGGACTGTTGAATATTTTTTAATTTGTTAGAACAAAATCCCAACTCATATATCCTTTCAAAATAAAATCTGACAGACAAAATATCAATCTATATTTTCACAAATATGAAAAAAAAAATTATTATCCTATCCACTGTCAGTAAAGTTTTTTAATTCTACAAACGAGATTAAGATGATTACATTTGTTCTTTAAAAATATTAAGAAAATAAAATGAGACACATGTTATCATCTTAACTTCGCTTGTGGAGTTAAAAAACTCCACTGACAGTGTATAAAATAATTTTCCAAAAAAAAATTCAATCATTGATCAATCCATAAAAGTAAACATTAACCCGAAAGAAGATTCTTTTAATATATAAAAACAAATTTTCTTTTAACTAATATCTATTTTTTTTCTTTCTCGATCGTTTTTTTTTTTCAAAAGATTTTCACTAAAAAAAAATCGAATTTATAACTAAACGTACATGGTTAATATTTCTTCTTTAAAAAAATTATAAATAATATTTAAAAATAAAAAATAAAATAAAATAATCAGATAAAACATAAAATAAAAAATAAAAATATTTTCAAAACCTTTTACTTTTTAAGTGGAACATGATAATTTGAAAAAAAAATACAAACAAAAAAAAGAGGAGTGATGCTCCGAGCGAAATGTCTCCTATAAATAAAATAAAATAAAATAAAATAAATTATTTTTATTTAAAATATTTAAAAATAAATAAAATAATCCAAAGCAAAAGATAAAAAATTAAAAATAATCTTGAAACCTTTAATTTCATAAAGAGCAATTTACTAATCTTAGAGACAGAAAAAATAAAAAAAACCTAATATTAAAAGAAAAATATTTTCAAATTTTTTTAATTTTTAAAAACAATTTTGTATTTCGAAAACATAAAAAAAAAAAAAGGGTACGTGTGTTGTTTAACTCCTGAAAAGATTCTTTCCGTCACATAGCTGAGATTCTGTTCCAGCACTTCAAGTACATAGTTTTCACTTTTCATGGGCAACGATGTTTGCTGAAATTTATTAACAATCTATTTACTTCATCTGAGTCGCTTGTTGGCTGTCGGCAGCAATTCAATGGTCTTTGCGGCAATCAAGGAGCCATCACCCTCTTTCTTTTCGCCGCAATACAAATAGACCGGGGTTAGTTCTCCATTGAAAGCATCTTGAGAGATATTCTCCTCAGACAATCTGACTGCAAATGCAACAAAGTAATTAGAAAAAGGGTAGTCAAATATTTTCTATTGTTTTACTCATAAGCGACCTCAGTGGTGTACATGCCATATTACTTGAACAGGTTAATGTCCACGAGTATATTTTCATATGAAAATTTACAATTTTGTTTCTTATATTTGGATCGATCCTTGCCAAATCCGAACGATACATGATTAGGGGTATCCTCAAGCCAGGTCGAGATGATTCAATATTAAACTCGAGTTTCGAGTTTTTGAATTCGATTCGATTCAAAAACTCGAAACTCAAGACTTGAAGCTCGACTCAAGCTCAATCAATCTTGATTTTTGAAGCTTGAGCTCAATTCGACAGAATGCTCGAACCGCTCGAGTTCAACTCGATAGACTCAAATTCAACTTGATAAGCTTGATTTGTCAATTTTTAACTTTATATTATGAAGGTAAAATAACAAATTAATAATAAAGTATTAAAAATATATATTAAAAAAAACTCGATAAAGCTCTCAAATTACTCAAATCAAGTATTAAGAAACTTAAAATCAGCTCGACTCGTTAATTGAGCAACTAGAATTCGAACTCAATTCGAAAATAAATGATTCAAATTCGAGCAATCATCGAGTCAGACTCTAGTAACTCACGAGTTGCTTAATTCGTTTACACCTTTATACATGATAAATGAAGAGTAGAAACAATATGATGCGTATGCGCTTGCACATAGAGAGGAGAAAAATAATCAAATCTCGCCAAACAACTGATACGAATATACAAGCACCCAAAACACAAAAAACCAGCATTTTGTGATTACCTGGCTAGTTGCAATAGCAAAAATCTTTTCCTCGAACCTTGCAGCAATCATCCTGACTTCATTCAATCCTTCTTGGCCATGGAATGGCAGGTGCCTTTTTAGCGTCTCCATTCTACATATGCAGGGCATTATATTCATATGCTTTTAATTATTAATCACTTATTCACCTAATAATAAACAAATGGTAACACAAAATGGTGAGGTCACCAAATTTCTATATAAATTGTGAATAAATTTATGTAAAATATAAACCAAACAACAACAAATTTCCCTTCAAACTGACAATGCATGCTGAAAATATATGGAAAAAGATCACATACAAATCCTATCTTTCAATTTTCAATTAGTGACAAGAATTTCTAATTACCATGCTTGTAACTTTTATTCCCACATTACCCTTTTTTCGTTTTTTTCTTTTTCAATCCAAAATATTGCAAAACAAAAGGCTATCATTTAGTGAATTGAAAAAGAAAAACAAACCTTCTATATTCTCAATTCCCAAAAATTGTTGCAAATAGTATATTTGAACAATAAATTATGTTATTATATAGAAAAAATCATACATCTTGGTAACAATTCGTTGCCGTGACTCAGGCTGCAGCTGCAACTTCCATTGCTGTCTCAGATCACTTGAGACTGCGGTAGCCTCTCCGCTGGTAGTTGCCTCTGAAGTATTTGCATCCATCATATAAAAACTCCTAACCCATTACAAATATACAGAAATTGTCAACAATGATTTTCATTTCCAGGGAAAACATTTACAATTAAAATTTTCTTTGGCTTAAAATGAAATTTAAAAATCTTAACTCAGAACAGAGAAAAAGAGCCCCAAATTCAGCTCTCAAATCCCTAATCTTGTTCTTAATCTTATGGTCTCAATCGCAAAAAAGAAGAATAAAGAGATTTCTAAAATATAAATACATAGAAAATTGAGAGAAAAGGAAGAAGAAAACCTGCCGCCTGGCTTCAGCGTTTGCCGCCGCTTGAGATGAGTGCGGAAAATTGGGATGACACAGAAAGAGAGACGTCCGGGCAACGTGAACCCTAGATGACTAGTACGTAAAATAACAGAAAGAGACAACGGACCAAGAAAAATTACTGTCAACTGCTACAAAACAAAATAAATACCGAAAAGAAAAAAACTTTTCATAATTGTGAAAAAAACAAAAATATTATTCACTTCAAATAACTTCTGAGAGCTTCTAGTTGCAATCAAAAAATTATGTCTCACAACCTATTTTAATGAAATTTTTTTAATATCAAAATGCCTTTATATAAAAATACAATGTTACCCCTTTTTTTGTTGTTTCTCGATACTCTCGAAAATGAATTTTCGGAAGCAAAGAAGTGTCTCAAAAATTCATTTCCAAGACTACCATAGAACTCTCGGAAGTAAACTTTCGAGAGTTAAGCTGAGCTGCTTCCAGGAGCTTTATTTTTTAATTAAAAAATTATTTTTTAAAACATTTATATTGGACGGAAGCGTATTTCTGTGAGCCACAGTTAGCTCATGGAAATACGCTTCCGTGAGCATTATAGACAAAGAAATTTTTGGGTTTTTTTGCACCGAACAAATCTTCAAATCTCCCAAAATTTCATTTCCAATCCTCCAAATGTAAAATATAAGTAATAGAATGAATATATTCAATGGAATTTCAAGATATTATCTTTGATTGTTGTAAATATAAAGAAATTCAAGACAGTTGAGAGTTTAGATTTAGAGTTTAGGTTTTGAGTTTGAGAAAGTTGTGTAAAATTGTGTGAAGGGTAGATTCGGTAGAATGATATAGGAAATAGGTTGTGAGAAGTAGAAATCAAAAGAAAATTTTAGAGTTTATGTTTTTTAAATAAATAGAGTGTGACTAATAATTGATAGGTTGTATATAGAATTTCTCATAACTTTTAGTCGTTCATGATTAAGAACTCATAAGAGATGTAACAGTTGGTAGAGCTGGTACTAGGTCGAACTTAGTCGGTTTTTAGTTGGGCTTAATTGGTTCTAGCCCATCCTTAGGAAGAATCAGTTTAAATCGGTTTGATAATGGACCGATCTTGGTTTATCACATCCTGTATACAGCGTATTACATACTTTTCCACACATTTTATATGGTTAAGCTGTCTGTGATGCCTTACTTTCCTCTTTTCCTTTATTCGATAACTATTTAAAATTTATATTTATAATTAAAGAAATATTTATATATTGAGAATTTATTTATCGTTTACATCCCCTGTTAAATTTACAACGAAATAGTATTGTAAAAATATGTCTGAACATATAAAATAAATGATTATACCTCCAAGATAAAAGCTCGCTGCCTCGGGGCGCTAAATGCACAGCTGATAATCCCCGGATGCAAATGACGCAGTCACTGGAAGTACTTTGTAGATGTTAAAATAAAAGGGTGAGCAAACTACGGCTTAGTAAGAGAATTGTATGCAAAACTAGATATCCCGAAATTTATATGCATAAAATCCTTATTTTCCTACAGGTGCTCTAAGGACCACTATAGGAAAGATACTATAGTTGGCTAGGGATCCGGATGGAGTAAGGAAGGTATTTTGAAAAGCCTGTCTTGTCCCGAAACCTAGAAGCGACTATAGGGAGTAGTTATTTTTGTTGAGATCAATCCCATTTACACGACATTTCTTATTCCTTTCAAAATAATGCTTTTATAAAATAAAGCATTTAAACAAATAAACTAATATTCATATATTCTTTAAAAAAAGAATATTAGTTTAAATAAATCATAATTCTCATTTAAGTCATTTCACATGTCATTGTATCAATCATAACAACAAAGTGCTCCATGCAGCATAGTAAACTATTAGAAATCATTTTCCTTTTCATATAAACACATATTCATGTACTTTTTCATTTAAATACATTTTCCATGTCACATATCATTTCATATCTCATAAAAGTGGAGAGTAAGGCATCACCCAGAATATATCATGCTAGAGAGAAAGTACCTCGTAGGGCAATAATAATCATGTCAGATCTATGGCCATTGTATAGGGTAGTCTGCAATCAAACACTGATCAGGTGTCAACCGAGACTAAATACATATCACATGTCACATATTACGTATCACATATCACATATCACATATCAGCATGATATGGGGCCTAGCAATCTCAAAACAATATTTTCATAGTTATATCACCTTTATGGAAGTAGTTAAAATTAGTAAATTTTCAACCAGTCCATAAGGATTTTTAGTAGCTAATCTGAAAAACCCCTCAACAAACCATCTGTAATATCCGGCTAGACCTAAGAAACTCTTGATCTTAGTCACTGTCCTAGGCCTCTCCCACTGGATTAGGGCCTCTATCTTGAACGGATCAACAGACACCCCGTCCTTTGACACTACGTGTCCTAAAAATATCACATGATCCACCTAGAACTCACACTTACTGAGCTTAGCAAATAACTTTCGATCTTTGAGGGTCTGTAGAACTGTACGAAGATGCTGCTCGTGTTCCTCCAGAGACTTAGAGTATACCAAAATATCATCTATGAATACTATCATAAACCGATCCAGAAATAGCTTAAACACCTCATTCATCAAGCCCATAAATGCTGTAGGGGCATTAGTTAACCCGAACGACATCACCTGAAACTCATAGTTTCCATATCAAGTCCGAAATGCTGTCTTAGGAACATCCGAATCTCAAATCTTAAGTTGATGGTAACCCGATCGGAGATCAATCTTAGAAAACACCTGTGCACCCCTCAGTTGATCAAACAAATCATCAATCATGGGTTTGGGGGTACTTATTTTTTATGGTAGCCCTATTCAACATCCGATAATCAATACACAATCTCAGGCTCCCATCCTTTTTCTGGACAAATAAAATCGGTGCACCCCACGAGACACACTAGGTCGGATAGACCCCTTATCCAATAACTCTTGGAGCTACATCTTATGCTCTTCTAACTCTGTCAATGCCATTCGATACGAGGGCTTAGAAATGGGCTCTGTGCCGGGTACCAAATCAATAACAAATTCCATCTCCCTGTCCGATGGTAACCTTGGTAACTCTTCTGGGAATACATCTGGAAAATCCCTGACCACAGGAATATTATGCAACTCAGGCTGTCTCTTCTCCACATCCTCTACATAGGCAATATAACCTTCAAAACATTCATATAACATTGAAACAATTTAGTAAACATCTCATTTTATTATGATTTATCATAAAGCTTTGCAACATAACACTCTGGTGGAGAGAAGATAACAAACTTAATATGACAATTTAAGGTTACAAAATTTGCAGCTAACCACTCCATTCCTAATATTACATCAAAATCGTACATCGTTAACAAAATTAGGTTAATTGTCGTGTTCTTCTTTCCTACCATTACTTTACAATTCCTATACACTATATCTGTCATCTGAACTTCTTTAAAAGGTGTATTTACTTGTAGGGTATATCCTAACGGCTCCGATTCTACTAGAACTCTGTTAGCATAAGCAGGTGATACAAATGAATGAGTCAAACCAGGATCGAGTAATGCCAAAATAGGTATATCAAAAATATAGATTTTACCTTTAATAACATTTGTAGAGGCATCAGCAATCTCCTGATATAATGCATACACCAGTCCTTGAGTCACGGGCTTCTGACCCTTCTCCGTTGCAGTGCCCGTCTCAGCTGGGAAGGTGTAGCTCTCTTAGTCTCAGCTGGAGCTGCTGGTGCTGGTAATGGTGGAATAGGGGCTGGAGTGGGGGCAATCCCTTATCAAGTGCCCTATCTACCCACATCTAAAACAGGCCTTAGTCATTAAGTAATAAGGACATGTACCATGTGACCTGCCACACATAGTACACCTGGTCGCGGTACCCTTCGGTGTCTGTGTAGGTCTAGTAGTAGGGGTAGTAGCGGGTGATCTCGTAACTCGGCCCTCTGAAATCTGGATGCCCGACAGTTTAGCCCTCTTAGGCTGATCTCTACCTGCTCTATCCTTTGGGCCCCTCTTCGCCTTACCCTTTTCCCTTAAACTTACTCTTCGATGTTGGCTTGGTATGGAACTTATCAAAATCCTGTTCACACAACTGAGCACACCAGACAACCTCATCATATGTCCTGATGTCAAATGGAGCCAACTTCGATCTAATCGAAGGTCTCAGCCCAGCCTTAAATCGATCTATCTTATGCCGCTCATTAATCTGTGTCAGTGGATCGAATCTGCTAAGAGTGTGAACTGTGACTCATACTAATCCACTGTCCTGCTGCCCTGTGCTAACTCCATGAACTCCTACTATAACTTCTTCTGGGCAGTATCTGGAATATATTGGCAGCGGAATACATCCTCAAATATCTGCCAAGAAATCATCGAAAGTTGGGCAAACAAAACCGTCTGTGCGGACTTCCACCAGTGCTCTGCATCATCTGTCATCTGGAATACTGCTAGTCCGACCCTCTCAGTATCTGTACATCTACCTGAACAGCTTCTTTACAACTGTAATCCACTGCTCTGTCACCAGTGGGTCTTTATCACCCTTAAACTTCGGTGGGTTAAGGTTAGTAAACTGTCGCACCATAGCTATATCACAATACGACTCTACATCCCTGAATGGTTGTACTGGTGGCGCCGATGGTACGGCCTGTGCCTGCTGTATTGGCTGTGGCTGGGAAATAGGCTGTGCAGGTGGTGGTGGAGGTGGTGTAACTGGTGAAGCTGCTTGCTCCCTCTCTGCTCTATCAGCAGCTCTGTCTGTGTGATACGTGGCAATAAAATCTGCCAACATCCTCTCCATCCTATTCATTTTGGTAGTACTGCTTTCAGGCTGGGAGGGAGTGCGGGTTCTGGGGTACCTCCGGTGCTAGCTCCAGAATAGGTGCCATCCTACCGTGTCCTTTACCTTGTCGACCCTACGTCCATTCATATCTGCACAGCACAACCAATTTATAAATTTTTAATTAGTGACTTATTTATATATCCAGACTATACAGTACTACATGGGATATAATCCATTTCACTTTATCCTAAGATACCGACAGACATCAGACCACCCTTATCTGACATCAGACCACCCTTACTCTGATACAATAAAATTGTCACATCATGTATACAACGTATTACATACTTTTCCACACATTTTATATGATTGAGCTGTATATGATGCCTTACTTTCCTCTATTCCTTTATTCGATAACTATTTAAAATTTAAATTTATAATTAAAGAAATATTTATATATTGAGATTTATTTATCGTTTACATCCCCTGTTAAATTTACAACAAAATAGTATTGTAAAAATATGTTTGAACATATAAAATTAATGATTATACCTCCAGGATAAAAGCTCACTGCCTCGGAGCACTAAATGCGCAGCCAATAACCCCGGATACAAATCAAGCAGTCACTGGAAGTACTTTGTAGATGTTAAAATAAAAGGGTGAGTAAACCACGACTCAGTAAGAGAATTGTATGCGAAACTAGATATCTCGAAATCTATATGTATAAAATCCTTATTTTCCTACAGGTGCTCTAAGGACCATTATAGGAAAGATACTGTAGTTGGCTAAGGATCCGGATGGAGTAAGGACGGTATTTTGAAATACATGTCTTGTCCTGGAACCTAGAAGCGACTATAGGGAGTAATTATTTTTGTTGAGATCAATCCCTTTTCCATATCATTTCTTCTTCCTTTCAAAATAATGCTTTTATAAAATAAAGCATTTAAACAAATAACTAACATACATATATTCTTCTACTCAAAAAACATACATATATTCTTTAAAAAAAAAGAATATTAGTTTAAATAAATCATAATTCTCATTTAAGCCATTTCACATGTCAATGTATCAATCATAACAGAAAAGTGCTTCATGTAGCACAATAAACTGTTAGAAATCATTTTCCTTTTCATATAAACACATATTCATATACTTTTTCATTTAAACACATTTTCTATGTCACATATCATTTCATATCTCATAAAAGTGGAGACTAAGGCATCACCCGGAATATATCATGCTAGAGAGAAAGTACCCCGTATGACAATAATAATCATGTTAGATCTATGACCATTGTCTAGGGTAGTCCGCAGTCAAACACTGATCAGGTGTCAACCAAGATTGATTACATATCACATGTCACATATCACGTATCACATATCACATATCGGCATGATATAGGGCCTAGCAGTCTCAAAACAATATTTTCATAGTCATATCACCTTTATGGAAATAGTTAAAATCAGTAAATTTTCAATCAGTTCATAAAAGATTTTTATAAATTCATATAGTGAATATTTATTGAAAATAATTTATAAAATATTCACTTTTCATCTTTTCATCTCATAAACCATATCATATGGTGTAAAACATGTAGGAAGAATATTCTATATTCTTACTTTTAGTAAAATTGGTAATATGAATATTTAATTAATATTTTTCGGTATATTCATGTTTTATGAAAATAATAAATATCTCATTTTCAAGGTTAGGAAATCATCAAACCATGTAGTTAAATATTTTCTAATATTTTTAGAAAATATTTTATAAATTCTCAGCAGCATAACAACTGCTATTACCCTAGCCCTCCTGCAAGTTAAACACAGTTCCATATACATCAAATAGCTTCAATTCCACATATTTCAATGCATTTCAATCCAAAAATATTTTATAAAATTATATGCATAATAATTATGTATTCTAAATATCGCTACAGCTTACATACGCATCCCTTACCTGTATAGTAAAATCGAGCTCTTTGGATGCACCACACGATATTTGTTAATCCCAGGCTGCAATTAATTCCACCAAAATTATTAGCTTATTTATTACTTATTTTTAAGCTATTATTTAAATCTAAATCAGCCTCTTTGAACATTGTAAATATTTTTACAGTATAATTTCTACTGGTAACATAGCATAACTTCCTCGTTTTGCATCGGATTTTAAATTTGAGCATACCGGTAGACTACTCGTAATTCCTACAGTCATAATCTACCCTCAACTTATCAAAATCAGCCATGGATGGTATCCCCCTTCATTTGGCAGAAAATGGTAGATGGTGATTCCATGGGATTTTCAACAAATTTAATGCTTAAATCATGTTCTATCATGCTTGATCTTCATTTTGGCATGCATTTCATGCATGAAAACGCATGATTCCATAAGGAACCCATGTTGACCAAATCCAATAGTATGAACATGTTTAGTAAGCTTAGATTACTTTTCCTACACCATTAAATTCCAAAGAAACAAAATGCATAGTAACACACGTACTTTGATCGAACTACTCTAGCCTTCTTTTCACCTTGTATTCTTCCTCTTTTGATGAGATATTGGTGTCAATGGAGAGAGTAAAGTGTGTAGATGATTTTCTTAGAAACAACTTGGGTGAGAAAATTAAGCTTTAATTAAGTTTTGTTAACTTTCTTTCTTTTTTTCTTTTCTTTCTCTTCTTTTCTTTCTTTTTGTGCCGTGGAGTCTTGGGCAGGGATGATGAATAGCAGCATATCTCAGCAGAATTAATTAGATGGAGAATTCTGGAAATTGGGTAAATTACCAAAATACCCTTGGTTATGAACTTTTCAGACATTTCTTGCTCTTAAGCTTCCGTAACCGTAAAAAACTATGTACTTGTGCTCCAAAAATTTGGTTTTCATCACCAAAAATTCATAATGGATATATTTTGATGAATGGAGGTGGTTTCATCCATTCGCGGTGCACGGATTGTGAAAAATTATGTTTTTACCCTTACTGGATAAATCGCGTAAATTTCTGATTACACCACCGTTTTAACTAAATCCAAGGCCACTATTTTAAAGTCCTTTTCATGTAGAATAATATGATATTTTCACTTCATCCCAATTCCTTTTAGTTTGCGAGAAATTTACGAAAATACCTTTAGGACGTATTTGTCATTTTCGGATTTGTTTGCCAACAACTTCAAACACTGAAAATAATATAATTTCGAGTCTCTAAAATTTCCTCATTATAGTCATTCCATCATTTATACACTGTTTCCATATTCGTACTTTCATCTGGGCATGAAAATTTCAAGTGGGGCCCACATCCTTTTTTATTTACAATTTATAAAAATCTGTAAAAATAAATCATTTATTAATAAATAAATGAATAATTGTACATGTACAGTACAAATAACTAGGTCTCACATGTTCCAAGCTACATTAAGGTACGAAAGGAATTAGTCCAATCCAGTGATCCAAGGTTTTGATTTTCAGGTTGAACCAAATCGATCTAGGATTAATTTTTTTAAATTCAAATATTAATTTTAATAAAATTTAATGAATTAATTAAATTATAATAAGAAAATTATTATAACTTATTTAATAAAGTTATTATCGAATAAGTTATTATTGTAATAAACAAAGTTATTACAATAAAGTTATTATAACTCATTTTAATAAAGTTATTGTAATAAAGATAAAGCTATTAGTTAATAAAGTTAATAGTATAATAAATAATGTTATTATAATAAAGTTATCATAAATTATTTCATAAAGTTATTATTCTGAAAAAAATGATAATACTTTTAAAAATTTTTAATTTCTTTTCATAAAGTTAAACTTATTTATTATATTTGAAATATAAATAAACTTATCATTTATCATTTGAAATATAAGTAAACTTGTTATTTTGTATTTAAAATATTTATTTAATTATTATTTACTTCTAAGAAAACATTTATTTAGAATGTTTTTAAAATATTTATTCATTTCCTAAACTTATAACATTAATTTATTTAGTATTTAAAAATAATAACAAATGAAAATAATCAAGGAGAAAAAGGAGACAATTTTTTTACGTGGAAAACCGTTTCAAAAGTTAAAAAGGTAAAAATCATGAGACCGTAATCCAAAAAAAATTATTATGATTGAACTTATTTACAATTTTATATACAATTTACAAAGAAAGAAAAATAAAATTATTTCCTATTCCTTATAATTTATAAAGATTGCCTTGAAAAATTTTTCTTTCACATGTCAATAATACAGATTCTGAAGCAACAAATGATGCTTGCACCATGAAAACATCTTGGGCTATGGAAGCTAAAGTCGAAAATTGTCTTTGGTTTTCTTTCTACTATTGAAAAAGATTAATGTTCCTTTTTATTCGAAAACTTTGACTTAAGAAAAATTATATCTCATTAGAGGTACCTCCATTACTTTGTCAAGAAGGGGATAATGATTCGAATCCGCTACCCATTCCTTTCAACTTCAGTCTCTTCCTTTTTACTGCGCTAATTGTGTCGAAAATGCGTCTGCTACTGTTTTCACTATTGGTTTCTTTGTTCAATTCTTCTTGTCCATGATTAGATTGCTCCCTCTCACCTCTATAAAAGGAAAACAAATCTCGAAAATACATGTTAATTGATGACTTTTGGTCCTCAATAGAATTAAGCCTAAGAAAATCTTTATAATATTAAAAAAAACTCTATATTTTCTTCACATTGACTAGAAACTAATAAAGTTGTAATATAATGAACAGAATGAATTGTTTCCCTACATTTAAAAAATTTTTCCTCCATGTCATATACAAAAAATAAAAAATAATTTCATCATTCCTAAAATGTAAAATTTTTTCAAACATTGTAACAACTATAAAAACAAAATAAGGTGTAGTTGGATAATATTGAGTTGAAATTCTTTCTATTACTTCTTATTGAATCCTATCTTCTTTCGATGAAATTCATATCATTTAGTATTAGAGCTTAGGTTTAATTCGTGAAAGTCTCGTTTTTGTTGTATTCCCATTTTTTTCTTGAGTCTTTTTATTGGTTGAATCCTTTATGTCTTGTATGTCCTTGTTTTCATCGTAATCAAGTCTTTTTTTGTATTTGTCCTTCAAAAATATTGTTTTTTTTTATAAATAACATACTTTTATTTAACTATCAAGTAAACCCCAAACACTCATTATTTTCTTTATCTTTAAGACAACTACTTTGACCATATCATAACCCAAAAGTAACTTGTTCTCCAAGCAACCTTAATCTCAAAAGTTTTCTTATTTACCAATAAACCTTCAAAAGCTATACTTTCACATAAAGGTTACTTTGTTTCACAAGTCACCATTCTTTCTCATTTCTTGCTGCACAAACTATTACCAAAATTATCTTATTTTTCTAAAAAAAAAGTTGCCTTGCTCTCCATTCTTTCTTTTTCATTTATTTTAGTTTAAAAAAAGAAGAAAAAAGGAGAAAAGAAAAGAAAAAACAATTCAAGAGGTGATTCATTATATCGTGTGTAGCAAGTGCAACGTCAAAGGTAATTTGAGGAGATGTGCTGCATCAAAATATTGAGGTAGTCATTCTTTCTTGAGCCTTGAGATTTCATTCTTGCCCAACTTTGAAAATTTCCTTGTTATTCCTATCCACCAAAAATTACCTTTTGACCCTATCACTAAAAAGACACAACTACCCTCACAATTGGACGAATCTTACCCTAATCAAACACCACAAAACAGCCCTCAATTCTACTAATACACCAAAGTCAAGAGCAAATGAGCCTATAAATCCCACATTTCCTTGAAGGCTGAGATTGATTGGAGTCTTCTTGAGTCTTGTAGAGTGCTAAGTCTTATTGATTCTTCGTAATTTTGTTTTCCATTGATTAAGTCTTGTGCTCATCTTGGTTATTTGTTGGTTGATAGTTTGATTGCATAAGCTAATTTTTGATTGAGTCTTGAGTTCGAATTGAGCCTATAGAGAAAATTTGTGTAAGGGAAAAAACAAGAGTGTGCAAGTAACATTAGTAGTGAAAAGCCATATTAAATTGTGCGAAAGTTGAGTACGAGTGTTACATTCTTGTGTGTATTGAGTGTAAATACGTGAGGTCATACTTGTGAGGTGAATTAATTTAGGAGAGGGATGTGTTGGGTTGAGAGGGTATTTTGGGTGAATTATTTTACTTTGCTGCTAGAATTGGATGTAATCACTTTGCATCTGAAGGAGAGTGATTGCAGAAGTAAAGTAACTTTGTAGTCACTTTACCTCAAACAAACTCTGTAATCTCTTTTTTTTTAAATGAACTCTGTAATCTCCTTGCAGTCATTTCAATTGCAGCACAAAGTGCCCATTCCCACGACACCAAATGCAACCTAAGTAATTTTTCAACCAATAAAATTTCACCAAAATTTAGACTTTCCAATCTATCAGAAAAATGAAACGTAATAATGCTCATGTTTTTGAAGCACTTTTATAAGTTCATAACAACCAAACTCCATGATATTGGGTTCCATACTGGTTACATCTAGGGCAGTTTTGCACGAAAATTTATTATAGCAGGCTAATGACATTGTAATGGAAGGGATGATTGCTAGTAACCGGAGTTGAGCATATGCATCAGTGGTTTTGTCCATAGTAGTGATGAGTTGAATGTAGCAATAAACTTTTTCCTGCAAAACAAACATGTGGATTCAATGTAGCAATAAATTCTGTATCTTCCTGTCAAGGGTGTCCAGCTTCTCCCCAAAACTAGGAGTCGGAGGAACATCACTTCTGGAAGAAATGGATCGGGAACGTATAAGGCCTCCCAGGGCAGTCTTTAAGTCTCTTCTTTTGAAGCTGCTCTGGACTAATGGGTAGTTCCGGACGAGAGTCATGCTGGAAATAGACAGAGAGAGTTATTTAGCAGACATGACAAAAATTCCTATTAAAGTTGTCTTCGTAAATGAAGACACTGTATAATATATATATAAGTAGATTTAATACATGTATAATATATATATATATATATAATATCACACTTAATTGGAAGCATATTACTTAACTCGGGTATATTATTATTGGAATTACTATTAACTCGGGTATATTATTATTGGAATTACTAAAGTGTTAATTAATTTGATATTAATTGGAATTAAGTCTAGGTCAAAATTGACTTTACTAATTCACAAAATAAGATAAAAAATCATTCACCAAAAAAAAAAAGATAAAATCCAAAAGACACTGGATAGGGATTGTGGTCTAAGATTGTCCTCAAGGCTCAAACTCTACGGGAAAATCAAGTTAGTAATGAATTTAATTAATCAGAAATTAATGGAGAAGCTCACCTCCTGCAGTTTAGTAGACAGTTTGTGGTACCATTCATTTATGTGAGGTAGGTACTTCTCTCTCATGGCTTTGATCTGTAACAAGAATAAGTATATAAAACACATGATTAACCACAAATATACCGAACTGTATAATGAAATTCTGTACAATTAAGTTGTGTACATATATATATATATATATATAATATGTAAGCTCTGTTAAATTCATTTTTCTAAGTAAGGAAAGAAGAAAAGGATTTAATTTGCATATGGTTTATGTAAAGAAGAATATTTTACTTTAATTCAGAAAGAAAGCAATATTAGCAGATCATTATTGATAATTTTTAGTGAGCTGATAACTACATATCTTTTTTATGTCTCAAAATTGATCTCCTTTCCAATGTTTCGTACCTTTGGAAAACTGATTTTTTTAAAATAGTTTACCTTTTGATAGTTCTCTTCTTGCAAGTTGTCTCCCTTAGTTATTTGTGCCCTTTTTTTTTTTGTTACAAGAGGAATTTAAATAATTAGGGATGAAA
Source organism: Heritiera littoralis (assembly GCA_031772115.1). Lineage (NCBI taxonomy): Eukaryota > Viridiplantae > Streptophyta > Magnoliopsida > Malvales > Malvaceae > Heritiera > Heritiera littoralis. The sequence goes on along the minus strand of JAPDPK010000191.1, from coordinate 946,149 downwards.
ATGTTTAGATTTGAACTCAAGACTTACAATATGTCACAACTTATCTTTAGCCACTAGACTAAAAGTTGTTGGCTAGTTACTTTTGCCATGGAAGCTAGAGATGCTAACAAAAACATTTAAATTAGCAATTGTATATATGAAATGCGAAAATTGATCAATCAAGGATTTCATCCCACACACGTAAGGAGATGTTAGTTAACACAAGTTAATAAACACATTTATATTAATGATACGAGTGACTTAAATGAAACTAATTCAATTAAAGAATTTATAAAATAAAATAAAATAAATTATTTGTCTTTTTGTTTTTTTAATAAAACACATTTTAAAAAAATAACACTCAATTTTTAAGGCAATTAGCAGATTTTTATTCTGGTAAATGCAAGCACTAAATGAAAGAAACAAATGATACATTAGCGGCCAAAATAGGACTATGCTTCCATGATAGGTATTCCCACTGTCTCTAATAAGTAGTTACGTTATTTCATGTGGGTTAAGTCTTTATTTTTTATGGTATTATCATATTTAAATTCAATCTCTACCTATTAATTATCAAATAATTTTGAGTGTAACACTTAATACGATATTAAAGTTCAATTTTTGTTTTAATACTCCTTCGAACTTGTCATGTGGTAAGTATTCTATCTTTAACTTATGATGAGGGCTTCCTTCCTAAGTATTATCATCTCACATTTGTTATATTTTGGATTTTTTATATGCTGGAAGAGTCCACCCATAATGGGAGAACCCTACCCATGATAAAATTGCCAAAGGCAGTTTCCTTCCACGAAAGGCAGTTTCTTTTCTTCGTTTTCAGATAAACAAAAAAATCTTGTAAAAGTTTTGTTGTTGCACAAAACAACAATAAAGGTATACTGACGTTGATGTTCGTACTTAGTCTCCACGTATCTCCAAGAAGCTTCTGTAAGACAGGAAAAGTCAGAGAGACGCAGGGGTGGTTCCCTGCGTAGACACTCCGATGCTTAAGTCAGCAGAAAGTTCTTCAGTATTGGGAAGCGTCAAAGCCAGTAGTCAAAAATTAGAGCATAAAATTGTACCTGGGGGCCTATTTATAGGCCAATATTCTAGGTTAATTGCTTGAAGATAAGTCCATCATCTTGTTGAGAGTTTGCGTCCCAATATAACACAAGTTCCTCGAAAACAAGGAGTATTCAAAGCCTGTCGCCGGCGAGAGGTTCATACTACGTGACACATTGTGGCGTCAGGGGTCTGTCGCTAGCGGGAGCAAAGTTATGCGCCACGTGTCGCCTAATGACCGTGGGCGACAGACTGCGAGTCTGTTGCCCAGCGATAGGTGTAATGCGCACCATGTGTCGCGTTATAATTGTAGGCGATAGGCTGTGAGTCTGTCGCCCAGTGACAGGTGTGATGACTCACTTTACCTCTGTCGCAGAAGGCCACGTGGACCAGTAGGTCTGTCGCCCAGCGACAGGTGTGATGACACACTTTGCCTCTGTCACCGAGGGCCACTTTGACAGTGAGACTTTGCCACGTGGTGACGTCTGACATATTGGGCTTGGCCCAACACGGGTAGACTTTGTCATATCAATTGCTTCCCACTCTCTTGTTGGATTTCTCCAATCAAGAGAGTATAAATATGTGTTTTTTGGGCCTTAGCCCACTGTGAATAGTCTTCTTTGTTTTTTGTGATTTCTTCTAGTATTTTTTGCATTCTTTGCAGGTGAAAAAGTTCTACTCTGCGACAGGCGTGATCAGGCGTGACGTCTCGCATTCCCTGTCGTGGCTATATAAACTATTGGGACCCAACGAGGAAGTGCACGAGAAACCTCTGAGCAGCCGTCTGTCGCCCATTTTTCAGCTCTCTCGCCAAAAAGAGTCTTTTGCTCTCACACCAGGAGTCTCTCACTTATCTCATCGACAGTAAGTACATCTCTGTCGCCTTATTTATTTACCTTTCGCACTAGGTTTAGGTCTCCCGCAGGTGGTTTGGTCTTCCGCGTAGAGTTTAGTCTCCCGCAAGTGTCTTGCTTGGTACATCTGTCGCCCAAAAGGTCTGTTGCCTAAAAGGTCTGTCGCATAGAAAGGTCTGTCACCTTAGTAGGTCTGTCGCCTATTGGGTCTGTTGTCTGTAGAGTCTATCGCCGGGTAGTTTTGGCCTTTTTGCCATGTCTTTGCTACGTCTGGGTAAAACACTTAAAACGGGTGGTATCATGTGTTCTTTGACAAATGTTGACTTAGAGGATATCAGGACTTGTTTCCCTCTTCCCTCGGGTTATAGCTATAGACTTCCAGTGCAAGGGGAGGTTACGCCCGACTTGGTTAGAAATGGTGTAGCCGTTCATAAGGCTTCTTTGTCTTTCAGTTTTCGCTTCCTTCTTCCGGAGTTTGGCGAAGCATTTCTTAGATATAAGGACATTGTCCCGTGTCAACTCCATCCCCATGCGTGGGCTCAACTGGTAGCGTTTTCCATAGTGTGTCATAACCTGGATATTGTTCCAATAGTTCCTCTCTTAAGCGCCTTTTTCAGAGTTCGTAAGCTGAAAGGGTTAATAACGTTCTCTCTTCGGCGGTTAACGGTCGACGAGTTTCCTAATAATAAGATCTTCTCAGATCTCCCCAATAAACTGCGTGGGTTTGAGAGCGAGTGGGTCGTGGTTGAGATTCCAAGCGACCTGCGGATTCGCTCTAGATGGAATCGTGATACTTCCGACCATTCACAGCGCTCGGCAAGATTCAGAACAGAAATTTTAAGAGGACCTGCGGATTCGCTCTAGATGGAATCGTGATACTTCCGACCATTCACAGCGCTCGGCAAGATTCAGAACAGAAATTTTAAGAGACCAATTTGGTGAGCTTATTCGGCGAATCTGTTCTACTGGGGAGCATAATTTATTTTCCCTTTTAACCCCGGAGAACATTGTCGCTGCCGGTTGGGGGGTAAGTAGGACCGTTCTTGGAGCTTCGGCCGCCCCATCAAACCTGCCTACAACTCCACGTGTTTTTGACGCTGGTCCTAGTCAGCCAACCCCGATACCTGTAGTCGAGGCATCCACCCCCGTAGGTCGCCTTGTAGATGAATCCTCTTTGGATTCGGAGGACGAGACCCTTGAGGTTGCGGGTATTAGTGGTCAAATAGAGGAGAACCCTGAGTGGGCTCAGGCTGACGCCTTTGGGAGTCCTTTAGTTGATTTTTCATTGGATTCAAATTTGGATAGTCTAGAGGACTTTGGTGGTTTTCTAGGTGTTCAATCCTTTTTTACTTGTTATACGCATATGCGTGGTGTTTTACTTGGTCGGTTAATCCTTTCTGTTTATATTGTGCAGGCATGAACTTTCGAGATTTACTGCGTAGGAGGGATGCCAGTGCTGCTGCTCGAGCGGCTCCTCCTCCTCAGTCGCAAGTTAGAGCCCCATCTGGACCAGCTCGTGCGCCTACTCTCCTCCGGCTACTGGTGAATCCAGTCGTCCTACACAAGAGGCCGGAAGGAATAAACGGAAGAGGCCTCTTATCCATGATCGTGGTTCGGGCGATCGCGAGAGCTCCGAGTCTCAAAGGAGTGATTCAAAACCTCAAGAAAGCGGGTCTCGTGTCGTTGAGGGTAGGGCAGCTCCTCGCCAGCCTAGGCGCAAGTATAGGAAGAGGTTAATTATTGAAGCCTTAATGCCTACAAGACCAATCTTGCCTAAGGCGGTCGATCCTACTTTAAGACTCTATACAATCGATAGCGGGGTCATCGTTGTTGGAGAAGATTTCCAGACCTATCCTGGGGTAAACGACAATGACAGCATCGAGGATGCCAGGATAGCGTCTCGACTGGCTTGGAGCACCATCCTTCCTCGTGATGAGGCGGGGCTTTTCACAAACGTCCCAGAAGCGGAGGATGCTTCTGATTATCTCGCTATGAAGGTGAGAATTTTGTTTGGTAATGAAATTCCTCTTTTTAACCTCTTCAGTCAAGTTTTTTTTAAGTTATTTTTGTTTTTGTCTTGTCAGGCGGCTCAACAAATTGCGGCTGTCAATGCTTGACATAGAGCTCTCAGGGAGCAAGCGGACAAAGACATTCGTGAGCTTTGAGAGCAAAGGATGGTGCTTTCAAATGAGGTAGTTCAGCTTCGCCCTTACGCCAAAAGGGTTGAGGAGTTGACAAGAAGGAATGCCGATCTTGAGCAAAAGCTCCGAGAAGAGCAGGCGAAGGTGGCTTCCCTTCAAGGGTACCAAGAAGCTTACAATAAGGCCGTCGACAATCGGGGAGCTATAGAGAGGCAGCGGGATGAGGCCATTGAGGAGCTGCACAACGTACTGGATCGTCAAAGAGAAGCTCGAATCGAGGCCGTTCGTGAATACCGCTTGTCCCAGCATTGTTTTGACAAGAAAACGGAGTTCGCGCAGGATTCATTAAATACGGTTTTTACTTGGCTCATTCTTGGCTGGAGAAGCATCGACCTAGTGAGGCTTTCCCTGAATTGCTTTTTATTGAGGAGGCCAAGTACTACGAAGCTCCTTCATGGACCATGTATGAACCTGACTCGCAAGGTCCGGAAGCCTATTTAGCGGAGGGAGCTGTGGATGAGTTGGACAATCTTGAGGGTCTGTGGCCTCCTCGACAGCCACAACATTAGCCTGAGTCTTCTAAGGCGCTTGATCGATCTAAGCTTCCAGCAGCGCGTAACATTTCTGAATCTATCGAGGTAGGCGAGCAGCCTGAGTCTATCGAGGCACTGCTGGGGTTAGACGGCGAAGATTTCCAAATCTCTGATTCCACAACCGTTGATCCTGTGCCAGACTCTGCGGCTGTGGTTGGGCCTTCAGGTGACGTTCCTGCTTCCAGGATGGCTTCTTCAGCTCCCCAGGATCCTGATTCTTCGACTCCTCCAGTTCCTAAGCCTCAAGCTTCTCAAGACGCTAGTGCTGATGTAGCGCTTTCTCAGCCGGCTGACTCAGTGATTGCCGTAGATTAGAATTTAGTATTTTTTTGTTTTGTTTGTTAACTCCCATGTACAGATTCATTTTTAATGAAGAGTACCGTTTCATTCTGTAGCTTTTTCTTTTGCTTATGTGAATTCAGTATAATACTTTGTATACTTGTTACATCACAAAGTTCTGAAATGATATCAAATAATTCTATTTTTACCTTTATACCATGTTGCTCCCCAAGTTCCTCTTTGAGACAGCGTTTTTATTCCTGTGCAAAGATGAACTTTTCTCGAGCATTGTGCCTATCTTGTATGTTGCTGGATGGTCTCTCGATTTTGCTTTTCTCATGCGCTTTTCGTGTTTAAGGACTAGTCTTTGTCCGTCTCGCACTTTTTCGTGCTTAGGGACTTTTAGATGTGCCCGTCTCTCGTATTTTTCGCTTAGGGACTTTTGTTTGCCCGTCTCGCGCATATTTCGCTTAGGGACTTTTGTTTGCCCGTCTCGCGCATTTTTCGCTTAGGGACTTTTTGTTTGCCCGTCTCGCACATTTTTCGCTTAGGGACTTTAGTTTGCCCGTCTCGCGCATTTTTCGCTTAGGGACTTTTTTGTTTGCCAGCTGCTTCCTCGTTTCAATTCCTGTAGCACATAATTTGTCTCACACATTGCATTAGAAAATATGGAAGAAGATGGGCTGGCCTTTATTCATGAATCAGATAATTGCAAAACAATAATATCTGTAAAGTAACTGAGGAAAAGTAAAGACAAGAATAATAACAACCAGAAAAGAAAAGTACAGTGTTTACTTCCAGTACAGCTTAAGATGGTTGGCATTCCAAGTATTTGAGATCTTCTTTCTTTGCAAAGTATCCAAGGTGCATGTGCTAGGTCCGACCATTTTTCTGATTCTGTATGGTCCTTCCCAATTAGCCCGGAGCTTTCCATCCTCCTTATGGGTGTTTGTAATTGTCGACTTTCTCAATACCAGGCCTCCTTCTTGCAATTCTCTGTTCTTCACCCGTGCATTGTAATAAGTGGCTACCCTCTGTTGATAGGCAGCCAGTTTCATTTTTGCCTTGTCTCTCAGCTCATCTATCAGATCTAAATTCTCCCTTAGTCCCTGAGAATTAAGTTCCTCAATGTAAGGGACCAATTTGGGTGACTCAACTCCAACTTCTACTAGGATGAGGGCTTCAGTCCCATACACCAAATTGAACGATGTTTCCCCTGTCGACACCTTACTTGTCGTTCTGTAGGCCTATAGGACACTCGGGAGCTCGTCTACCCATGCTCCCTTTGCTTTGTCAAGTCTGGTCTTCAACCCATGTAGTATGGTTCGATTACTCACCTCTGCCTGCCCATTAGCCTGCGGGTAAGACACAGAAGATATTCTTAGGAGAATGTTCAGGCCTTTGCAGAAATCCCGAAAAGCATCACAATCAAACTGCTTCCCATGGTCTGCATTTATCACAAGGGGGATCCTAAATCGGCAAATTATGTCCTTCCACACCATTGCTTCCACCTTCTTCTCAGAAATTGTGGCCAAAGGCTCGGCTTCTATCCACGTCGTGAAGTAATCCATGGCCACAAGTAAGTACTTCCGTTGTCCTGTGCCTAGTGGAAAAGGTCCCCGGATATCTAGTCCCCACTGTGCGAATGGAGTTGGCTGTAGAGTGTTCTGAAGGGCTGAAACAGGCGCGGTTGTTATTGGAGCGAATTTCTGACACTTTTCACATTTTCTCACTTTGTTTGTGGCATCCTTTCTCAGTGTAGGCCAATAAAACCCTGCACGCAGTATTTTCGAGGCCAAGGCACGAGCCCCTAAATGTTCACCGCATATTCCCTCATGAACTTCAGCTAAGGTGTACTCAGCTAGTTGGGGCCCTAGACACTTCAGTAAGGGCATTGTGAATCCCCGTTTATAGAGTTCTCCATTCACTACGGTAAACCTGGCACTTTTCAATTTCAGCCTTCGAGCTTCGTCACTATTAGTTGGAAGCGTGCCGCCCAATATGTAGTCTTTGATCGGGCTTCTCCAATCACCTCCAATCTCGACATCACAGACACCCTCTTCTTCAATACTCGGTTTAGCGAAGGATTCCACTTTAACCATACCCCCTTTGACCCCTCTAGAAGAAGCCAATTTTGAAAGAGCATCTGCATGGTTGTTCTTTGACCGGTTTATCTGAGTCAATTGGAAATGCTTAAATGACTGGGCCAATAATTGCACCTTCTGCAGATAAGGGACTAGTGCGGGTTCTCGAGCTTCATACTCACCCGAGAACTGGTTTACCACCAGTTACGAATCGCTATGGGCCATTAAGTTGCTGACTCCTAGTTTCTCAGCAAGTTTCATCCCAGCTATCAAGGCCTCGTACTCGGCTGTATTGTTCGAACTTGGAAAATCGAAACGTAGGGAATACTCATAGGTTTCCCCTTCAGGCGATATTAGCACAATTCCGGCTCCACTGCCATCCATGTTACGAGCTCCATCAACAAATAATTTCCACCAGACCAACTCTGTTTCCTCTTGGACCTCTTGGCTAGTGCACTCTACAATGAAATCTGCCAATGCCTGTCCTTTTATTGCTTGGCGAGGCTGGTAGTGAATGTCATATTCACTCAATTCGATAGCCCATTTAATTAAACGCCCGGAGTGTTCTGGTTTCTGCAGTATTTGCCTTAAGGGCTGATCTGTTAAAATAGTCACCGAGTGAGCTTGGAAGTAAGGCCGCAACTTTCGAGTTGCTATCACCAGGGATAAAGCTATTCTTTCAACTAAGGGGTACCTTGCCTCGGCATCTAGCAGGACTTTGCTTACATAATAGATCGGGCAATCCATGTCCCCTTCTTTCCTTAGTAGGACTGCACTTACAGCTTTCTCTCCTACACCGAGGTACATGAGGAGGTGGTCTCCAGGCTGTGGCCGAAATAATAGAGGCAACTCTTTCAGGTAGTCTTTCAACCTTTCAAAGGCGTCGTTGCACTCTTTCGTCCATTTGAAGTTCTTTCCTGCCTTTATCGCCTTGAAAAATGGTAGACTTCTTTCAGCTGATTTGGACAAGAATCGACTCAAGGCCGCTATCCTCCCTGTCAGCCTTTGAACTTCTCTTATAGTATTGGGTGGCCTCATGTCCAAAATAGCTTGAATTTTCTCGGGATTAGCCTCTATCCCTCGATTAGTGATCATGAATCCCAAGAACTTTTCGAATCTCACCCCAAATGAGCATTTATTGGGATTCAACTTCATCTCGTACTGTCGCAGCACATTGAATACCTTAGTCATTTTCTCAGCATGTGATTGTCTTTGTCGGCTTTTAATGATCATATCATCAACATAAGCTTCCATGGTGTTGCCCAACAAGTCTTGGAACACCTTATTTACCATGCGCTGGTAGGTTGCCCTCGCGTTTTTTAAACCGAATGGCATTACCTGATAGCAATATGTCCCACTATCGGTAATGAACGAAGTCTTCTCCTCATCATCTGGATGCATCATGATTTGGTGGTACCTCGAAAAGGCATCCAAGAAACTAAGCAATTCGTACCCACAAGTTTTATCTACCAACTTGTCAATTCAAGGTAGTGGATACGAATCCTTAGGGCAAGCTTTGTTCAAATCTGTGAAGTCCACACATATTCTCCATTTCCCGTTGGCTTTTTTCACCATCACAACATTAGCCAACCACTCCGGATAGTTAACTTCTCTAATGAATCCTGCTTGCAACAACTTCGAAATTTCTGCGTTTATTACCTGTTGCCTCTCTGGAGCAAAATTCCTCTTCTTTTGCTTTATCGGCCTTGCCCCCGAGACTATGTTCAATCGATGACAAACAACTTCAGGATTAATTCCGGGCATATCGGCTGGGGTCCATGCGAACACATCACTATTCTCTTTTAGGCATTGGATTATTTCTCTTTTCACTTCTTCAGGAAGCTGTTCCCCCACATACACTATTCTTTCTCTATCTTTTTCGTCTAACCGAATTGCCTCAATCTCCTCATCAGGTTTTGGCTTAGGCTTTTCTTCAATTGTAAGGGTTTCCTTCCTCTGAATCCCCTTACATGTGGTGGATGCGACATTACACGTCCTGGCTTTCCTTTGATCTCCCCTCACTTGTCCAATACCGTGAGGAGTTAGAAACCTCATTAATAAATAGCAGGGATGCACCACCGCTCTCATGTCGTTTAACAATGGCTACCCGAAAATCATATTCTAAGCCACAGAGGTTGATCTCACCATCATAAACAATGCTTGTCGGATGACATCATTTGGGCTCTCCCCCAACGTAACAGGTAGCTGAATGACGCCTGCTACCTTTACTTTTTCTCCAGAGAAACCGTATAAGGGTGTGGGTACTGGTTTCAACCTGTCCTCCGTGATATTCATCCTCTCGAAGCAGTTCCAGTAGATTAAGTTCACCGAACTCCCATTATCGACCAAAATTCAACTTACTGGGTGCTTTGCTACCACAGCTGTAATTACCATCGGGTCATCATGAGGAACCACTACATCTCCTCTATCGGCTGGTGTAAAAGTAATGGGTTCCTCATCTTGCTTCTCCTCTATCATTGAGTTGATTTGGTGGGCCTTTCGAGCGTCAGATTTTCGAGATGAGGAAGAAGTACCAGCTAATGATTCACCTTCGGATATTACGTTAATAGCTGGCCCTGTGGGTTCATTATCTTCCTTTCGATTCCTTCCTTCTGTTCTTCTATCATTATCTCTCCTGTCACCTTCATTTCGTCTCACAAGTCCCCTGTTTTCACCTCTTCTATCTCTAAATTGATTTCCTCTGTTCCGCGTAGGATAGTTATTTCTGTCACCTCTCCACACGAAACAGTTTATTTTTCCCTCTCGCACTAGCTTTTCTAGCTGATTCATCAACTCCCTACACTTTTCAATCGTGTGTCCATGCGCTGAGTGATAATTGCAATACGATCTTAAATCATGGCCCAGATTCCCTGACGTCTTCTTTGGAGTCTGTATAAGACCTGTCCCTTCAATAGCTGCCAATACTGAAGCCCGAGATTCAGTGAAAGGGGTATAGGAAGTGTATTTCAGTGCGGGAGCTTTTTCAAACTTTCTCGGTTGGCTAAAAGATGCTTCAGTGCTCTCTCTTCCTCGTTTCCTTCCATCTTTGGATTCTCCTATCGTCACCATTTTCATTACCTCCTCCTAGTTTACATACTTTTGTGCAAGGGAAAGCAAATCTGAGATGGTAGTTGGCTGGTCTAGCGACAGGGATTCTTGCAACTTCTCAGACCTTGTCCCCTGTAGCATGGCTACCACGGCTATACCGACTTGCAGATCTCGCACCTCTAAAGTAGCATCTCTGAATCGATCCACATAACTCTTCAACGACTCCTTAGCCCCTGCTTAATAGTGAGCAGATAAGTTGGTTCCTTCCTTCTCTGACTGTTTACCGCAAATGCTTTGAGAAACTCGCTTCGCTGTTGGTCGAAAGAGGTTATGGACCCTTCAGGAAGGTTATTAAACCATTTCATCGCATGTCCTGACAGAGTTAAGGAAAAGGCCCTACACATTATCTCATCTTCCCATCCATGTAGCAACATTAGGGCCTCATAGTTTTGCATATGGTCGTAGGGGTCCATCTTTCCGGTGTATGCGGCCATCAGCGGCATTTTGAACCTCGGGGGCAGAGGTTTTTGCATGATGGTCGTGCAGAACGGTACTCTTCTTCTTTGGCTCTCTTCTGCGGACACTAATGTCTTCTCTTCCAGTACCTATTCTATCATCTTCTTCATATCCGTAGGGAGAGCGAGATGGTTTTTGGTATAAGACGAAGTAGGTAGGTCTTCGACTATTTCCTTGCCCTTTCCTCGGGGTGCATCTGTTCGTGCCATTTGTGTACACCAAGTGGGGTCAAACTCCGACCCGGCTCCCCAACTGCTTTGGCCGTCATCACCGTTCTTTCCCGCACCTCCGATACCTTGTTCTGGGTTGGTACCAGCGAATTTTAACAAGTCATGGTGGTGGGCGGAAGACCCTGCTGCTTGGTCGACACCCTGTTGCTCAGATACCTGTCGCCCGACACCAGACACCTATCACATGACCCCTGTCGCAGGGTCTAGGCCTGCCGCTTCTTCAGTCTCTCGCTGGTTACTTGCGACAGGCCTCCTGCTCCCCTGTCCTGCCGCACCCTGATGAATGTTATGCTCTTCCCCATGGGGAACCTCTCGCCGACGAGAAGGGTCTGCCGCTATCGTGTCCTCCTGTCGCCCAAACACCTGCGGCGGGACACCTCTACTTGTTCCTCCTACCAAGTTCTACACGGTAAGCGGCAGATCCAATGTCAGGAGAATCCCTTGGAACAAATCCACCATGGCCCGCAGCGCCTGGGTAGTTTCTTTACTCTGTCACCTCAGAGCCTCGAATTCTACCGCCGACACAGTAATTCTTTCTTCCTCCCTGTTCACCTGGTTCGTCTAGCGAATCTGCTGTTCAGGGGAGCTCACAGAGTTTTCCTCACTTCCTGTCCTTACGTTTGTCGATCTTGTTCTCACCATCTTAGAAAATCTTGATTGGCTTTTTATATGTTTCCCACAGATTGCGCCAATTGTTGTTGCACAAAACAACAATAAAGGTATGCCGACGTTGAACATGTTCGTACTTAGTCTCCACGTGTCTCCAAGAAGCTTCTGTAAGACAGGAAAAGTCAGAGAGACGCAGGGGTGGTTCCCTACGTAGACACTCCGATGCTTAAGTCAGTAAAAAGTTCTTCAGTATTGGGAAGCGTCAAAGCCAGTAGTAAAAAATTAGAGCATAAAATTGTACCTGGGGGCCTATTTATATGCCAATATTCTAGGTTAATTGATTGAAGATAAGTCCATCATCTTGCTGAGAGTTTGCGTCCCAATATAACACAAGTTCCTCGAAAACAAGGAGTATTCAAGGCCTGTCGCTGGCAAGAGGTTCATACTACGTGACACATTGTGGCGTCAGGGGTCTGTCGCTGGTGGGAGCAGAAGTTATGCGCCACGTGTAGCCTAATGACCGTAGGAGACAGACTGCGAGTCTGTAGCCCAGCGATAGGTGTAATGCGCACCATGTGTCACGTTATAATTGTAGGCGATAGGCTGTGAGTCTGTCGCCCAGCGACAGGTGTGATGACGCACTTTACCTCTGTCGCAGAAGGCCACGTGGACCAGTAGGTCTGTCGCCCAGCAACATGTGTGATGACGCACTTTGCCTCTATCGCCGAGGGCCACTTTGACCGGTGAGACTTTGCCACGTGGTGACCTCTGACATATTGGGCTTGGCCCAACACGGGTAGACTTTGTCATATCAAGTTTAAATTCCACAGTTCATTATGATTATTTGTATATCAAGATAGATATACAATATCAATCTAACACTGTAATTTTATTTTCAAATTAGATCTCTTCACCTATTAATATCAATCAAATTTTGGTTATATACTTATAACTTCAAACTTAAACTCCTACATCATATTTAACCACCCCTATATTCTAGGAATGTAAACGGGTCGTGTACTCACTAAATTTGAGATACCCGAATCCAAATCAGAACCCGATTAACTACCCGATTATTTAATTTATGTTACCTGAACCCCAACCTTATAAAATAGAAAATACTCGTTTAACTACCCGAACTCGTTAACTACCCGTTTATTACTCATTATACCTTAAGACAAATCCGAGAAGCTTTGGAAGACGATAGCTCCATTAGCCTCGATGAAGGATATCAAAAGCATCTACTGAATCACCTGTGAAATGAGTAAAGGGGTGAGCTTTTGCTTAGTAAGAAATATGTATAAAAGAGTTAATATCATGCGAGCTACATGCATGTATCCTATACATGTGTCTACAGTGATGATGATAATCGACAACATTAGACATAGACTCAAAAGGAATGGATACTATAATCGGTTAGGGGTATCAGGTTGAGTACAGAAGGATGCTTTAGAGCATTTCACTTGTCTCAATCCTTAGGTCCGATTATAAGTGTCCTAATGAGACATACAGATGATGAATTCATGCCCTTCAATATCAATGTAGATGCAATTCATTGCTCTCAAAACCCAACTAATACAATTCATTACTTTCAAAACCATAACAATGCATCCTACAAACATTTCCTTTCAAGATCTGACTTTCAATTTAATAACAGTCAAACAATACACAATCGTTCATTTTAATTGATGAATTATCATAAACAATGAATCATGTCGAACAATCCTTTCAAATACAGTTAAATAAATGCTTCCACTTTAAACAATATAGTCAAATTATCAGTATCTCTTCTAACAGTCAAACATTTCATTTCTATAATTAAATTGGTCAAACCTTTATTTCATCATGCAATCAATTGGTAAAACGTTCGGTGCAGACAGTTAGCATCCCAATAGAATCATGCGAATAAAATTCCCATAAGGGATATAAAATAAGACATATGGCCATAGTCAAAAGATCCATAGTATGCACTAATCACGTCACGACTGTGGGTGCTAAAGATGTGATCAAGATCAATCAGCAAACGGTCAGTTGGTCGGTCAGTAATACATGATTGCCAAAGGCAACTACGGGAGCTAATAGTCTCAAAACATTCAATTAATTCCAATGAAAATATTCAAATAATACTTTATACTATCAAACATTATACAATATACTATCAATTATAACTTTAAGGGAATCAAGTTTCATTTACAAATCCATGGATACTAATGGTGAGGTATACTGTGTAGCACTTAGCTCCCTTGGGATCCTAAAAGTGACTTTTACGGTCTCAAAGAAACTCATGTAGCTGTAAGTCCTTCATGACTCTAGAGATGGCTCCCACAATATAGCTCTCAAACCATAGCATACCACATTAAAACATTTACAATAACCTACCTTTCACAAAACATTTCATTCGGTACAAAACAATTATAATTTTCAGAATATTTTAGTTTCAGCATGGGGGTCATCATTTTAGACATTTTATTAGTATAAAGCTAAAACATTCCGTCATTCGACCTACAAAACATTCAAACTATGCATTCTTTCAAAACAGTCAAACGTTAACAATGAACTTTAAAATCATCATGCATAAAAATTAAAAACTATCAAACATTAATTATGCATGTGAACAATGCAATTATGTATGTGAACAATGCAATTATGCATGACTAAACGCATGCTTATGCAATACACTTTTCATTTTTCAATTTTACAGTTTCTACTCCAATTCTTTCAATACAATTAATAACATTCAATCGATTCCAATGCTTTTAATACAATCAATAACGTCAAATTAGTAACTTTTTGCAATCATTTGTCAATCCCAAAACGTTTCCTTCGTTTGATAACAGTTAATCATTCCAATCCTTCAAACTCTACAATCTATTTAATCATTTCAATAAAAATCCATTCTCAACCGTTGCACTTTAGAATCTTTCTGTACATTTCATAAACTTTCAAATGTATAACGCACAACAATACTTTCAAACGTATACCTTTGAATCAGTACTAATCATTTTCGATCTTACAATTTATTCTAATAATCATAATTTACTATCAAAATCCAACAATTTCCAAAACGATCGATAAATATTAAAACCTTTCAAAATACATTAAGTTCATTTAACCCCTTTCTTTTCCAAACACTTTCTCAAACTATCAATTCAGACTGAGAGCTGTTGACTACTCTTTTGTAGCAGTTGACTGCCATGAATTTCTTAATTTATTTTTTTTCCAAATTAAAATTTCTCAATATTTAAAAAACAACTATGAAAGGGGCAGTTGACTTGTTACTTGGGCAATTGACTGGTTTTTAGAAAAAAAGCTTCTCGGTAAAATGTAATCAACGGGCCTACATGGCAATTGACTATTTTTCAGACAGTATGGTTTTGGGTAAAAAGCAATCGATTCGTATTTAAGGTAGCAGGCTGGTTTTGGTTGATTTCACCTATAGGCAATTGACTGGTCTAAGTCGATTACAATGAAAACACCTAAATCCTGTGTTTGGGCAATCAACTACTCCCATTGGGAAGTCGACTTCTCCTAGACAAAATGCTATATAAGAGTTAAAACATATTTTCAAAACCTCCAACACGTTTAGACACAATTCAACACACTACCAATCAATCATATCTCAATGCAAACACGATATCACTACGTTCCTTTATACACATTCCCTACCAAAGAATCATGATTACGCTTCTATAGTCTCCTTAGCATCAATGTTGAGGAACAAGCATATACGCCTACTTTGCTTTGAAGCTGCAGAAATCAATTCAAACACAATTTTCAATCAATACGTCTTCTACAAAACATTCAGAGCACTCTGAGATTTTCCTAATTTCCTAACACAACAACAATTTTGGTCTACTTCCTACTTAGACCGAGACTGCAACTCATGTCAAAACTTATCGGAATTCAATTTTGACTTCACTAACATTCTCATTATCAATAATACGGTATTCTAAGACCGGTTTGGCATTAACATGAGCATGGTGACACCTACTTCCTCCCTTGGCCGAAACCCTCTTGGAATCATTTAATTCATTTTACTTCAAATTAAAGCTATATATAGTAAACTATCATGAAACAATCGAAATAAGTAAGAGGATGCAAAACCATGGGCTGTTTCTCTCACCCCTCCTTGTGCTGCCACTTTAAGCATTCAAAACACCCTTCCAATAGCCTTCCCGGCTAATTTGAAGATATGTGAGAGGGGGTGATGAGATGAGTAAGTTTGCTTTAGGGTGGATGAAGGTTTGAGGTTAGGAAGATGATGATTTTCTAGCTTTATAACTTAGCCAAAAATGGAGGTATATGGCCAGCCAAGAAGATGAGAAATGCTAAAAATATCTTTAATTGTTTATTTAATAAATAAAAATATCCTTAAGGCCAATTAACCATATTGCCCATCTAAAATTCTAATAATTCCATCCATCTCCCACTTAATAAAATATTATTTAATAATATTCAAAATTATTTTATTTTCATACAAATAATATCTATTTATCATATTTAGGTCAAACAGTTGACTTCTAATCAGGTTTGACCATCATTTAAGTAAAATTACCAAAATAACCCTTAGTGCTACATCTCGTTGTTTTTAGCATTTTCGCGTGATTCAATCTACGAGTTGGAATCATGTAAGACTTTGTCACACGATGGTTTGACTATGACAATCTTTGTGTCAAAAGTCAAACTAAGTTGACAGTTGTTCACAAACGTTTTCTTGGCCTATGGATACAATAGTCATTTTTGAATTTGTTGCACGTAAACCTAAGTAGGCTCAAACGAAGGAATTTCAAAACGTGATTTTCTTACCAGTTATGTAATTCGACCTCAAAATTAATATTTTGCCACTTTTATGCCCATCCAGGTTAAGGAAAATCCAATGGGTCCTCCATTACGATTTCCTCCTATGCCTACAAGGCATAAGACTAATTTTCCCTTTCTTCTATACTTCAAATTGAACTCTAATTGAGACAAGTTTCAGATTATAGGTAGATCAAGCTCCAACTATAATTAATCTACTCTTTCAGAGCTATTTTGGATCTCTACAAATCTTGTAGGACCTACATCCAATTCCTCCAACACTTTCACTATTCAAAAATCTTAGCAACTAACCTTCACTTTTCGATTTTCATAATAGATAACTTATATTAAGTATTGAGGAAAATGGGGTTCTCACATTATGTGACTTGGTTCCTTGCATTCATAACATATGAGAGGCTTTTTTCTTTTCTACTTGGTTCGCTTTTATTGTTATCCCTCCTAGGTGGTCTCCTAGAATTTTCACTAGTTCTCATTCTCATAAATTTATTGAACCTTTTGGAAAACATTGACATCTCTATATCCTTATTATCACCACTTTCTTCATTATCATCCTTACATTCCTCATGTGTGGTGGATTTTACTGCAACTCCAAGTTTCTTAGGAGGTTCTTGATTTCTTTTGATTTTTATTTCATAAGTGAGTAAAGATCCCATATGTTCATCTAGTGAGAGTGTGTGGGGATCCTTAGACTCTTTTATAGTGGTTACTTTGGCCTCCCAAGACTTAGGTATACTATTGAGAATTTTCTTTACTATCTAAACATTGGAATAGGTTTTACCTAAAGATTTGAGTCCATTGATGATATCAGTGAACCTAGTGAACATGTCACTAATCGACTCTTCAATTTTTATTCTAAACAACTCATAATCATGAGTAAGCATTCTAACAATGGTTTCCTTAACTTGAGTTATGCCTTCATGTGTGATAGCTAATTTGTCTCATACTTGTTTGGCATTTTCACAAAATGAGACTCTATTATATTTATTAGACCTTAGTGCAAAAAATAGTGTGCATGGTCTTGGCATTTAATTATGCCATCCTAAAGTCATTACTGTCCCACTCATCTTCCTTCTTAGGGATTTCTTCCCTATCAATCTTCTTAATTGGGATAAGGGGTCCTTTGACTATGATTCTCCATACTTCATAATCATTTGCTTAAATAAGTAACATCATCTTAGTTTTCCAATAGGTATAATTTTCACCATTAAAGAGTGGTGGCCTAACCATTGAGTGACCCTCTCCTACAAGAGATGTAGTTACACTAGTTTGAACCATCAAGATTGTTTAAACGCGATGGAAGTTAATCCAAATCAATCTTGAACCTAACCTCTAATACCAATTGATGGCTCTATCGAGAGGGGGTGAATCGGTTTTTCGAATAAATTTAATTTCTAAATGTTTTTCAAGCTACCTACACAATTAGCACAATGAATTTACAAAAACTAGTAAGTAAAGATTAAAGGGAAGAAGATGCAAACACAAGATTTTATAGAGGTTCAGCCAATCTCTTGCCGACACCCTTTCTCCTTGATACCCTTCTCAAGGTGTTGATTTCATTCTTCTTGTAAGTCAATACACACCACTTCAAGGTATGGTGAGACCTCTCATTCTTCTTTTTTAATGGCTAAGAAAGAAACCTTTTAGCCTATTCTAAAGTGACTACCCAATTACTCACAAATTGAACCTCACTATGTTACTCTTCCCTTGAGTATAAAGAAGTGATTTAGAAAGAAAGGTTGTATACAAAATGAACCTCTTGAGGGTTGGATTATACATGTAACACTCGATTTCTATATAAGTTCTCATTTTTACTTTATTGATATGCAATAGTGGTTAGGCTGTTTGCTGATGTCAATATCTTTGCTTCTCAGTAGCCTATTTCATTTTCAAACATTTAAATCTCATAGAATTTCAATTACTGTTTACATAATTAATAATACCAACATATGAAATATTCTCATTTAATTTGATAAAATTCCATACATAAAAGTTTAATTCTTTAACTACATGTACAAAACCATTTCTTATTTAATTTACATCCCCTTAAACTTACAATATAGTAAGTACTATACTACACAAGTCTGAAATATATAACGATACAATATACCTGCACTGGATAAGCAACCAGCCTTGAAGGAATATTGTAGGGCCCAAAATCGTGCTCCTCTCAAATGAGCTGAAGTGTCATTGCAAATAATCTGAGAAAGAAAGAGGGGGGTGAGTTTACACTCAATAAGAAACGATTATGAAGGAGTGGTACTATGCCACTATATGTAATTAAAACATTTATTTAAAACATTTATAGAATTCCATGCATCTCTTATAAAACATTTCATTTAAAGTACAGTCATTTCAATCAATAGTATTTCAAATTTAATTTAAATAAAATAAATCAGTTTGGTAAGACATTTTCTTTAAAACACTCGGTGGAGAAAGCTACCATCCAAGATTCACATGCCAATATCACTATAGGAATTAGTGTACCCGCGTGTGGTCCAGGTATACATTCCTAAGCCATTCTTATTAAACACAACAATGGGCATAGTAAAATAAATCCACAGTGCGCACTAGTCAGGTGCCTTACTGTGGGTGCTACGGACTTGACTAGGGTCTCATAGCCATTACACTCACTAAGTGCATAATCCTCAGGGAGTAACAATCTCAAAACAATTTCATTTATAAAAAAACAAATCATTTCAATAAGCAATATCTTCAGTCAATCCATAATAGTATAAATCAATAAAAATTATAATTGAGAGTAAATAAATTAATTAAACATTTTCAATGAAAATTCATCACATTTCAAATATTTATGATGCATGTAAAATATTTAATTCAATAAAATTAGCAACTAGAATGGTCAAGAAAATAAATTAATTTAACTTGGAATAATGGGTAAATAAATCAAAAATTCCATTTATGAAATTAGATAAAGCATAGTAATATTATTTTGGAATTTCTAATTTAGGAAAATTTGGCTTATTGGTAAAAATCGAGTTTTGGGAATTTCAATAATATTTTGATATGATGTCTAACCTAACCCCTTCGTATTAAATGCACACATTTAATATTTTCAATCAATCAACATCCCACATGCAAATATAGTACTTTCCTAAATACTTCCATAATTGCTCCTTACCTTAAATCATAGTGTGGGATAGTGCTCCAAATCGCACTACTGAGTCACTTATGCACCGAAATTAATGGCTGCAAGATAATATTAAAACAATCAATATTTATTGCTCTAATTTATAAAATTTTCTTTTATTTTCCTAAGTTTCCATTTACTCAATTTCATTTAGGAACCAACATAAATTTTCATAAATCCTCTTTTGGCCGAATGTTTCCATTGTCACCATATTCAATTTTTTCATATTTAGCTTTGTGAACAATCCTTATATCTTATCATCATCCAAAATACCTCCACCACTAAATTAAACTCACTCCTTTCCCATAAAGTCTTCTTATGGCCAAATAGGCCAAGTAACATTTAATCAACTTAAGGGCATGCTCATGTTGGCTTACTGTCACATCCCAAATACACAGTATTTTACCTTTTTTACACATTTTCACAACATATGGATAGGTTGGGCTGTCTGCGATATTTTATTTTTCACATTTTATTCATTGAAGCACAATATCAGAAACTCAATATAGTTAACGAAATTAAATATTCACAATTTGTATTTGTAATCAATACTTACATCCCCTTATTTAATATAATATCGTAGTACTGTAAATCAAAAGTCTGAACATATAAAATAAATTAATTATACCTTTGGGATCTATACTCGCTGCCTTGGAGTGCTAAATATACAGTCTCGTATCCTCGAATAATATACCTCAAATGGTCACTACAAAATATATGGGAAGATAAAATATTGGAGTGAGCAAAACCACGGCTCAGTAAGAGATTTGTACAAAAATTTTGATACCTCAAAGACTACATGCAGTAAAACCTTTTAGTTTACTATCAGTATGCTGGGCACACTAAAGGAAAGGATACTATAGTCGGCCAGGAAATCCAGATAGAGTAAGAAAGGTATTTTGAAATACCTGTCTTGTCTCGAAAACCCAGAGCGACTATAGGAAGTAAATTTATTTTAATACAAACTAAAATATTTACTGCATATAAAACATCACATGTTTAAATAAAATAATTTATTAAATCATGTGAACAACACTTGGAAATTATTTGATTTCCACGATTGAAATCAATCACTTAAAACACGTGCAGCAATAAAACACCTGTTCACATATTTCACCAGTCAGTGATAAAGCATCACAATAAACAGTATATTTCGATAGTTATCACCAAAACCAATAATAACACGTGGAATAATAGTGGAGATCATGCAACACCTTGATGATATCATGCTATAAGTCCCGTAGGGAATAATAGGGTACAAGTGAAATCTCTGTAGGGACTATATAATAAACACATGAGATCTATGGCCATAGTTTATAAGTGTCCTCGATCGTACACTTAGCGAGTGACGCCGGGACCGCTGAAGACGGCTCAATGTCAACAGCACAACACATGAGAAGGTACACATGAACACGTGAGCATGATATGGGGCCTAATAGTCTCAAAATAGTATATGTGAAATCTTGTTTTCTTTATGGAATTAAGTAAAATCAATAACATCTTTCAGAAAATCCATAAAGGTATAAATCACAGTATCATACAGTGAAAACAGTTTATAAAATAATTTCATTGTGAAATAAAATTCTCATAACTGTACCTTTTCACCGTAGTACACATATACACATGTTTCCACACTTTCCTTTTTTAACATTCGAAATTCAAAATTATTGAAAATGATAATTTCAAATTCATAATTTATGGAAAAATAAAAATATTTATTTTTCAAATTTAATGATAATTCACGCCATATACAAGTAGCCAACGTTTCTGTCTTATTTCCTCAAGTTTCTATTTCCTAAACAACCATCCAATTTACACTCTAACAAGTTTTCTTCAAGATAACAATCATCCACATCCTTAACTCATTTAATTTAATCATACACAAACTACAAAAGCTGAAAACTAAATCTGATCTTTACCTGTATAGGTGGCGTTACTTACAGGAGCAAAACAGATTTGTTTTGCTAGTTCCTTACACGTTGTGGCTGGGGTTTGGAGAAGTTTAGAAAGCTTTTTAAATAGGAAACAATTTTTATCAAAGGCCTAACTGATTAAATGGAGGGAAGAGAGGTTGTTTTGCATGAAAGAACCAGAAGGGCTGTTGGAGAACTAGAGAAATTGAGAAGATGAAGCTGAAACAAAGTGCAGTGTCATGAGGCGGTGGAGTTTGCTGAAGATAAAGGCTTAATGATGTGGTGTTGTCTCCTCTCCATTGGTCAATAATTTTTATTTTCATTTAACAATTTCAGCTAACACTTAAACAATTCAAAATACCCTCACAATATTGAGATATTACTAAGTTGTGCCATTGCACCTTCTCTTTTCTATTCCAGCCCACTTTTCATTTAAAATTTCATTTATATAATTTATTTCTCAAGTCAGATTAATCAAAAATTTGATCAACTTTGATCAATCCTTGAGAAAAGTCAACTTTACCCTTGTATATGTTCGAAATTTTCGATTCTATCACGCCTTACTTCGATATTTAGAAAATATCAAAAATTTATTTATTTATTTATTTAAGATTTATAATTCTGTACATGTACAGTACAAAATAATGAGTTCTCACACTAACTATATCTATATTATCATTTTTCCATTAATTTCATTAAAATCAATTTAATTCCCTCATGAACAGCCATGGCCAAATGTCTTATGGGGTTTTGTACCTTATCATTTTTTTTCAAGTTTAATTTCCTGAATATTTCTCATGTAGACTTTACACTTAATTTCACTATTATTTCTCACCAAGTCACGCCATCCTCATCACTCTTCATTATGGCCGAATGGCCTTGTATAAGCTTAGGCCAACTATCCTTTTAATTTATAAATTTAGTCATATTTAATCTCTCGTATGCTAATATATTCACCACCCCAAACAGCTAAATCAGCCTAATTTCCTCTTTCTTTTCTTTATGGCCAATTGCACCATTTTCATTAGTCTTACATTTTTGTTAATAACTATTTCCACATCATAGCCAGCTTCCTTTCTTCATCATTCATGCTAACAACACCATGTTCACATGCTCAAAACCACCATGAATGAATACTAAACAGTCCACCAAATCCATGTTTTATTTGATTTCAATTTTATGGCTATATTCATCTCATCCTATGCTGGCATTTTCAATCATTCATACATCAAACACAGCATCATCATCTTCCTAATACTTCATGGCCGAATACCTTAGCATGCTATCCATCAAGTTTTTGTTCAATTTATGATCATACCGATCATACCGATCATCTACTCATCCAATATACACATAAACCAAAGCTGAAATTACATGAACCAAGATTGTCTCCCATACCTGATCAAAATTGATTCTGCCAATAGCAGAATAGTCCACGTTTGAGTGGTTTAGGCTGAGTTTCTAGGATGTTTAGGAAGCTCTTAAGGTGAGGAACAATCTTTCTTAAGGAGCTTAAGTGAATAGGTGCAAAAAAAGGGAAGTTCTACTAGGAAAAACGTGAGAAACACTTAGATAAAACAGGAGAAACAAGAAGAAGAAATGCAACAGGACAGGGACGGTGAAGAAGGTTGAAAAAATTGGTAGAATATTATGTGTTGTCTCTATTTTTTCGTGAATTTTAATATTTTTAATTTATAAAAATCAAATATTATCCTAAAGGTCTAAAATACCCACTTAAAATTTCTTTATTTACACAATATGCCATTGCATAGTAAGTTGCTGTTCCAGCCAGATTTTGCATTTTTTTAATTTATTTTATTTATTTTTCAGGTCAATTTGGGTCAAAGGTTGACTATTTTACTAGCCCTTGAGAAAAGACTAATTTGCCCTTACACTTTCCTATTATTCCCATTTATATCCTATTAATATTTTTTTATATTTATTTTTCTAAATTTGTCTTTTATTTTTACTATTTTTCCTATATTTAGGTTAAACATGGTCAAAAGTTGACTCTCAAGGGGGTTTGACCTAGTATGGGTAGTGAAATTACTAAACTACCTTTAAATGAATGATTTCCGTTTCGTTCACGTTGTTTTTAGCATTTTTGCATAATTTAGCTCACGGACTGGATCCACACGAAGTTTCTCCTATGACAATCCGTAGGTTCAAAGTCAATTTGGTTTGACCGTTATTCAGAAAAATCCTTTTGGCCTATAGACATGATTGTCATTTTCGAATTTGTTTAACGTAAACTAATGTACACTAAAGAAAAAGAATTTCGAGAAATGGTCTTCTTACCAGTTATATATATCGAGCCCAAGATTTACAATTTGCCACTTCAAAGGCCTTCTAAACTACCGTTTATGTTGTGTAGGTTTATCGACTCTTACAAAACTCATGGGAATTAATCTTTATAATTTAATTTAATATTTTAACTTAACACAGTAGATAGTCGTAGAGAAAAATTAGAGAAATTAGGGATCCACATCCTCCATACCTTTTGAAATTTGGTCCTCCAAATTTAAATCGGACTACTACTCGAACATCTCTGGATATTTCTCTTTCATTAAGCTCTCCAGCTCCCACATGGCTTCTTCCATGGTGTGGTATTGCCAAAGAACTTTGACCAATGGAATTGTTTTATTCCTCAACACCTTCTCCTTTCTATCTAAAATCCGGATTGGTTTTTCCACATAACTCATGTTCTCTTAAATCTCCAAAGGCTGATACTCTATGGCATGAGATGGATCTGGGTGGTATCTCCAAAGCATCAATACATGGAAGATGTTATGCACTGCAAATAGCTCTGGCGGTAATGCTAATTTGTAGGCTACATCTCCCACACGCTCCAATATTTCAAATGGCCTGATGTACCGAGGACTGAGTTTACCCTTCCTGCCAAATCTCATGATCCCCTTAGATGGAGAAACCTTTAGAAATACTGAGTCCCCAACAGCAAATTCTAGTGGCCTTTGTCTAGTGTCCGTATAGCTCTTTTGTCGGATCTAAGCTGTCTTAAGTCTTTGATAGATCAACTTGACATTCTCAGAAGCTTGCTCAACAAGGTCTGGAGCTAAGAGCTTGCGTTTGCCCACTTCTTCCAACCGACGGGTGATCGGCACCTTCTACCATACAAAGCTTCATATGGTGCCATCCCAATACTCGAATGATAGCTATTATTATATGCAAACTCAGCTAATGGCAGATGATTGTCCCAAGAGCCTTTGAAATCCAAAGC
Source organism: Heritiera littoralis (assembly GCA_031772115.1). Taxonomy (NCBI): domain Eukaryota; kingdom Viridiplantae; phylum Streptophyta; class Magnoliopsida; order Malvales; family Malvaceae; genus Heritiera; species Heritiera littoralis. Next base: position 921,640 of record JAPDPK010000191.1, on the reverse strand, counting down.
ATAAGCTCTCAGCATATTCTCGAGCGTTTGGATGGTGTGCTTGGACTAACCATTAGTCTGCAAATGAAAAACTGTGCTAAAATTCAACTAAGATCCCATGGCTTCTTGGAAATGCTCCTAAAAGTGAAAAGTAAACCTAGAATCCCTGTCAGATGTGATGCTCACTGGAACCCCATGCAACCATACTATTTCCTTGACATACAAATATGCCAAAGTACTAAGTGAGTCTGTGGACTTAATCGGTAGAAAGTGGGTGGACTTAGTCAAATGAGTGACTATCACTTAAATGCCAACATGATTTCTCCTAGTTTGGGGTTGTCGCATGATAAAATCCATCGTAATGTGCTCCTACTTCCACAGTATAGGCAAAAACTGAAGTAGACCAGCGGATTGTTAGTGCTTTACCTTAACTTGCTGGCACGTGAGACACTTTGCTACAAATTCCACCACGTCTCATTTCATGCCAGGCCACCAATACACCTTGCGTAAATTATGATACATTTTAGTATTACCCGGATGCAAAGTGTACCTGGTGGAATGTGCTTCTATCAAAATCAACCTCTTCAACTCCGGATCAACGGGAACACATATACGACCCTTGAACCTCAAAAGTCCATCACTACCTATAGCAAAGTATGATAGCTCTCCTGTCTGAATATGATCAAGAATCTCAATACACTGAGCATCCTCCCTCTGAGCTAATTGGATCTCACCCATCAATCTCGGTTCCACCAATAAACTCGCAGTCATCCCGTAATGCTCAGAAGGTGTAACACTCAAGCCGAGGCCTGCAAATTGCTCCAATAGTTCATACTCTCGAACCATCATATATGACGCCATTCCCACATGCTCTCTGCTCAGAGCATCTGCCACCACATTGGCCTTTCCCGGGCGGTACAGGATGTCACAATCATTGTCCTTCAGAAGCTCAAGCCTGCGCTGTCTCATATTCAGCTCTATCTGGGAAAACAAGTACTTCAGGCTCTTATGATTAGTGAATACCTGAAACTTCTACCCATACAAGTGGTGCCTCCAAATCTTCAATGCGAACATTACAGTAGCTAACTCCAGATCATGAGTCGGGTAGTTCCTCTCATGGTCTTTTAACTAGCAAGAACCATAAGCGACTACCTTACCATGCTACATCAGTACACATCCCAGTCCTTGTGCGGAGAGGCATCATTATACATCGAAAAACCCCCTGATTTATGGGGAATGGTAAGAATGAGAGCTGTAGTTAGCCTGCGCTTCAACTCCTGAAAACTGCACTCGCAAGCATCATCCCACTAAAATTTCACATCCTTGAGCATTAACCGCGCCAATTGAGCAGCCAACCTAGAAAAACCCTCAACAAACCGTTTGTAGTAGCATGCTAAAACCAAGAAACTGAGAACCTCTGTCACTGTTTTCGATCTCTCCCACTGCAAAACAGGCTCAATTTTCGATGGATCGACCGAAACCCCATCTTTACTCACATTTGCCCCAAGAAAGCAATTAGTCTAGCCAAAAATCACACCTACTGAGCTTGGCATATAATTTTCGATCCTTGAGGGTCTATAGGACAATCCAAAGGTGGTGCTCGTGTTCTTCCTGGGATCTCAAATACACTAGAATATCATCAATGAAAACAATAACAAACTTTTCCAAATACATCTTGAACACTTCATTCATCAAGTTCATAAAAGCCACAGGAGCATTTGTGAGACTGAACGACATTTCCAAGAATTCATAGTGACCATATCTAGTTCGAAACGCCGTCTTGGGTACATCTTCACTTCTAATTTTCAACTGATGGTACCCCGATCTCAAGTCTATTTTGAAGAATACTTGTGCTCATCTAAGTTGATCAAAGAGATCGTCGATCCGGGGAAAATGATACTTATTTTTAATTGTCACCTTATTCAACCATCGATAATCAATACAAAACATTAGGCTGCCATCTTTCGACTGCCATCTTTCTTTCAGACGAATAATACAGGAGCACCCCACGGGTATATGCTGGGCTGTACGAACCCCTTATCCAATAGCTCCTAAAGCTACTTTTTAAGTTCCTCTAACTTCACTAGTGCCATCTGATAAGGTGGTATCGAAATGGGCTCAGTTCCCGGCACCAAATTGATAGTAAACTTAATTTCCCTATCTGGAAGAAGTTTTGGAAGATTGTCCAGAAATACATCGGGAAATTCCCTAACTACTGGAATCTCATGAATTTCGGGATGTTTCTGCTCTATGTGCACCACATAAGCTAAAAACCCTTTACACAATCAATAATTATCACGAGTTTCACTTTTCCAACAAATCAATTTATTAATAAATAATTCCTTATATTATACATTAGTAAAGTTTACAATATAGCTAACGAGAGAGGAGAAGGTTACAATTTTAGCATAACAATCTAACACTACATGATTCTTAGCTAACCAATCCATTTCTAGTATCACGTCAAATCCATACATATTTATAGGATTAGGTCAGCTACTAATTCCCTCTCTCCTACCTGTAGCTTACAGTTATGATACACTAGATCGGTCATTTGTGATTCCCTAAATGGTGTGTTTATCTATAATAAGTGTTCTAGTGGTTCAGATTCAATAGGCAGTGTGATGGAAATTTTTGGTGATAAAAAAGAGTGGGTTGAACCTGGGTCAAATAATGCAATGACATTTTTGTCAAAAAGATAAATATTACCTTTAATCACATTAGTGGAGGTGGGGTCGGTAGACTCTCGATCTATAGCAAATACTCGGCCCTGGGTCACGGCTTGCTTGCCTGCCCTTCTCCGCTGCTGTGACCCTACGCGGAGGCTGAGTAGATCGCTGAGTACTCTGAGGGGCAACAGTAGCAGTGGTACCCTTCTCCGTCTCTGCCGGTACCCTCTATACAATATTGAGGCAATCCTTAATAAGGTGCCCTATCTGTCCACATGCTAAGCAAGCTCCAATAAGTTTTCAACAAGGCTGAGTACCATGATGTTTACTGCACGTCTCACACAGCTTCGACACACTCCTCTGTGAGCCTGTGGTACTACCTGTCAAAGTACAGGATCTATCATTCGCTATCTGGATCCGTGCACCATGATCATAAAAAAACTTCCAATTTCAATACATTTTCGTATACTTATAAAGTATAACAAAGATCATTCTCATAAAACTTATTTTCTTACCTCTCGAAGCCTCTGATCCTACTTAATTTGCTTTACTGGAGTTCTATCACTAGAAGCTTTCTCATCTGCCTTATGTTTACCTTTATCCTTCCCTTTACCTTTAGCTTAAAAATGAGCCTGATGCAAGTCATAGTCCTGCTCACAGAACTGAGCCTTACGGACCGCTTCATCATATGTAGATATATCTAATGGATATAACTTAGACCGAATAGCAGGCCTTAATGTGAGGACCACATTTTCCTAAAGGATAATGGGAAATTTACTTTTCAAGATGAAAAGTCAATGAAAATGAATGAATTAATTCATTGAAAGTAATTGGTAAATTTAATTAAGGATCGAAAATTGTGAGGATAAAAAATATCATGAGGCTTGAATGACCAATGGATAGTGTTTCGATTATAATTTTTTATTGGAGTATCCAAATGATAAACTGTAAAATTCTTTGGAAAGCTAACTTAATTATCTTTTCAAATATATAGGCCTCTTATTCTAGTTTCTTATGGATCAATACCAGAAATTTTGTAAAGTTACCCCATGAGCAGTAGATTCTACCAACCAACCTATCTGTAAAGATTCACCCATAGCAGTTGGTAGGAAACTCCAATTAAGGTGATTCAAAATCCATTAGAAAGCTAACTTAAATATCTTTTATCCATATAAGGCTCATATTTTAATTCATTACAGATTAACAACAATAAATTCTTACATTCATGTCACTTGTAGGGAATTTAGAATTGAGCAATCAGTAAATAGTCAGACATAATTTATGATAGGGAACTCCAATTGAGGTGATTCAAATTGTGTTGGAAAGTTAACTCGAAGACCTTTCCGGCCATATATGGCTCATATTTTTATACATTTTGGATTGATCTCGGTAAATTTTTAAATTTGGTTATAAGTGTAGTAAAGCAATTAGAAAAAAGAGATTAATGTTTTAAAGATGATATATATGTATATAAAATATAGTATTTGCCAAGGATATGTTTATACTTATAAAATTGTAAATATATATTTATAAATGTATGTTAATAGAAAATATATATTTATAATATATTTATATTATAAAAAGAAAAAGAAAAAAACACAGCAAGCTTTACGTGGAAGCTTGCTGCATGAATTGAGGTCAGTATAGCAGACCCAATTAAGACAAAAAAAAAAAGAAAAGAAAGAGGGAAATTAAATGAGGGGACCGCATGACATAATTTTACTGGACGCATATTAATAAAAGAAGACTAAAAAGTCAGCCAATTCAGCCATCTTCAGTGGGATGGCAATGGGTACCCTATAAACGGGTACCCGATGCTACCCGACCCGTTTAAATAGGATTAGGGTAGTGTATAATCGGGTTCGGGTAGTGAAATTACTACCCGTCACGGGTTAGGGTAGGGTTCGGGTAGTTACCGTAGGGTACCTGCTACCCGAACCCGATTATAAATAATAATTAATTAATACAATACTTATATTTTTTATATATCAATTATTTATTATTAATGTTTTATTTAATTAAATTAAATCATGATATATTATAATTATGATTTTTAACTTTAATTTATTTTTATGAGTTAAATTAAATTTATTAATATAATGTTTTAATTAAGTTATTCTAAAATTAATTTTAATTTTAAATTTAAAAATCAAACTTTAACTTAATAAACGGGTAGTTAAACGGGTATTTATATTTTATAGGGTTAGGGTTCGGGTAGCATAAATAAAAATAATCGGGTAGTTAATCGAGTTAGGGTATTATTAAAGTTAATCGGGTTCGGGTTCGGGTATCCCAAATCTAGCGGGTACCCGACCCGTTTACATCCCTAATCTTCACCGACTTAAAGCCTGATAATTTGGCTGCCAAAACCGACTCCTTCCCCTCTTTGCGTTGTCGTGTTCTGCTGCTATAATTCTCCTCTTTCTTCCCATGTCTCACCCCTTCTACCTAGAAATTTGATCAAATTTCTTTAATTAACTCCCTAAGCTTTCTTCACTAATATGAATCTTCACCTTAAAGAATGTATGAACCCAGCAATTCAAGAGCAGAATCGGTGATTAGAGGACTGATTTTGGGTCTTGCTCTGTTCGGCTACATGGGAAGGTAAAGAAAGAAATATTTTCATTCAATTTTAACTTGTATTTGTGATTTTATGAGGTTGATAAAGCCTATTTACAGCCTTGGATTGAATTTAATTCATGAATAGAAAATTTTGGTGTATCCGGTCATGAAGTAGAAGCAAGGAAATTGTTATGATTTTGATGTTGGTTGAATGGGAACTTATTGTAAATGATGAATAAAACATGGTTGAAACTTTGATTTAATGGTAATTTGTGGAACTATGGAAGTGGCGTGAATGGTGTATTGTCGACTGTATAGCATGGGTTTCACGATGGTGATGATGCTTTTATGAATTGTAGATGTTTGATGAAAATACTAAAAAAGTAAGTAATTATAAGACAAGAAGGGAGAAAGGAATAAGTGAAAAACAAAAGGAAGATTTCTTGATGAGCTGTCGGCCATGAAAGGGGGAAAGAGGTGAAGCAGCCGGCAGTGACAAGGAAACCAAGAAATAAAAGAAAATAAAACAGAGAAGAAAAGAAAAGAAAGGAAAAGAGAAATGTTAATATGATTATTTTTAATAATAGGTAAATATAAAATTTATTTAATGATAAATTGAGATTTATTGTACAGTTAAAATTGGGCAAACATGAACTTTGGGGCCAATTGGAATATTTGGCTAATTATATTTTCTATGTGTAATATTGAATTTTAAACAAGTAAGAAGTAATGAGGCAAAATTAATAAGAGTGATGGTAGGAAGTAAATTTGGAATTAAAGGAAATAATAGATAAAATTCATAAATGATCATTCGACCAAGGCTGTTTGAAGGTGATATCAAGCTACATTTTATGATTTTAATATGTCAAAATAATGTAAAAATTAAGAGAAGTCCAATGGTGCGATCGAAAATAAAATCCGATGCAAAACGAAAAAGTTATATTTTACTACCGATAGAATTTATACTGCAAAAATATTTGTAGTATTTTTGCAGTATACAATGTGGCTGCATATAGACATGAATAATAGCTCAAAAATAAGTAATTAATGAGCTAATAATTTTGAAATTATCTGCAGCCCGGGAGTAACGGTTTACGTGTGGTACGCTCGAAAAAGTCGGATACGACAAACAGGTAAGGGATGTGTATGTGAACTGTAAGGATATTTCGAATGTATGATTTTACTGCAAATAACTTTATGAATATGTTGTGAAGTGAATTGCCTTGGAAAATGTGAAATATGTGGTTGTTGGCTGGAAATCTACTGTGTTTGAATTGCAAAAAGGCTAGGGTATAAGCAGTCGTTACGCTGTTGAAATTTTTTAGAAAATTTTGTGAAAATATCATGAAATATTTTAGTGCATATTTGAGTGGTTCCCTAGCCTTGAAAATGATGAATTTAATGTTTTTCATAAAACATGAATATTCCGAAAAATATTATTTAAATATTCATGTTACCGAGTTTAATGAAAATGGGGTTACTGAAAATTCCTCCTATATGTTTTACAGTATATGAAGTGGTTTATAAAATGAAAAGTGGAAAGGTGAATATTTTATAAATTATTTTTCCTAAATATTCACCATATAATTTAATAAGACCTTTATGGACGGACATAAGATTTTACTCACTTTACTGGTTTCCATAAAGGTGATATCATCGTGTGAATATTGTTTTGAGACTAAAATGTTTCTATATGTGTTCCATAGTGAAAAATGTATCTATGGAATCACTATGAATTTTGGAAAATAAATATTACTATTTTTCATAAAGTATGAAATTACCGGAACATTATTTCCAGTAATCTTGACAATTGAATTTTGAAAGGAAAGCGTGGAAATACGGGTATATGTGTTTACGATGAAATGAAATATTTATGAAATTTATTACTACAGCGTAATTATTTTATAATCCTATTTTCACCGTACAAGATACTGTGATTTATACATTTATGGATTTTCTAAAAGATGTTATTGATTTTACTAAATTCTATAAAGGTAATGAGATTTCACATATATTGTTTTGAGACTGATAGGCTCATATCATGATGATATGTGACATATAATATGCGATATGTGACATGTGATATGTGATATGTACATGCTGTGTGAAGTTGTTGACACTGACTTGTCTTTAGCGTCCTGGTTGACGCCTGATCAATGTACGACCAAGGACACCTATTTTAAATAAAGAGATTATTAATTTAAAATAGATTAATTTTGAGGGATTTTACTGTAAATAGTAATATAGTATATAGATTTCTTTTCTGTAGGTGTCACTTGCACATCACCTGAAGATTTTTTAAGCTTAGGTAACCAATATCTTTCCTTTCTTAAAAAGTTCATATAATAGGTTTTTTTTTTAAATAAAATTGTTAGTTTACCGATATTATATATTTTGAATTTAACTACATTAAAAAAATAAATATCTAATATAATAATTTTAAAGAGTACTCTTAAATCACAATTAGCAGAACTTTTAATTTCATTATTGAGAAAAGTGTTTATACTTATTATTAAGATTGGTGAAGTTAGCTGTTTGAGTTAGTCTGGTTAGCCAACTGTACACATGACAGTTAGTATTGTTTGTTAGTAGATATAGTTAGTTGGTTAGCAGTTGATATATAGAATATATAAAAACAATATCTCGATGTACTTCTATCATTCATTCAATAATACACAAGATCATCTTCTTTCTTGATCTTTTCTTCTTCTCATTGTAAAATGGTATCAGACGGAATCTTTTGCTGACTTCTTTGCACTCTGTCTTCTTCATGGCTCGTGGGAATGCTGTTGGCAATACAAGCAACAATCGGTTTGTTTTGAATCCTTCTTTGGATGATTCTAGTAGTCCTTTTTATCTCCACAATGGAGATCATCCAGGTCTGATTTTAGTCTCACATCTTCTTCTCGGATCCAATTACAATACATGGAGCCGAGCAATGTTAATGGCCTTGACTGCCAAAAACAAAGTCTGTTTCATTGATGGTTCTTTGCCAAAACCAGAACCTCAAGATCTTTTGAATGGTGCGTGGACTAGATGCAACAGCATGGTAATTTCTTGGATTCTCAATTCAGTTGTTAGAGAAATAGCTAATAGCCTTCTCTATTACTCTACTGCATATGAGATTTGGGGTGATTTGAAAGAAAGATTCCAGCAAAGTAATGGCCCAAGAATCTTTCAAATTAAGAAGAATCTGATTGCTTTACATTAGGGGTCTTTGGACGTTAATACTTACTATACAAAACTCAAGATTCTTTGGGATGAACTCAAAGAATACCAACATGTTCCTATTTGTACCTGTGGAGGAATGAAGCCATAGACTGATTTTCAACAACGAGAATGCATAATGCAATTCTTGATGGGTCTAAATGACTCCTTTTCTCAGATTAGAGCTCAAGTATTGATAATGGACCCTCTTCCTCCTATTACAAGGGTATTTTCACTTGTTATACAAGAGGAACGCCAGAGGAATATTAGTCAGACTCCTCTGCCTATATCAGATTCTGTTCATGAGGTGACTGTTGCTGCAACATCTACAAACTCTGGATATAAAGGCAGAAAGAATCGACCCCTTTGCACTCATTGCAACTTACTTGGTCATACGGTTGAGAAATGCTACAAACTCATTGGCTATCCACCGGGGTATCAATCAAAAGGAAAGCAATCAGTCCCCAAAGCTCACATTAATCAAGTCAGTTCTGTTCTTGATGAGCATACATCAACAGGCCTAAGCACTGATCAGTGTAAGCAAATTATTGCTCTTTTAAGCTCACAAATTCAGGCTAGTCCTCAAACTGTTCCAGAATCACAGCAGCATGAGCCAGTTGTATCTTGTCTCAGTGGTATATCCTCTTTTATCTCTTCTGTTTCCAATATTTCTTTTTCATCTTCCACTTGGGTCTTAGACACTGGAGCAACACACCATATTTGTTGTTCTTTACATCATTTCATATCTGTTAGCTCAGTAACAAACTCTTATGTCACATTACCAAATGGTTTCTCCATTGCCATAACTCAAGTAGGCACAGTTCAAGTTTTGGACAACTTATTTTTGGAAAATGTTCTTTTCATTCCTGATTTCAAGTTCAACTTGATTTCCATTAGTTCATTACTTCAAAAACACAATTACCATGTTAATTTCGTTTTTCAATTCTGTGTCATTCAGGATCCTACACAGGGCAAGATGATTGGGATGGGTAAAAGAGTTGGAAACCTTTATGTTCTTAGCTCAACTTTAAATTGTAAATCTTTTCCAACAAATCTTGTCACTTGTAAATCTGTTCCTTTCACTTGTACTATTGTTGCTATGACAGAAAATGAAATTTGGCATTTCAGATTAGGACATCCATCTTTTGTAAAAGTCAAAATTCTAAATAATGATCTCAATATTTCTTCTAATAAATCAAATTCTTTGCCTTGTTCTATCTGTCCATTGGCCAAGCAAAAACGTTTATCTTTTGTTTCTGCTAACTCCTTATCAGCATCAGCTTTTCAACTTGTACACATAGACATATGGGGACCTTTTACTCCTTTGTCAACTGAGGGATACAAGTATTTCCTAACAATTGTAGATGATTGCACTAGATATACCTGGACATATTTTTTAAAGACTAAAGCTGATGTTGCTCATATATTTCCTACCTTTTATACCTTAATTCAAAACCAATTTGGCATTACTATCAAATCAGTTTGATCAGATAATGCACCAGAATTAGTCTTTGATGATTTCTTTAGAACTAAAGGTATTGTGCCTTTTCATTCATGTGTAGACACTCCACAACAAAACTCTGTTGTAGAAAGAAAACATCAACATATACTCAATGTGGCTAGAGCTCTCTTGTTTCAATCAAACATTCCCTTATCCTATTGGATAGATTGTGTCTTAACTGCTGTCTATCTAATAAACAGAATTCCATCTCCAATCTTGAACAATAAATGTCCTTTTGAGTTGTTATGGCAAAAGAAACCATTATATTCACATCTTAGAATTTTTGGCTGTTTGTGCTATGGTTCTACCTTGAATAGAAACAGGTCAAAATTTTCTCCTCGAGCAGCTCCAGCAGTGTTTTTAGGATATCCTCCTGGTTATAAGGGATATAAACTACTAGATTTAAATACCAACACCATTTATATATCTCGAGATGTTGTCTTTCATGAACATGTTTTCCCATTTACAGTTTCATCTTCACATGATAGTGACACCTCAAATCTCTTCTCAGATCAAATTAGACCAGCTGTACCACAATCTGAGTCAATTTCAAATCATTCCATTTCTGTTTCTAATGAGTCTCCTCAAACTAGACATAGAAATCCTCCATCACATCTTAAAGACTATCATTGTTATACAGTATCTTCTTCTGATTGCTGTACATCTCATCCTTTTGTCATCTGTTCTTGGATATACCAACTTGTCTCCTTCCTATAATGCTTTTGTTCATGCTGTTTCTTCCTATGTTGAACCAACAACTTATGCTCAAGCTGCTAAGGTTCTGGAATGGAGAGTAGCTATGTCTGAAGAGTTAGAAGCTTTAGAAGCCAATAATACTTGGACTGTCACTACTTTACGTCCTGGAAAGAAACTTGTTGGATGTCGTTGGGTGTATAAGATCAAACTCAAGGCTGATGGTACTTTGGAGAGGTATAAGGCTCGTCTTGTGGCCAAAGGGTATACACAGCAAGAGGGTGTAGATTACCTTGACACTTTTTCACCTGTGGCTAAGTTAGTTACTGTCAGAGTACTTCTTGCATTGGCTGCAATCTATGGCTGGAGTTTGACACAGCTAGATGTCAATAATGCTTTCCTACATGGTGATTTAACAGAGGATGTGTACATGTCTTTGCCTCCAGGCTACACTAAACAGGGGGAGCCTTGGCCAAATAACCATGTGTGTAAATTGCACAAGTCACTATATGGTCTTAAACAGGCCTCTCGCCAATGGTTTTCAAAATTTTCCAATGTTTTGATTCAATCTGGCTTCAAACAATCTGCAGCTGATAGCTCATTATTCACTAAGATAGATGGAAGTTCTTTCTTAGCATTACTTGTATATGTGGATGACATAGTAATTGCTAGTAATGATACTACAGCAGTAACCACTTTGAAACGTTATCTCAATCAGTGTTTCAAGTTAAAGGATCTTGGTGAGTTAAGATACTTCTTGGGTTTGGAGGTGGCTCGATCCAGGAAAGGGATCTCTTTTTCACAGAGACAGTATGCTTTACAGCTGCTTTCAGATGCTGGTTATTTGGGTTGCAAACCAAGAAGTACTCCAATGGATCCCAATACTAAACTTTCCAGAGAACAAGGTGAATTATTGAAGGATCCCACAGTGTTTCGAAGATTGATTGGAAGGTTATTGTATTTGACAATTTCTCGACCTGATCTTGCATATTCAGTCAATTATCTGAGCCAGTTTTTGTCACAGCCCAGAGTGCCACATTTGCAAGCTGCCTATAGAATCCTTCAGTACATTAAAGGATCAATAGGCCAGGGTTTATTTTTTAGTTCTGCCTCAGCACCAAAATTAAAAGGTTTTTCTGATTCAAATTGGGCAGCATGCCCAGATAGCAGAAGATCTATTACAGGATTTTGTATCTTTCTAGGTGAATCTCTTATTTCCTGGAAGTCCAAGAAGCAACAAACGGTTTCTAGATCCTCTGCTGAAGCTGAATACAAGTCCATGGCTAATGCAACCTGTGAACTTGTCTGGCTACTTAACCTTCTTAAAGACTTACATGTTCCACATCCTAAGCCTGCTGTTCTCTTCTGTGATAATCAAGCAGCCCTTCACATTGCTGCCAATCCAGTATTTCATGAAAGAACCAAGCACATTGAACTTGACTGCCAATTGGTTCGTGAAAAGATCCAAGCTGGACTTCTGAAGACTTCTTTTGTTTCTTCCCAACATCAGCTAGCCGATGTGTTAACCAAACCTTTGTTTCCAGCTCAATTTTTGTACTTACTTAGCAAGGTGGGCGTTCATAATATTCACCGTCCAGCTTGAGGGGGAGTATTAAGATTAGTGAAGTTAGCTGTTTGAGTTAGTCTGGTTAGCCAACTGTACACATGACAGTTAGTATTGTTTATTAGTAGATATAGTTAGTTGGTTAGCAGTTGATATATAGAATATATAAAAACAATATCTCGATGTACTTCTATCATTCATTCAATAATACACAAGATCATCTTCTTTCTTGATCTTTTTACAATGAGAAGAAGAAAAGATCAAGAAAGAAGATGATCTTGTGTATTATTGAATGAATGATAGAAGTACATCGAGATATTGTTTTTATATATTCTATATATCAACTGCTAACCAACTAACTATATCTACTAACAAACAATACTAACTGTCATGTGTACAGTTGGCTAACCAGACTAACTCAAACAGCTAACTTCACCAATCTTAATACTTATAGATAAAAAAAAAAAAAAACCCTTACGGTGAACTATGACAAAAGGGTTAAAGCCTTGGCAGTCTTCCTTAATTTTCTACATTTCATTAAGATAGTCGTTTGTGTTAAAAATCTATAATCAATTTGCATAGATATCGAATCTTAATTTTAATAGAACAAAAAGAGTAGAACTTGAGTTTGTCTGTGGCTTGTAGAAGCTTAATATGTGCTTCAAAGTTTACATAAAAGTATTATCAATTACCACTTATTTGCACAGTTTTTGCTTGTTAGAAACCTGTGAAGAAAATGGTTACTCAATTAACTTATGACTTATCCAACGAGTATCCTAAACCGTGGAAGCAATTTCAAATTTAGCGCAAATATTGTAATCCACTGCATCTAGATTATTTTTCAAGAATATAGGAAAATCAGATCTTCTAATAAAATCCTCTCTGCAATCGTGTCAAGATTACACACACAAACAATTCAACAAACAGTTACTCACAGAAAAGCAACAAGCAGTCTCAACGTACAACTATTACTTACCAAACGACAAAGATTCACCAAAAACATGTAGTTACTCACAGAACAAGGACAAAGGCTAATTCCTGACACAACAGCCGGTTTCAAAACAACAATAACAGAGAGCTAGGAAACAGGGAATCTCATCCCTTTTGTACTCTTTTTGATTTACATTGCAATGAAACAGGGAAGAAAAGCATTTCGAGTATCTTCATCCTCCCATTCAAGCTCTTTCCACCATTTTTCCTTTCCCCTTATGCTGATTTTGTTTCCTTTTGCGCTGTTGGAGTTGAGTGAAAGTCTCCTCAGCATTGGGCATCCGTATACATAGATTTCCTTCATACATGAGAATGGCAGTGCATCCCGGTAAATGCTCTTCAATTCTGGTAGCCACTCCAACAGAAGATGTTTGAGTTTTGTAAATGGGCTTGAAGTTCCCACCAGCTCTACCACCTGACTCAGTTTTGTCTCGTTGATTATTTCTTCCATTTTATCGCAACTTGCTACATGAAAATACCTGAGATTTGGAGCGAGAATTATCCATGGTATGTCCCTCAATTTTGAACAATTGGCTATGTATACCGTTTCAAGACTCTGAAAGCCTGGTTGAGTTGCAATCGAAGAGATTTGACTTTCGGTAGGTGCTTTTATCATTCTGCCTTCCCCTTCCCACTTAGTCCTCACTTCTTCCAAAGTATGACAGTCCGTAAGTTCTATAGAATTTAGACTCTTGATATTCGCTAAAGATAAAATATTATGCTTTGAGTCACTAGAACATCGAAGGCCAATCTGTTGGATGCTAAGAGATTTGTTTTAGTATAGCAAACAAAATCTCAATTCATTTGTCTTCTAAAATCAAATCTAACAAGCAAATTTTCAACCTATTTATTTTCTCCGAAAAATTCAACCAATCAGTGATCTAGTCCATAAAGTATTCAAAACCAATAAAATTTAACTCATTATTATTGACTCAATGTATAAAAATGGACAGGTATCAATCAATAACCCTGAAAAATTATTTCAATATATAATAATTAATGGAGTAAAATTCCTCTTAATTAATACTCTTGATTGATGTAGTCCATAAAGTATTCAAAACCATCAAAATTTAACTCATTATTGACTCAATTAATCAATAACCCCAAAAAATTATTTCAATAAATAATAATTAATAGAGTAAAATTCCTCTTAATTAATACTCTTGCAATCCATTTAATTTAAAAAAGTTATTAATTTAAAGGATTTACCTTATCATTTGTTATTTTGTCTTAAAAAAAATATGTCTGTTTAATTTTTACACTCATTGAACTCATGCAATAACATTTAATTTTCTTAAAATCTCATTTGGGTTGATAAATTTATTAAAAATCTGCTTGCAAATATATATTCTGTAATATATATTTATTATTTTTTTAGTTTTTGAAATAAAAAATCATAAACATGATAACATTTTGCAAATTAATATCTTAAATTACTTTTCTTGTTCTTGAATATTATGTAATATATATTTTGTATTTTTATGAAATTATTAATTTATATGAGAATTGAGATCAAAATTTTATCCTAGATTTTAAAACAAAATCATTGGCTATTATGAGAGAAAGGTTTATTAATTTTCTCTTTGACCTGATTCGAAACCATAATATTTTTTTTTAATTTAAAGAGATTATTAATTTAAAGGGATTTTACTTAATATAATAATATAGTATATAGATTTCTTTTCTGTAGGTGTCACTTGCATGTCACCTGAAGATTTTCTAAGCTTAGGTAACCAACATCCTTCCTCTCTTACAAAATTTACATAATAGATTTCTTATAATTTGGATATGCTATTTTGGGGTCAATCTATTAGGAATAGGTTTACATAGTTATGGTTCATTTACATTAACATCTAATTGAATAAAGAGGCTAAGCCTACCAAATACTAACATAGGACAGCGTATATATAAGAAAACTTATTGTAAGCTGTCAAGAACCTTTTGAATCACTACACTACACCTTGATTCAAAAGGTTCTAACAAAAGCCAAAGATGTCTGATTAAAATTAAATTTAATTCTTTTACCTTTTTTTTACTTAACTAAAACTTAAGAGAAGAAAAAAGACTTCTTTTTTTTCACTGTACAACGAACAATTTTAAAAATAATAGGATTACTTTTTGATTTTTTGTTTTATTCATGAAAACTCTCTATAAAAATAATTATATAGAATTGAATTTAACTATATTAAAAAATAAATATCTAATATAATAATTTTAAAGAGTACTCTTAAATCACAATTAGCAATACTTTTAGTTTCATTATTGAGAAAAGAATTTATATTTTATAAAAAAAAAAACTTAACTACAACAAAGGGGTTAAAGCCTTGGAAGTCTTCCTTAATTTCCTACGTTTCATTAGGATAGTCGTTTGTGTTAAAAATTTATAATCAATTTGCAATAGATATAGAATCTTAATTTTCATAGAACAAAAAGAGTAGAGCTTGAGTTAGTCTGTAGCTTGTAGAAGCTTAATATGTACTTCAAAATTTACATAAAAGTATTATCAATTACCACTTGTCTGCACACTTTTTCCTTCAAAAGAAAATGGTAACTCAATTAAGTTATGACTTATCCAACAAGTATGCTAATGATGTGGATGCAATTTCAATTTCGGTGCAATTATTGTAATCCACTACAGCTACGTTATTTTTCAAGAATATAGGAAAATCAGATCTTCTAAAAATAATCCTCTCTGCTTTGGCCAAAAAAAAAATCCTCTGTGCAACCAACATTAATCGTGACAAGATTATACATCACAAACAATTCAACAAATTATATAATTGTAATTCAACAAACAGTTACTCAGTACTGAAAAGCAACAAGCAGTCTCAACGTACAACTATAAGTTACCAAATGACAAAGATTCACCAAAAACATGCAGTTACTCACAGAACAAGGACAAAGGCTATTTCCTGACACAACAGCTGGATTCCTGACACAACAATAACAGAGAGCTAGGAAACAGGGAATTTCATCCCTTTTGTACTCTTTTTGATTTATTCTGCAATGAAACAGTGAAGAAAAGCATTTCGAGTATCTTCATCCTCCCATTCAAGCTCTTTCCACCATTTTTCCTCTCCCTTTATGCTGATTTTGTTTCCTTTTGCGCTGTTGGAGTTAAGTGGAAGTCTCCTCAGCTTTGGGCATTCCTGTACATAGATTTTCTTTATACATGAGAATGGCAGCGCATCCCAGTAAATGCTCTTCAATTCTGGTAGATGCACCAAACGAAGATATTTGAGCTTTGCAAATGGGCTTGAAGTTCCTACCAGCTCTGCCACTTGACTCAGTTTTATCTCATTGATTATTTCTTCCATTTTAGGGCAATTTGCCGCAAAAAAATGCCTCAGATTTGGAGCGAGAATTAGCCATGTTATGTCCCTCAATTTTGAACAATTGGCTATGGATATCGTTGCGAGACTCTGAAAGCATGGTTGAGTTGCAATCGCAGAGATTTGAGTTCGGGTAGGTGCTTTTATCATTCTGCCTTCCCCTTCCCACTCAGTCCTCACTTCTTCCAAAGTATCAGAGTCACTAAGTTGTATAGAATTTAGACTCTTGATATTCGCTAAAGATAAAATATTCAACTGTTTGAGTCACTAAAATATTGAAGGTCAATCTGTTGGATGCAGCTGTGTAACTTTTCAGCAGTCAAATATCTATCAAGAGCAAAAGCACTTGTTACTGACAAGGTCAACACATTCAAGTGGTTCAAGCACTGCAGTTCTTCTGCCAAGCATTCTTCCTCTGCTTTCGGAGGCAAAGTACCAATCATTCTCAACGTTTGTAGCTTTGAGAATCCACATATCAACCCTCTTGGGATTTTGCAAAGATTATACATGTGCTCCAAGATCAAACATTTAAGCTTTTCTAAAGCCTTCAATTCAGTTGGTAGCTGTCTTATATGCGTAAATGATAGACCCAAATATTCTAGGGATACCAATTTTGAAGTTCCAGCTGGCAACTCTGTTAAATTGAAATTTCCATTCAAGCTTAGAACCTTTAGGCCACACATAAACTGGAAGAAGTCATTCTGGATCACCCTCAGGTTATTGTCATCGAGAAACAAAGTTTGGAGATCAGGACAGTTAGGTGCTTCTGTTAGATTTTGAATTTTGTTTTCCATCAAAGACATTCTTCGTATACCTCTCCATTTCCCAACCTCTGGCATTTCAGTCAAATTATGACCTGCTTCCACAAAATACTTCCATTTCTTTGCTTCACACTCACATGCTATCCACAAACTCATGTCACGAATCACATCATGCATCTTTATAAACAGATTATCTACTTCTTCCAATAAACATGCACGACTGAGACAACCAATAATGTGGTAGCCTTGATTTCGAGCTTGACTTGTGTAGTTATGTTCCTCCATAAATCCTTCTCCTATCCAGATATCTATAAGCCTATCTTTACTAATTGGATAATCTTCAGGGAACAAACTACAGTATAAAAGGCAAGATCTAACCATGTCATTTGGCAAACTATCAAAACTGAGTCTCAAAAGTTTATATACCTTTTCATCCATGTCTTCAAAAACAAAATTAGCTGATGATCTCCTCAACACTTCAATTGCATATTTCCATTCTTCAGGTGTCTTCCACGAAGCCGTGGCACGACCTATGGTGATAAGTGCAAGAGGCAGTCCTCCGCATTCTTTAGCCACTTGTTGAGCTAGCTCAGGAATATCCGGATGACTATCAAGGTTATCTTTACCAACATGTTCCTCAAACAATCTCCAAGCCTTTTCTTCTGCCAAACATGGCACTTTGATCTTTTTATGAGCTCCCATTCGACCACACACGTCCAAAGAACGAGTTGTAAAAATTAGTTTGGAACCATTTGCTTGAGTGGGGGGAGGTATCCCTACCTCGGATAAGTCAACTCTTTCCCATATATCATCTAACAACAATACAAATTTCTTTTCTCTCAAAACTCTGAAGATATCTAAAGCTTTCTCTTCAGTAGTTTTATCGTTCCACTTTTCATTACAGAGGCCAATCCTCTTTGCAATGTCATCTTGGACCTTTCCAATATAAAATCCTTTAGACACCACTACCCAAATAACCATATCAAATCCACCACAAGAAACGCCAACGTTGTTGTTGATTTCAGTCAAGAGCCTAGTCTTGCCAACTCCCCCAACGCCATATAAGCCAACGATGCCCACGTTTTTTTCTTCAATGTTACTCCAGACCTCATCGAACATGGATTCCATGCCTACGGTAGAGTCAGTCGGTCTTTCAACCACTGGAGCTGCAGGTCCCTCTCTAGCTACCGCTTCAAAAGCTCCGTTTGTCTTTAGATCCTTAACATCACGGAGTATTTTGGCCACTGATTTGTTAAATTTGAGGGTAGATTTGTAATTCTTGGAACAACAGCCTCCCACACATAATTTCTTGATCTGTTCAGGACAATCTGTAAGCAGTGCATCAGCATCATTTATCTTAGCTTGGGACCTTGAAAGCCATCCTCGAACTTCGTCCAAGGGCCTCAAATTTTGTAGTTCAGCAACGTTGACCTCCGTCATCACATCATTCCTTCGGTCCTTCAATTCGTCCAGTGCTGTCTTCAAGTCAGCAAGGTTTTCTTCAAGATGGCATGCGTAGAATGCTTGTCCAGCAACACAATCCCAGCAGCGGGTGATTATGGTACGCATGACAGTTGAATGGAGAAAATATTTCCCATGTAGGTTATGGTAGATCTAGAGGGGAAGAGTTTAGACTTCTTGAACAGAGAGAGGCAGAGGAGTGAGTGATGAAAAAGGAGGAAATGAATAAAAGAGGTCTAGATTGAACAAAATAAATAAATAAAAGAGGTCTAGAGACTTTTTTTTCTCTTATCTGATTGGTCGGTTCATTTGAAGTTTCATCGTAGGGCAAGAGTATTATTTGCAACCAATTTTTTACTTCTCGCAACCGATTTTTATTTTTCAAAAAATACTATGACATAAATACCCTTAATGCTTTCCAGTTCCGGAGGGCATTAGAGGTCATCGGAAGAACATTTTTTTTTTTTGGTGAATATCGGAAGAACATTTTTCGAGAAGTATTAGAGCTTCCGGGAAATTCACTGATGGTACATAATGACATAATCATCAAAACAACTAACACAAATAACGGTAAATCAAATTTCTCCATGAAAGTTCAATCAACACAAGGCAAAAGTTTGTGTGTATAAACTAAACAAGATCAATGCCAAAAAAGACTTCAAACATAATATATTGAAGGATAATTTAGCTGCCTCCAAACATAATACTCTCAGAGAAGTCAGCCTTACAAGAAATAAAACCATGGCAGATATTGTTTTCCTCCACTAAAAATAGGAGAAACACTGCTACTAGCTAGTCAAACAACAAAAATAAAATCCCAAGAATAATTTACATCAAACAGCAAAATAAGTTTTTGGGTTTGGGAGCTGGATTGCTGCTCTCGTTAGCCTGATCAGATTCTTTATGAACAAGTCTTCCATATGGATCATGTTCATATGCATAATATAGCCAGCAAAGCCGAGCTGCTTTTGCTAGCAACTTCAACTGTAGCTGAGGACTTATTTTTCCAGAAATATATGCTTGCTTTGTAAATGCGTTAATGTTGAATGTTAAACCTGATAGAATTACAATACCCAAAAGTTAATTTGGCACAAAAAATAAAAAAAAAGGAAAAAAAATCAAATTAGATGAAGAGAAAACACACCTTGTATAGATTTGAATAATAGACACATTGTCTTGTGCCAACCAGGAATATCAGTATCCACTGGCAAAAGACATTTCTGCAGGAAAATTGTGCAGCTTTTTAAGTCACTATCAACGAAGAAAAGAAGGGGAAGCTGAAGAAATTTGTATTTTAGCTACCATCATAGGTTCTGCTGTTGGTTTTGGAAGATGAATTCCATAGTTTATTTGATGAGTAAGAACCTGTGTTTTTGCTTTTGCTAGCAACTTTAGCAGTATTTCTTTGCCAACTTTAGCAGAAACATGAGCAAACTTTGTTTGTGCATCAATGGAGTAAGATACATCTGATAAAAAAAAATAACACCCAATTTTCGTTGGCACCAGAAAAGGAACTAAATAAACAAAAATCGAAAGGAAGATTTTAAAAGAGACAAAAACCTTGGATAGACTTGAATAATTTAATCATTGCTATGTGCCAGCCAGGAACATCGGTATCCAATTCCAAAACACAAGTCTACAGGAAAATTGATATGATTAACATGTTCGAAAGGCAATTAATAATGAAAAGAGAAACAGAAATTCAATAAAGAAGTAGTTTAATTACCATGCCTGAAGTTTCGAGTTCATAGGCTAAAACTACTGAGTACCGTACAGTTCATGTTTTTGATCAAAAAGAGAAAAAGGAAAGTTCCCAGCTAAAATACCACTTGACAGAGATGTCAAGCTATCATGTTTAAAGAAACAAATACTGCAGGAGGCTCTTCAGGTTTTGAATAGGTTTTGAACAGGTACTGCAGCTAAAAATTAGAATAAATATTTTTATTTTTTTACTTTATTTTAAAATATAGCGGCATTTATAAGAAAAAAATATCATTATCTGATCAATTTAGAGACTTTTAGTTACATAAATGCCGTTATTGATTAAACTTCATGGCATTTTAATTGAAAAACGTTGTGAAAGCTGTTGGGATATTCCCACATCGGTTGTGGAAGGGGCTAGGTGTATGTTTATAAGTGTGAGGGAAAGCCTCACCTCTTGAGCTAGCTTTTAAGGTGAGAAGGCCTAATAATACCTAACACTGGTATCAGAGTCCGAGTTGCCAACATCTCTTCCTCTGTTCCGGGTAATAAAAAAATGCTCCTCTTGCTCTCCCAAGGCCCGATGGTTGAAGGAAGTGATTGTTGGGGTTCCCAACATCTCCCGATATTCACGGTTCTGGACAGAAAAGTACTCTCCCAAGGCCGGATATGTGAAGGGGGAGATTATTAGGATATTTTTACATCGGTTGTAGAAGGGGCTAGGTGTGTGTTTATAAGTGTGAGGGAAAGCTTCACATCTTGAACTAGCTTTTAGGGTAAAAAGGCTCAATAGCACCTAACAAAAGCGGCATTTATAAGAAAAAAATATCATTATTTGATCAATTTAGCAGCTTTTAGTTACATAAATGCCGCTATTGATTAAACTTCATGGCGTTTTAATTGAAAAACGTTGTGAGAGTAGCATTTTTTTTAAAAACGCCGCTAAAGCTCACCGTATTGTGTGAGCATCGCAATATTTCATGTTGTTGGAGAATTTTCATCATGCCACTTGATCTTTGGCCACAGTTCAATGAGCAAGCAAAGCTCTCCTTGCTGCCACCTTGTGCCACTTCTGCGGAGGCAAAACAAGGCATTCATTTTAGCCTTCAATTGTGTGCTTTCCGTAAATAGTTTTCCCGGAAGCACACAAGTTTATCGAAAATTCATTTCAGGAATAGCACAAAATGAAAAATTACTATATTATAGGGTATTTTCGTCATAAAATTACAAAAATAAAAATAAAAATAGGTTGCGAGGAACATATTTTCAGTTGTGAATATAATTCCTAGTAGGGTAATTATTCATTTTTAAACAGCTCAATGAGATGTATAATGACTATTGACAAACAGGAGTATTGCTCTGCAACGAAATATATTTGACGTCCGATTTGGTAGAGAAACAACTCAGAAGTTGCTTTTAGTATGTCATTTTCATCTTTCTATAGTTGCAAGTTATAATGAATAATGCTAAATTCAACCCTTTTTTTACTCTCTAAAATCATCTCAAGAAGAAAAGAAGCACTGTTGTATGATTAAAATGATTGTGCGAAGAAAAAAATTGATTGTATTTAGAATTTCTTATTTATAGTTTCTATCCTTTTTTTTTTATCTCTATCAATTAGTTTCACTGATTTTACGTGAAAGTGTAATTCAAAATATGTTACCCATAAGTGGTTTTAGTTTTAGGCTGTGTTTGGCACATCAGAAAATAAAAAACAAAGAAAATGAGATGATTAGTTTTCTTTCCATTCTCATAAAATACAATTTGTCATTGAATAGAAAAAGAGAGAAACTGGTCTATGTTAGTAAATTAGGTAAATTATCCTTAATCATTTTATCTTTATTTTATTTCTTCTCTCTTTTAATTCTATCAAGCACTATATATATGTGTGTGTGTTTTCCATCCATTTTTTATTTCTTACAAGTATACTTATGTAAAGAACTATTTTTTTCATCTTTTTTTTGGTGTAATAACATGTATTCTCATCTGTTTTACGGTTTGAGATTAATTTTATTCAAATCGAGAATAGTAAACAGTAAAATCCTCTCAACAATAACAATTTCAATTCTTTCATCTTTACTTTTATTTATTTTTCTCCCTGAATCTTGTTCAAATTAAAAAGAAAAGTACATGTAGTAATTGATGAAAGGGAGAAAGAAGAAGGATTCTTTTAGAATTATCAATATCAAATAAAATGGAGCACAAGAATAAGATATGTAGAAATCATATATTTGATTAAAGAGGTCCTTAAGCGTTAAATTGGAAAGAAAATGAAGTAATAATTCTTCGAGGATTGATGATTGACTTGAGCTTTCAGTCCTAGTTGAACTGAAACTTTTTTTAAAGAATATTTATTAATTTAATGTCAAGTTGATAATTAAATTATTACAAATAATCTGATTTGGTGGAGAAACAACTCAGAAGTTGCTTTTAGTGTATCATTTTCATCTTTTTCTCGGACAATTTGTTTCATTGATCTTACGCGAATACGAATCAGAATATCTCGGGGAAGCTTCCCGGCAATTCCGAAAAGCACACAAGTTCATGGGAAATTCCCTTCCAGAAATACACAAAATGAAAAATTACTACATAATGGGGTATTTTTGTTATAAAATTACAAAAAAATAAGAAGAAAAATAAGTTGTGAGAAACATATTTTCAGCTGTGAATAGAATTGCTCGTAGGGTAATTATTCATTTTTAAACAGCTAAATGAGATGTATAATGACTATTGACCCCAGTCTTTAGCATCAAACAGGAGTGTTGTTCTGCAATGAAATATTTTTGACGTCCGATTTGGTAGAGAAACAACTCAGAAGTTGCTTTTAGTATGTCATTTTCATCTTTCTATAGTTGCAAGTTGTAATGAATATTGCTAAATTCAACGCTTTTTTTACTCTCTACAATCATCTCAAAGAAGAAAAGAAGCACTGTTGTAGAATTAAAATGATTGTGGGAAGAAAAAAATTGGTTGTAGTAGAATTTCTTACTTATAATTTCTATCATTTTTTTTTATCTCTGACAATTCGTTTCACTGATCTTACGTGAAAGTGTGATTCAAAATATGTTACCCATAAGTAGGGATGGCAACGGGTAGGGTACCCGCTAATTTTGAGGTACCCTATCCCGAACCCGTTTATATATTACATTATCCGAACCCTATAATTATCCGGATATTTTTTATCCTTCCTACCCAAACCCTATTCTAATAATTTTGGCACTATCCATTTAATTACCCAAACTCATTTAATTACCCGTTTAACAAGTCAAACTTTTGACTTTCAAACTACTTCGAAAAATGCCAAATATTTAACCCGAACCCGAATCCAAATTTGTATTGACAAAAATTCTGAATTATATATCTTCGTATTAATTAAAGACAAAATCAAACAATAACTAAAATTAAAAAATAAAGTCCATAATTTAATACAAAATTTTAAAAAAACAACAAACAACTTTAAAAATACAACACATAACAACTTCAAGTTCATAGAAATTTACTTATGAAACTAAAAACAAACATAATTTGATAAAAATCAACCCAACAACATTTAAAATTCTTTCAATCCTTGACCAATAATTATTCTTCATCACTAATAAACATAAAATCCATAGCAGCACCTGGACCTCCTACACAAATAAAATAGATAAGATATTATTGTAGCCCTTGAAATGAAATATAAAAATATATTATGCTTTTAAGTAAAAAATAAATGAAATAAAAATATAGTAAATAAAACTATTCTGCTTCGAAAATACATTTCGAATATATACTTTACCGTTGCTAGCAAAGCACATCTCAAGAAAATAGTTATGAAAATACATTTCCATTTTGGGCAACTCAATATACACAAGTCATTTCAAACAAGAAAAAAAGCTAAACCCAAACAAAACACAGTCCTATTAATTAAGATCTAAGCTTATTTAATTTAGATATGAGCTTATTTAACTTAGATTTGAGCTTATTTAAACTATATCTAAACTTATGTAATTTAGATCAAAGCTTATCTACAAAACTTTTTACAAAATATTATACCTTGAGGTGTGGGTATACTGAAACTGACGAGAGGCTTTGTGAGTGAAGGTCGAAGGAGATAGGCGTGGCTGTGTCACCGCCTGGGTAGATTTGGAGTACGTAGACAGAACAGTTGGAGGTGTACACAGATAGGAGGGGGAGGAACTAGCAGTCAGCAGAGGCGCAAAGCAACTCTTCTGACTTTGGGTTTTTACGATTTTCGCTTTTTTGGTTAAGACCTATGTGACTTTGGCATTTTTGTTTTTACTTTCATAATCGGGTGGGTGGTTTGCTAAAAGTTTTGAGTTGATTTGAATTAGCTATGGGTTATGGGTTGATTTGATTTGGTATGGGTTATGAGTTATGGGTTAATTTGAATTTTTTAAGTAGGAGTTATTTAATTAATTTTAAATTATTTGATTAAATAAATTATTAAAATTTAAAAAATCTTTTAAATATACTAATATTCATATTTTATTTTTTCTTCAAATAATTTCTTATACATTATAATATGATTTAAAATAAATTATATATATTTAATTATCTTAAGTATACATGAGATAATTTGTATATATATTAATGTTACAATATAATATGTGCTTCTTACTATCTTATCATAATATATATTATAATAATCTCTTATCATATTTATCTTATCATAATAATTTGTACATGCTAATGTTACATTGTAATATATGCATATTTCTATCTTATCATAATGATTTGTATATTATATATTATATATTATAGTAATCTCTTATAACATATATTATCTTATCATAATAATTTGTATATTTTAATATTACATTGTGTTATGTGCATCTTACTATCTTATCATTATGATTTGTATATTATATATTATACTAATATTTTATCATATTTATCTTATCATTATAATTTGTGCATGTTAATGTTATATTGTAATATATGCATCTTACTACCTTATCATAATGATTTGTATATTATATATTATAGTAATCTCTTATCATGTTTATTTTATCATAATAATTTGTACATGTTAATGTTAATTTGTAATATATATTACTATCTTATCATAATGATTTGTATATTATATATTATAGTAATCTCTGATTATGTATGTCTTATCATAATAATTTGTACATGTTAATCTTATACTGTAATAGTCTCTTACTCTTATTATGTGATATAAAGTAAAATATAAATCTCTTAAACTATACTATTGTTTTTAATTTCAAATGTTTTTCATTTTAATCTCTTATCATAGGTTTAGAATATATTATTATTTTTAATTTCAAAATATAATTTCATATAATATATTCATATAATTGAGATTAGCTTGATTAATAACCATATTTATAATCTCTTATAATAGAACAATATACAAATACATATTTATATATTTTAAGATTTATATATTATAATGAAGTTGTGTATATATTTATATATTATACTAAAATATCATATATGTTAAGAATTTTATCTTAACTTATTATATAAAATTTTCATAATTTAATTTCAATATTTTATGTATAGATTTTAAATATCTTATTATCTTAAGCATACTTAAGTAATAAATTTAGTGTCATAAATAATAATAATAATAATAAAATAATAATAATAATAATAATAATAATAATTATTATTATTATTATTATTATTATTATTATTATTTGCTGCCAACAACATTTTATTAAATTGGATCATTAAACTTTTAAGTATAATTTGTTTTGAGATATAAATAAAGTTTTATAACAAGTTATATCAAATAAAAACGTCGATACATTTGGTAAGGCACTTGCATATAAACTTTTTGGCCATGGTTCAAACCTCCATAGCAACAAGTCTCATTTGTGCACATAAACGGGTATCGGTTTCGGGTACCCTAAACTACCCGGTAAAATTATAATTGGGTTCAGGTTTAGGGTACCCAAGGGGTGTTACCCGAACTCGATCCGAACTCGATACAGGTAATAATATTATTACCAGAACCCTATAATTATCCATTTATAGGGTACCCTAACCCGGTATAATTGAGTCGGGTATGTCCGGGTACCCGATTAAACTCTACCTGTTGCCATCCTTACCCATAAGTGGTTTTAGTTTTAGGCTGTGCTTGGCGCATCAAAAAATAAAAGACAAGGAAACTATGATTAGTTTTCTTTCCATTCTCATCAAATACAATTTATCATTGAATAGAAAAAGAGAGAAATTATGATCTACGTTAGTAAATTAGGTGAATTATCCTTAATCATTTTATCTTTATTTTATTTCTTCTCTCTTTTAATTCTATCAAGCACTATATGTATATATGTGTGTGTTTTCCATCCATTTTTTATTTCTTACAAAGTATACTTATGTAAATAAATATTTTTTTCATCTTTTTTTGGTATAATAACAGGTATTCTCATCTGTTTTATGATCTGGGATTAATTTTACTCAAACAAATAGTAGTGTCATAACGTATTAAGTTTCGAAAAACCTAATAGCTAGACACTAAAATTACGGGAGTCGCCACCAACCATTCTACCTAGGTATGATTGGTCACCTATTTCAAACTAAAGGTAAGGCTTGCTCTACATTCAAAGACACTAGGGTTTGGGAGTACGGTTATATGTAGGGAAGGATTAACACCCCTACAACGCCCATCCTAAAATGGTACCAACTAGTTTTAGGTTATCTTTACAATTTGCCTTGTGTTTATATTAATTTCGATATGCTTATATATTGGGAATATTTCTAAGATTTTTCCATCAATTTGGCTCCAATCTTAAAAATCTCCCTCGCCTCAAGATGTTCAAGGAGTCTCAATTGACTTTCTTGAATTCCATCGTCGGATCAATTAAATGATTTATGAAAATCTTATTCTTTCTAACTTTGGCTCTAATTTCGACTCCATATTAATCTCTATATTTTTTAATCTTATTACATATTATATTTATCTATATATTTTATTTTATTTATTTTATTTATTTAGAGAATAAATATGAATCATGGTTTATTAAAGATTTTCTTAAAAGCGTCCTATCAATTTGGCTCGGCTTAAAAGAAATCTTTTCACCTAGAAATTTTCAAAGAGTCTCAATTGACTCTCTTGAAATTTCATCATTGGCATAATCCGCATTTACTCCTTTATCTAACTAATTTTATTTCTTATAATTTTTATTCTAAGCTATTTAGTTCATTTATTTATTTCTAATTTTATTTAAATTTCTTTAATTTTAATCTTGATCTAATTTATTTTTATTTTATTTATTTCATTTATTTATATTTATTTAATAAAGATGAATTATATTTTATTGAAAATTCTTTCAAAATTATTCCATCAATTTGGCTCAACTTAAGAAAGAATTTTCTCACCTATACGTTTTTAAGATGTCTCAATTGACTTTCTCAAAATGTCATCCTCGGTATAATCCACACTTATTAATTAACTTTATTTTTATTTCTAAAAGAACTAATTTTTTCTTTTTTTAAAATTTAGTTTCCTTATATATTGTTTTAACCACATATATTTATTTAAACATTTTCTGTAAATTTATTACACTTAAATTAATTTAATAAATTAATTAGTCTAAAATTTCCTAATTTAAATTTAACTATCTCAAATATTAATTAAAACTAACAATCTAATTATAGATATAAAACTAACAAAGAAATTAATAAACAAATAAATAAAAAAATTGTTTTCTACCTTTTCTCGCCTTCTTTCTTTCTTTTTTTCTTTAAAACTTTCCTTTGCTTTCTATTTTTTCCCACGTAATCTCTTTCTTTGCTAGCCTTCCTTCTTTGTTGTCTTTTTTCTCTTCTTTACTAACTGCAGTTCACGCCTTTTCTTTCCTTTGCCTTGGTTTCACGTGGCTTTAGGCTTACTTGCACCTTCCTCAAACAGAAGCAAGTGGCGT
This sequence comes from Heritiera littoralis, assembly GCA_031772115.1. Classification (NCBI taxonomy): domain Eukaryota; kingdom Viridiplantae; phylum Streptophyta; class Magnoliopsida; order Malvales; family Malvaceae; genus Heritiera; species Heritiera littoralis. Next base: position 893,322 of record JAPDPK010000191.1, on the reverse strand, counting down.
GGAGATCTGGAACAACAATGGTAGGTAAACACGGCAGCAAGTGACAGCAACAAGAGCACAACGAAACAGATGGCACTAGGCAAAGGAAACCGCAGTAGCAGAGATGCTGTAGGCGGCGACGCAGCGGCAAGAATTTGTAGCTGGCAGTGGGTTCGAGCAGGGACAGTGGCAGCGATGCAGAGGAGTTGTGGTAGTGTAGCGCTTTTGTAACAACAAAAAAAAAGTAGCAGACCGAAGTGCTGATGCAGCGGATAGAGATGATGCAAAATGATGATGCCTCGACAAAGATGAAACGAATGGAAACTGCGTAGGGAATGAGTAAAGATGGCCAAAAAAATGGTAGGGGATGGAGATGATAATGGTGCGACAAGCTAGGTTGAAAGATGATGAATAGTGGCTGTGTGAAGGGGCCTCCTTTAGGTTTTTTTTTTCTCTCCGTGTATCTTTTTTTCCCCTTCCCCTCAACTGTCGCCCCCTCTTTTCTTTTTATATATATATATATATACATATAAATTTTTAAAAGAAAATAAATCAAAGGTCCTTTATTGATCTCATGATCATGGGATTCTTCCATTTATTTTCTTTGACTTTTCCTTTTTTTTTCTAATTTATTTCCATTTCATTTTTTTATTTTTGGTACTCAATCTTCAGATTTTATTTCACTGTGATTATTTCTTTTATTATCACTCTCTTTCTTATGGCAACAAATTTCTTTTATTTTTGGCAACAATATCAACTTTAGTCAACTCTTGAAGGTGTGAATTTTGCATGTGCTTCACATGAGATTTTCAAATTTGAAATCTTTAATTTTAGAGTTTGCATGGGGTTCCAACTTAAGATTTGATCAAAATTAATTTGTTTTTTTATCATTTATTATTATTATTATTTTTTTTATTTTTTGATTTTTTTTAATTTAGAGAAATTGTTCGGATAAAATTAGGTGTCTATAGTTGCCCCTCTTTGCACTTTTGCTGTGAAAAGTAATTGTTCAAAGACATAGACAACCATTTTGTCCGAATGCAAGACCTATCAATGAATTCTTTGTAAAAAATGATATTTCCTAGTCTTTTCTATCACAAGATTAAGGAATGCAAAGTGAAATTCTTAGTCTCTCCTATCATAAGACTAAGGAAGGCAAGATGAAATTTCTTGGTCTTTCCTATCATAAGACTAAGGAATGTAAAATGAATGGGATTTCCTAATCCTTTCTATCACAAGATTAAAGAATGGGAAGTGAAATTTTCTAGTCTCTCCTATCATAAGACTGAGGAATGTGAGATGAAATTTCCTGGTCTTTCGTATCATAAGACTAAGGAATGCAAAGTGAATGAGATTTCCTAATCTTTTCTATCACAAGATTAAGGAATGCAAAGTGAAATTCCTAGTCTTTCCTATCATAAGACTAAGGAATGCAAGATGCTCATGAAATAAAAGTTCCTCTCACTAGGAGTTATGAGACTTTTGAAAACAAAAAACTCCTTTCAACAGAGGCAATGAGGCTTTCAAAACAAAAAGCTCCTCTCAATAAAGGCAATGAGACTTTTTAAAAAAAAAGCTCCTCTCAATAGAGGCAATGAGACTTTGAAAATAACGAGCTCCTCTCAACAGAGGCATTGAGACTTTTTGAAAAATAAAGAGCTCTTCTCAACAGAGGTAATGAGACTTTGAAAAAATAACGAGCTCCTCTCAACAGAGGCATTGAGACTTTTTGAAAAATAAAGAGCTCCTCTCAACAGAGTCACTGAGTCTTTTGAAAATAAAGAGCTCCTCTCAATAGAGGCAGTGAAACTTTTTGAAAAATAAAGAGCTCCTCTCAACAGAGGCAGTAAGACTTTGAAGACAAAAAGCTCCTCTCAACAGAGGCAATGAGACTTTGAAAAAATAAAGATTTCAGAATGCCAGTTAACATGGGTTTGCCTAGGCTTAACTTTCATTTTGATTCCAACAATATTGGGCTTCATCCTCCTCTAAGGTGCCAGCTAAACTGGACTTTGCTCTTATCTAAGATTTTTCAAAAAAGTATTTTTCTCACCATCTTCTCATCATTTTTCAAATTACCATTTCTTATATTTTTGTCCTATACATTGTATTCTTACACTTTCTCTTTTCTTCAAAATTTTCATCATTCAGAACTTCTTATCCTAATGTCTTAACAAATAGTTCAATGTCAAGATGCAATAATAAAATGTCATGCATGTCATGAATATAATGAATGCCATGAATACCATAGATGCTATGAATGTTATGCACATGTTAATGTCATGCCCCTTGAATTATTCCATGAATGTATGTAAATGCAATCTCCATTGTGGTAACAAGATTCTCAAGCTTATCTCATTTTCCTCAAGTTCCACATATCTACTGGATTCTTCTTATTTAAATCTTCTATCTTCACTTCTCATCCGACCTTCTAATGAGTCTTGGTCCAATTATGCTTGAAGACTTGCCATCATGCTTTCAGATTTATATCTTCATCATTTCTTATTTTTGTCTCTTTCTCTCTCTTAGTAATACAAGATTTCTCAAAAGAATATTTTTTCAAAAATTTACCCAAAAAAGGTTACTAACATTTTTTTATTTTCCTTCCAACTCGAACACTAATGTAATGCACTTATGCATATTCTCAATTTGTTATAGGGGTGGAATAAATTTTAAATGATCTTGAGAGATATAGATATTCATTCTTAGAAAAGAAACATGAAATCAAGAAAAATCAATGGGCAATCTGTTTGGAATAAGGTTTTCAGTATCCATATAATGAACATTCTGACAATTTCAATCAAGTCAATCTAGAATTCTTTTCCAAAAGCCCACTCTTATATTGATATGTAGTGTCTGCCAATCTTGCTCTCGTATCAGAACTTTTTGATGCTAATATTTTCCTAAGTCGCCTTTTCAGGTTTTCAACTTAGGTGCCCTCCCTCAATTGATTCAAAATGCCCTTTTTGGGTTTTCAATTTGAATCCTCCTTTTTCTTTTTTTTCTTTTTTTCTTCTTTTCTTTTTTTTCATTTTTTTATTTTGCTTCTTTTTCCAACTTCATTGACTTTGATAAATTTCAGCTTTTAGTGCTCAATTTAAATTAATGCCCTTAATAGGCATTCTTGATTTTGATCCAAGATATCTTCTAAAGCTCATGGACTTCTTCATTCAACTTGATCTACTTCTTTTATCTCCATCGAAGCTTCAAAGGATCATTATCTCATTATACAAATATGTCTTCATTCAATACATGATTCTTCAATTTAAGCATTTACATTTGATCAAAATGGGCTTTTAAAGGCACATAATGTAGGCTCGGGTGAGGGTTTATGAAAGAAAAGGACATAACAGGCCCAAAATGTGTTTCAAGGTTTATAAACCAAAGGATCACTTTTTATCAAGTAAAACATTTAGGCATTTTGCCCCTTTCTAATTCACTTATTTCTTTTTATTTTGTTTTCTTTTTGAATTAAACCCTTTTTCTTTTCTTCAAAACTGGGCTTTTTTTTGCCCTTTGATTCATCATGAACACTTTCATTTTTACCCCCAAAATTTCTTTATTTCATCTTCCTTGCCCCAGTGTGGAGGGTGATCCTTGGTGGGTTATATTACAAAAATATAATAGGCTCAAAAGGGATAATCAAAGGATAATTTTACTCATGCTTGAAGGATAGTGAAAGAAGGCCATTTATCATTTCAAATGTAAGTGCTTTCCTTAAAGATCATTTATTGAACAATGACAAACTTGTTAGAAGCTTTTGTAAGAGATTCACCTTTCTTGTATCGTCTATCAAGTGCAGATGGTGAGCAACCTTTCCTTCATTTTCTTGCTTTCGCAACATCGGCATAATATTAATTCAACAACAGTAGTAGTTCTTTCAAAATTGAACCCTAGATTTATTGACATCATCATCATGTTCATTATTTGGATACTTGTGAGTGAAAGATATGGTGAGTATGTGAGAAATGGCAAATGAATAGAATGACAAATTGACAGTGCATCACACTAGTCACTTTATTGAAAGGGAAATAAATAAAAGTTAGCCCATACATAAAACTTTATCTCGTGCTTATGGGCTTAAGCATCTTCAAAAACTATATTGCATTACTTAAAGAAAAAGAAAACAAAATCAAAACTAGAATTTATAAATCTTCCAACTTGCACTGCTCGAACTCCTCATGTCCCACAAGACTCGTCCCTTATTAGTATGGTCAAGCAATGGGTTTGCATTCGTAGTCGGTTCCCCTTTCGTTTCAAAACTCAACATGCCAGCTTTTATCAATCCTTGCACTCTATACTTTAGTGCAGTGCAGTTCTCTAGAGAATGACCCACGTTCTCGAAGTGATACTCGCATCGAGCGTTCTCATCATACCACTTTGGATATGGAGGCTTGAGAGGTTCCATATAGATGGGTGCAATGAGTTGTCCTTTGATCAATTTTGGGTACAACTCAGTGTAGGCCATAGGGATTGGGTCAATGGGAGTCCTTTCTCTTTTTGGCCATGATGTATTATGATTACCCTCTTATTTATTGAACTGCTTAGTTGGTTGAATAGTTGGGGCAGGTGTCTGGGGATTAGGTTGAACATTAACCTCAGGGTATGAATGGTAAGGATTTTGAGTAGGGTAGTAAGGTTGTGGCATGTGATAAGGGTGTTGTGGGACATAGCCTCCATATTGCCTTCCATATGCAACAGCATGGACTTCTTCTTCCTTCCTTTTGTTAGCTCCTCCTTTCTTTTCAATATTGTTGGGAGCTTCAATTTTTTCACTCTTGATTGCATTCTCAATTATCTCACCAGACAATACCATATCAGCAAAATTCTTAGTGGCATTACCGATCATCCTATCGTAATATGGTGCCTTCAAAGTATTAACAAACATAATGGTAAGCTCCTTCTCTGAAAGTGGAGGTTGCACCTCCGCAGCCATATCACGCCACCTTTGGGCATATTGCTTGAAACTCTCATTAGCCCTCTTTTCCATACATTGGAGTGACAGACGATCAGGGGCCATATCAACAACATGTCTATACTGAGCCATAAATGCTCTTGCCAAGTCATTCCAAGTGGTGATTCGAGTTCCATCTAATTGATTGTACCACTTGGCAGTAGATCCAATAAGACTTTCTTGAAAAATGTGAATAAGGAGCTTATCATCTTGAGCGAAAGCAGCCATCTTTCGATAATACATAATAAGATGAGACCTAGGGCAGGAAGTTCCATTGTACTTCTCAGACTCTGGTGCTTTAAACTTAGGTGGAATAACCAGGTCTGACACCAAACATAACCCAGTAGCATCCATGGAACCATAAAAGTCTAAGCCTTCAATAGCTCGAATCCTTTCCTCCAACATATTAATCTTTTGTTGCGACTTCGACTCATCTTTCTCTTCTGCTTGTTTGGCTTTCAACTTCTCAATTTCCCTTGGGTCATCTAAGTCGAGCACCTCAATGGGATCAGTAGATTTTGCGCCTTGGGAAGGATAGGCGGGTCCTTGGAATTGAGCGTCTCCAAACACTTGGGGTATAGCAGTGTAAGTAGGTGGATATCTTCTTTCTTGGGATGTTTGACTTGGAAATGGACAAAATCCAGGAGGATAGACAGGGTCGTCCATACTGCATTGTTGAACCCCTTCTTGGACTACAACTCCTTTGCCCTTGCTTAGATTTTTCAACAGCTCTGTAATTTGAGACAATTGCCCCCTCATTTCCTCTTAAGCTTTTTCCATCTTCTCCATGCGCATGCTTGATTCTTCTTCCATGATCTTATCTTGATAACGAGTGTTGTGTGAATGAACCTTTGGTCGAGCTATCTTCGACTCTTTTATTGCCACAATTAGGAATTTATCATCTCACATGCGGTGATGCTTGAAAAAAATTTGAAAGTGCTTTGTTCAAAACAATGATTGAAGATGAACAAAACGAGATGAAGCTAACATGTGTATGAATGGTATGGTAAAAAGTTGCCATGTAACAATAAAGTATGAGTGATGCATGGAAATGTTTTGGTGAAGAACTCATGGTACCCTCTTAGTGTCTTATGTATAAATCAAAATCAAACAAACTTGATCAAACATGTGTCCTAAATAATGGGTATTTTCTATAGCCTGGGTTGATATGGTTCTGTATTATAGTTGGTCTTCTAAATTTCACTATATGCATGGCTTTAGATAAAAGGGCTAAAGGTTCCCAAATTGTTCCTTACTGTCGTCCACACAAGACTAATAAGGCACCCAATCCTCACCCATTACAGGCTACAAACGGAAAGGTTCAACTTGAGTGAGAGTATTTCGCTAGCCATTACGGAGGTATTACCTCACGAGAGCGTAAATACTATACCCCCTCCTAAAAGATAAAGCCCGGGTAGAGGGCTAATGCATGCACATGCACGTGAAGTGTGTGTCAAAGAAACATATATTTATTAATGTCTTATTATTTTATCAAAATTAACATACCTAAGGCAAACCTAAAATAACCTAAAACCAATCGTTGGCTTGACTTTCTAAAGTCCCCAGTAGAGTCGCCAAACTGTCATAACGTATTAAGTTTCAAAAAACCTAATAGCTAGACACTAAAATTACGAGAGTCGCCACCAACCATTCTACCTAAGTGTGATTGGTCACCTATTTCAAACTAAAGGTAAGACTTGGTCTACGTTCAAAGATACTAGGGTTCGGAGTATGGTTACGTGCAGGGAAAGATTAGCACCCCTACAACGCCCATCCTAAAATGGTACCAACTAGTTTTAGGTTATCTTTACAATTTGTCTTGTGTTTATATTAATTTTGATATGCTTATATATTGGAATATTTCTAAGATTTTTCCATCAATTTGGCTCCAATCTTAAAAATCTCCCTCGCCTCAAGATGTTCAAGGAATCTCAATTGACTTTCTTGAATTCCATTCTCGGATCAATTAAATGATTTATGAAAATCTTATTCTGTCTAACTTTGGCTCTAATTTCGACTCCATATTAATCTCTATATTTTTTAATCTTATTACATATTATATTTATCTATATATTTTATTTTTTTTATTTTTTTATTTAGAGAATAAATATGAATCATGGTTTATTAAATTTTCTTAAAAGCGTCCCACCAATTTGGCTCAGCTTAAAAGAAATCTTTTCACCTAGAAATTTTCAAGAAGTCCCAATTGACTTTCTTGAAATTTCATCATTGGCATAATCCGCATTTACTCCTTTATCTAACTAATTTTATTTCTTCTAATTTTTATTCTAAGCTATTTAGTTCATTTATTTATTTATCTAATTTTATTTAAATTTCTTTAATTTTAATTTTAATCTTGATCTAATTTATTTTTATTTTATTTATTTCATTTATTTATATTTATTTAATAAATATGAATTATATTTTATTAAAAATTCTTTCAAAAGTATTCCATCAATTTGGCTCAACTTAAGAAAGAATTTTCTCACCTAGACATTTTTAAGATGTCTCAATTGACTTTCTCAAAATGCCATCCTTGGTATAATCCACACTTATTAATTAACTTTATTTTTATTTCTAAAAGAACTATTTTTTTCTTTTTTTAAAATTTAGTTTCCTTATCTATTATTTTAACCAAATATATTTATTTAAACATTTTCTGTAAATTTATTACACTTATTTACAAACCTAAATAAATTAATTTAATAAATTAGTTAGTCTAAAATTTCCTAATTTAAATTTAACTATCCCAAATATTAATTAAAACTACCAATCTAATTATAGATATAAAACTAACAAAGAAATTAATAAACAAATAAATAAAAAAATTTGTTTTCTACCTTTTCTCCCCTTCTTTCTTTCTTTTTTTCTTTAAAACTTTCCTTTGCTTTCTATTCTTTCCCACGTAATCTCCTTCTTTGCTAGCCTTGCTTCTTTGTTGTCTTTTTTCTCTTCTTTACTAACTGCAGTTCGCGCCTTTTCTTTCCTTTGCCTTGGTTTCACGTGGCTTTAGGCTGACTTGCACCTTCCTCAAACAGAAGCAAGTGGTGTGGAGATCTAGAACAGCAAGGGTAGGCAAACACGGTAGCAAGTGATAGCAACAAGAACACAACGAAACAGATGGCACTGGGCAAAGGAAACCGCAGTAGCAGAGATGCTGTAGGCGGCGACGCAGCGGCAAGAATTTGTAGCTGGCATTGGGTTCGAGCAGGGACAGTGGCAGCGATGTAGAGGAGTTGTGGTAGTGTAGCACTTTTGTAACAGCAAAAAAAAAGTAGCAGACCGAGCAAGTGCTGATGCGGCGGACAGTGATGATGCAAAAATGATGATGCCTTGGTAAAGATGAAATGAATGGAATCTGCGTAGGGAATGAGTAAAGATGGCCAAAAAAAATGGTAGGGATGGAGATGATAATGGTGCGACAAGTTAGGTTGAAAGATGATGAATAGTGGCTGTGTGAAAGGGCCTCCTTTAGGTTTTCTTTTTTTCTCTCCCGAATATCTTTTTTTTCCCCTTCCCCTCAACCGTCGCCCCCTCTATATATATATATATATATATATATATTAAAAGAAAATAAATCAAAGGCCCTTTATTGATCCCATGATCATGGGATTTTTCCATTTATTTTCTTTGACTTTCCCTTTTTTTTAATTTATTTCCATTTCATTTTTTTATTTTTGGTAATCAATCTTCAGATTTTATTTAACTGTGATTATTTCTTTTATTATCACTATCTTTCTTATAGCAAAAATTTCTTTTATTTTTGGCAACAATATCAACTTTAGTCAACTCTTGAAAGTGTGAATTTTGCATGTGCTTCACATGAGATTTTCAAATTTGAAATCTTTAATTTTAGAGTTTGCATGGGGTTCCAACTTAAGATTTAACCAAAATTGATTTGTTTCTTTTTATCATTTTTTATTATTATTATTTTTAATATTTTTTATTATTATTTTTTTATTATTATTTTTTTAATTTAGAGAAATTGTTCGGACAAAATTAGGTGTCTACAAGTAGTAAACGGTAATAACTCCAATTCTTTCATCTTTACTTTATTTATTTTTCTCCCTGAATCTTGTTTAAATTAAAAAGAATAATCATTAATCAATTCTTAACAAATATTTGGTAATTAAATTAGAATAAACCCTTTTATTTTTACTGGTAGGCTATGTGAGGCAATCATATAAGACTTTTTTATGATTGAAATTTCATTCACGAGGAGTAGGAAACAACTTGTTACAAATACAACATATATATATATATATATATATATATTGTAACATCCCGTTACGTCCTCTTTTAAGATAATTACCAACTAACTTTTTCTTTCACATAAGGTTTGGTTAGGCTGTTTGACGATACATCCTTCTTCTTTCTCATATCTTATACTCCATTGTTTAACATGACAAAGCTATTTTCGATGACAATATATCTCTCATGCATATACAGGATCGTCTTACACATAGGTTTAAAACTCTCATGTAATTACATACTAATCTCTTTAACAATTTACATCCCCAACATGTCTAATATACATTACTGTCCTATACTATAGTCTGAATTACATAACAAAAGGTATATATACCTTCAAGGGATTGGAAACATGCCTCGAAGGAATACCGTATAATCCAAAATCTACGCTCCTCTACCAAAAGCGGAATTCACTACAAATAATCTGGATAAAAAAATAATGTAAAGGAGTGAGTTTACGCTCAGTAAGAAATATATATAAAAGAGCGTACTATGGTCCTATATGCAGTTTTCCTGCTTGGCTCTATAATGTCATGTAGGATTCTTGTAAAAACATATACCATATAAATTCGTCAAATACCATATAACATATAATCAAATCATATGAAGTCACTTGGATGTATTCAAGTAACTCAAATACTTTCATATATATCAATTAACTTGAAATCACATATACAAATAATCTTCAAATAGGGGGAGACAATCAACATCTAGTATAATCATGCACCAAATAAATCCCATAAAGGATGCACATATAAGTGGCGTACCCACGGATGGGCCAGGGCTCCTCCCCTTAAGCTAAACACATATAAGGGATTAATGGCCATTGTCGATATTCCACAGTATGCACTAGTCAGGTGACATCCGTGGTACTTAGGGCTTGACTAGAGTCCCCCAGCCAAATACAAATAAGCAAATAATATGAATGATCACCAATGAAGTCGCTAATCTCAAAACATTGGGAAGCAAAACTACTTCTTGGAAAACCATTGATATTCATAACCTTTTTTATATACTTTAATGATAATCAAATACATTTATATAAATAAGTTAAAAATTATTATTTTCAAATGGGGCAGTTGACTGCTCTTTTAGGGCAATCAACTGCTATAGCATATAAAAATTTAATAAATTTATTTTCTTTTTACATTTAAAATATTTAAAATTTCGGATGTAAGTAAGGCAGTCGACTGGTCCACAAACAGAATGTTTTTCGAGAAAATGTAGTTGACTGGCTCTTTAGGGTCGACTGGTTCGCAAACAGAATGCTTTTGGAAAAATGGCATTCGGTTGCTATATAGGGTGTAGACACCTTATTTTGTCCGGGATATTAACTTGTAAATTTAATTAATTAAGTTAGGTGACATTGTATTTTAATTTAACATTAGATTAGGATAATTAATTAATTTAAAATTAAAGTAGGATTTTTATAGATTAGAATTAACATTAGGAAATTAAAATTAAAATAGGATTTAGAAATAAGAAAAAAATGAAATAAAAAATAAAAATAAAATTAATTTTAGATACGATAATTAGATTATTAGATTTTTAGGATAATCATTATGATTTATATTATTAGAGTTTATGATAGATTAGAATTAGAGTTAGATAATTATTAAAGTAAATAAAAAAAATAAGATAAAAATAAAGAGATTCACTTAGGCTAGGATAAGGATACTACTTGTGTATATAAAAAGAGGGAGCATATTTATTTTTTGGGAATCATCATCATCGTCTTTGCCCAGCCACACCATAAGTCTACCCCGTCACTCTCACAACCACCATTAGCACTACTCATCTCCTCTCTGCCCATTGCCGACTGCTTCTTGAGCTGTTGTCACAGGTTCCTGCTCCATCTCCAAGCTAAGTCTACTGCACCAATCCTTGGCATAACGTCATCTTCTACAGCCCTGCGCCAAGCTTGCTGCGGTTCTGTCTTACTGTGTTTCCAGCCCAATTACGTCACGGTCCCTTGTTCCTTAGCCACTCACCCTCTGCCGCTTTGCATCATCCTTTCACGCAAACAACTGACCACCTTCATCATCCTTGAACTGCTTGCACCGAGTCCCTCTGCCACCTCGCACCATCCTTTCATGTAAACAACTTGATCCCATCTCTCCCTGAACCGCTTGCACCATCTGTTTCACTAACAAACCTGCAGCCGAGCCTCCATCATTGCCTCACAGCCTAGTGTGCGCTTCTGCTTCTAGATCACCGTGATAGCCCTCGTACCAGCCAGCTCCCTGCATCGTGTTGCCTGCTGTTGTTTTTCTGGTTCGTTGTTACTGTTCCAGGCTTCACCATTTGCCGCTGCTTCACCATCTCTGCACCAATATCATCATCATCATCACGTGGGGCTAAGTTACAAGTCTTTTGAAACGTGAAACCAAGAAAGACAGAAGGAAAGAACGTGTAGCAATAAAGAAAGAAAAGAAATAATCAAGGTAGAGAGGGATAGCTCAGTTTTCCAGGTTTGCTTTTTTCTGGTTAATTGATTAGTTAAAACAAATATAATCTAACAGCATGATTTGATAATTACTGGCATGATTAATTTAATATGGTAATGGTCTAACTTTGTTATTAAATCTGACTTAATAATTTAGGAAAATTTGCATGATAATTAATTTGAACTGATGACTGCTTGTAAAATATAATTTGTATATATGTGTTATTTGATTTGTTGTATGACTATAGTATAGTATAGTACATTGATTTAGTTTGTATGTATGATTTTGATTTAACCATGTTGTATGATTTAGATAAGTATTCTAAGGTTATAAAAAATATATGAATAATAATATATATAATTAAAATCAAATAAATAAATGTGGATTATACCGACGATGACATTTTGAGGAAGTCAATTGAGACACCTTAGAAATGTCTAGGTGAGAGGGTTCTTCCTTAAGTTGAGTCAAATTGATGGGATACTTTTGGGAGAATTTTCAATAAAGTATAATTCATATTTATTTTAAGATTAAATAGAGATAAAATAAATGAAATGATAAAAATTAATTAGTAAAGACTAAAATTTAATGAGCATAAATAAAAACAATAGATAAATAAAAGGATAATAAATAAGAAATAAGAATTAGATTTTATAGAATAAGTATGAATTATACCAAGGATGAAACTCCAAGAAAGTCAATTGAGACTCCTTGAAAATTTCTAGGTGAAAGAATCTTTCTTAAGTTGAGCCAAATTGATGGAATACTTTTGAAAGAATTTTTTTTAATTAATTCATATTTATAATAAAAATAAAAGTAAGATAAGATAGATGAATTAGATATGGATAAAAATGAGCAAATAAAGATAAATAAACAAATAAAGATAAATAAATAAAATAAGATAAGACAAAATATCTAAATAATAAATAGAATAATAAGATAAATAAAAAGGGTAAGTATGAGTTATGCTGATGATAAAATTTCAAGAAAACCAATTGAGACTCCTTGGAAATTTCTAGGTGAGGAGGTTCCTTTTGGGCTGAGCCAAATTGATGGGATGCTTAAAAGTGAATCTTCAATAAAACATAATTCATGTTTATTTCTTACAAATAATATATTTAAGAATATAAAAATATAAAAATAAATTAAGAAATCCAAGAAATTTATAAAATGAATATGCAGTCAAAATCAGAGACAAAATTAGGAAAATAGGAATCTCATAAAATATTAAAATTTATCCGACGATGGAGTTCAAGAAAGTCAATGGAGACTCCTTGAATATCTTGAGGTGAGGGGAATTTCTAAGGTTGGAGCCAAATTGATGGAAAAATCTTAGAAATATTTCCAATATATAAGTATATCGAAATTAATATGAACCCAAGGCAAACTATAAGGATAACCTAAAGCTAGTTGGTACCATCTTAGGATGGGCGTTGTGGGGGTGCTAATCCTTCCCTACACGTAACCGTACTCCCGAGTCTAAGAATCTTTGAACGTAGACCATGCCTTATCTTTAGACAAGAATAGGTGACCAATCACACCTTAGGTTTGAATGGTTGGTGGCGACTCCTTGATATAAAGTCTAGCGGGTTAGGTTTTAGGACTTGACACGTTATGACATAGGGCAGTCGGCTGCTCTTTGTTGATTTCGAAAATGAGTACGTCATGACTGTCTCTGAGTAGTCGGCTGCCCTGAGCCAAATCGTAACTAGGAGAAAACCGAGATTTTAACCTTCCTGCACTTTAAACATCTTCATTTAACAACAAATCATGCACCCATATGCAGACATAGTCGCCCTACATCCGTTACATATATTCCTTACCTCAATTAACTTCGAGACGCGATCAGTTGATTGCGATTCAACACTTCTTCTTTCGATTCTTCAAAGTTGTAATGATCATCACAATTCAAACCTTTAAGAAACCACCATAGACATGTTATACCAACTCAATATGACTCCCAACCACAATTAGAATTGAGAGAATCAACTTATACCATTACCTTTGTTAATCACCAAACTTGACAAAAATCAGATCTCCCAAATACTTAGATTCAACTTTCCAAATTCCAATTATAGCTAAAGCTAGTGATGAGGAACATTTTTCGTTAAGCTAGCTCAATAATTCAATGATAGGATCTTGGTGTTTGTCAAGGTGAGTAGAAATGGAAACTTAGGAATTTTGGAAGAGAAGCAAGATGGCTACCAACTTTGAAGAGTTGATGAGAGTGATGACAATCCAAAATTTCATTTAATGCTTCTTTATCCCTTTTCATGTTAGCCATTAATCTTTTGACCATTTGACTTTTGGTCATTTAATTACCCAAAATCTGATATTTATTTTATTACACTCCAATCATTCTTACAATATCAGAATTTATTCCTTAACCACTTGACTATCAATTTCATTATTCCTTCCATGTCCCATATATTATTCATACTTCATAATTTCATATTTATTTACATCATTCTAAGTTGGAAAACCATACAAATATGGGAAAATTACATGAAAATTAGGGATTTCACATATATATAATCAGTTTTACTATAAAAAAAAAACAATCCCAAGAATTGCAGTTATGGAGCATTGATGTCTAGGTTTTTCTCAATTCGATGAAAGGCAGCAGATGACTGTGCATCGTTACGGCTTTCTTTTTTGGCTTTTAGATTATTTTCTCTTCAGACATAAGATAAATAGCTATACTCAAAAAACAATGATAGTAACACAAAACATCATAGATTTTTTTTTTTACCAATTGAAAATAATCTTCAAAAGTATATTTGGTCCCTTGAGATTTGTTATACATATATTTTTACCTCCTTTTAATTTGAAAAACACCTTCTTATCCTTTGGGATTTGATGAAGAAGTGCATTATTTTTAAATGAAAAAGTAAACATACCATTTGTTAATTACTAATCATTATTATTTCTCTATTTTTTGTGTTTTTTTATATCATTTTTTTCTTATACTCAAGATCCTTTTACCTATAAAGTAATTAGAATTTAACTAGTTTTAAATTTATATCTTATTAAAAAATTTTAAGTAGATAATTAAAAAGAGAGAAAAAGAATAATAAAATAAAATTGGAATAATGATAATAAGATTAATCATAATAATAAATTAAATATGGGAAAATTATTAGATTTTAGGGTCTCAACAATGAAAAAAATTAGTTGCAAAAATAAAAACTTGAGTTGTAATAGTGGAAACTTTCGTTATTAAAATATTTCACAAAGAATTTTTAATATTATTCAATGAGATCTTGTCTAAAGAAGCCGCTAGATTGTAAAAAAAGAAAAAAAAAAGCAGCTAGATTTTAAAATTTTTGGCTTCCAAGCTCAACCAGAAACATTATACTTAATTATAATCATATAATCATATTAAAATTTATTTCATGTCACAATCATGCATCTAATTTTCTTGATTCGCTCCATGGTGAGAACTCGGCTCTTCAATTATGTACTAGCATTGTATTTTTCTCGCCAAACAGTGTTCATACTTGAGCTTTTGTCCTTTGTGTGGAAGAAGCACAAACTTGGTCCAATTTGGTATGCGCCATGCGGAAAATAATGACTGCCAAAAGGAATGGTCAAATCTCATTTAGGAAGACTAAAACCTTGATAGTTTTGGAAGAAAAGTTGTCAGCGAAGTTGCAAAGAATTTCATCGGCAATTGATACAAGCAGTTACTTAAAGTTCTCGGAGCCCTCAACATCTTTGTCTGCTAATCTACAAATCTTTCTTAGGTAATTCCGAATAAGTATGACAACTCATGATTAGCCCGTACAAGGCCATGGATGTGTAGTAGTTTGTCCTAAACGATGAATTCCTGTAGTAATTCTGAGATAGAGATTATTCGATTCAAGAACAGAAAAAGAAAAAACCTCTGACCTAAAGTTTACTTGAAACAAATAATCAAAAGTGTAAGAAAGAGTTGAAAAGATGAGCAACAGGTCAATATTGTTGAACCTCACAATAGTAATGATAATTAAAAAGAGAGAAAAAGAATAATAAAATAAAATTAGAGTAATGATAATAACATTTATTATAATAATAAATTAAAAATGAGGGAAAATCATTAGATTTTAGGGTTTCAACAGTTGCAATAATAAAAACTTGAGTTCTAATAATGGAAACTTTTGTTGTAAAAATATTTCACTAAGAATACAAATATTTGTCAATGAGATACTGTCTAAAGGAGCTAGATTTTGAAATTTTTGGCTTCTAAGCTCAAATTTCATCCTTGTGTGGATTCGATTCAACTATATTTGGTTTAACTTTTTTGTTGATCATGTTCTATGTTTAATAAATTATTTGATTATGAATATAATTTTGAAATTGTATAAAAAATTAATATTGTCTTAAAAGTAGATGTTAGAAATAATAACTTTATAGTATACATTTGCATTATTCTTCCAATTTTGTTTTTATTATGTTCCTCTCTTTTATTTCTTGTTTTAGAATAGTGGGAAACGAAAATCAAACTTGAAAAATTTTTATTATTTTAACATAAACGGGTATAATTAAGAAAAAATTTGATAATTTTATTACATATCTGTCACGACTCGAAGGCCGCGACTTTCTCTAGATTCTCATACTTTTTTCTCTTATAAATTTATTGACTAAATTTTTCTTTTTCATTTTTAAGTTTGTATTCGATGTCAGTGTAGTTACTACTCTACTTTCATTGATCCTCTATACAATAATTTATCACACTTCTAAGTTACATCCCGACTCGTTGAACAAAATACGTACTGTGTATTAATTAAGGTCTGTACATGTAAACAAGAGATTTACAAATAGCGTATACCTCAAGGCAATGAAGCGGATTCGAAGAATGGTGGCCAGTACCAAGCTTAGATATCGTCTCCGATGCCCACTTAGCAGCTTGCATGGCAGATGTTAACTTCAATAGTCTGAAAAAGATGAAATTTAGTGGGGTGAGCAAAACCATGGCTCAGTAAGATACTAATATAAATGCAAGAGTAGGATTATACTGTCTTAAACAGCAATGCTTAAAACTTGCAAGTTTGCAATTACAGTTAATCCTTTCTCATCGATAACATCTCATTATCTCAATTCTTGTCATATGTCTATCACTCAGACTTCTAAATAAATCATCATAATCACTCTTTAGTTTTCTCATCATTATACTATAGTGCATCGCACAACAATATGTCGTGTCCAATTTGAATATCTATTATTAGTCCATATTCTCATCAATCTCATAGTACATCCTGTCCAATTGAGATATCATATCAAGTTACTTTTCATTTCATAATCATACTTTTGTATTCTATCATCTCATATCACTTCTCATATTCACTTTTCATTTCATAATCACTTCTGTATTCTATCATTTCATATCACTTCTCATATTGTGGATCATGATCACGGTGGTACGAAGTCATAATTCTCTTTGTGTATTTCTATATTCATGTTTCATATCATATCATGACATCACGTAGATGGAGTATCGTTACCACCGAGTCATGATACTCCTCATATATTCTTCATGTTTTTGTACCATATAAGGTCATGACATATCTTATGTAAAAAGCATACTATTATGTCATGATTTAGTAGGCAACTTATGTAATTTCACTATATGAACCGCTATCATTTTAAATCATATCATATATGCTTTAGAACATGCTCAACATATGAATTTTCAATTCATTTCATATTTACTTTTAAGACATGATGGGAACACGTTCAATTTCAATTCATGTATTCGTTTTTAGAGCATGTCTAAAACATGTGCGGTTTTAAAACATTTTTCATATACTATATGTCATATCAGGTCTAGAGTTCATATCAAATCAATCTATACTCTAGATCGCATATCATTTCAAGTTCGACACAAAATCATATATAAATCATGTAAGTGTCGAAATCATATCACATGTACTTTTAAAACATGTTTAAAACATGTACTATTTCAAATATATTTCATTTCAATCATGTCTTACGTACTGTATAAATCATGTCAAGTCTAGAGTTCATATCAATAAAATCATACTCTAGACTTCATATCATATCGGTTAGAGACTAGGCTAGATCCCTATCACTCTATCAATAAAGACTTAAATCACTGTAGCTAGCAGTGAAAATCATGTCATCGTCCCCTGGAAACCAACTAGGGCGCTATCTATGGCCATAGACCTCATCTCTCTCAGCCCCATTGATCAGGCGTGACTGAAACCTGTCCACGACTATTGTCAGACAAGCATCTCTGCCTAATGAGCAAAGCTCCAATTAGGCGGTTTTCACTATGCTTTATTGAATTTAAATTCTTTTAGGGTGCCTACAGTCTCATAAAACATTTAAATCTTTATCTTTTCATGTCAAAATCATGTAAAGCATATGGTAAAATTCTTTAAGATGCTTTATATATAAAAATGTGTATCTACCATATACTGTCCTTTTTTTAAAATTAATCTATACTTTATAGCATTCATATAAGTGTTAGTATAACGTCTCAAGTTGTAATGAGTTATACTTAAAAGCAATGCTATAAAACATTTCAGTATGCAACTTCGGTAATATTTTCATCAAATACAGTGAAGCTATTCATTTAACTATATCACCATCGATCATTCGATTTCAAAACTTTCTTTCTGTCAAATTAGTAATTCAGTATTCAAATCAATTCACTATTCAATTCATTCAGTCTTCAAATTGTTCAATACTCCAGTTACTCAATAATCAGATCACTTGGTATTCAAACCATTCGGTATTCAATATCTTTTTTCGATAATTATCAACCATATCAATCATTTGTACATCTCATTATCGATACTAGGACCACATCATTAGTATGAATCCTTTTAGTATCTATAAGTATTTAAATACCATGTTTCTATATAACCATCAAGACATTGAAATCATGCAATATCAATATCCTCATTTGATATCTATTCCGGAGTCGACATCGAGGATCACAGAACCACAAGATCAATAATCGCTTATCAAATCCATTTATGGTTTGACCTATTGGCACACATTCAAATTTTCGACTTGCGGTTCAATTTCATTCACTATCATAAAATCAGGTCACAATTCTCAATTCACTTTTCATATGGCCTGTGGAATGTAATATCATGCTAGAATTATCTATAAAGCATCATCAATTCAATTTTTGATTGGCAATTTACCCACTTAAAAGAATTTGCCAATTTCCACTATCAACAATGTTTCAATCATTTAAGTCGCCTTGCGACTATCCATATTATTGCAAAAATCTCAGTTCACATCTATTTAACATCGATATGTACAAGTATATTTTTTTTATGTAAACGTGTGTTCTATCAAATGTCCATAAGACATCACAATCTACTTTCTTATTATCATTATCTCAATCATACCACTAAGACGGTCCATTCATCATGTACTCCAAATTTCTCCAGGTCACTCAGATGTGAAAGAATATTTTCCGAGACCTATTCCAAGGTTATAATCAAATCTGTATAATCACATGTTTGACGTCCATTTATTTGAATCTATCAATTCTATAATCATCACTCGATTGATAATTTCGCAATTCTGTCATTCGATCATCTAAATTACAACTTCGATTTTTCTCTTTTAAGTTGTATCATATAATCATCGTCACTTTTATCCGTGATCCGTCTAATAAATAATTCCATCTCAATCTCAACTTGATACCATTTGTGATATTAAAATGACTTGATTTATCGATTCTATAAGGTTTAAACCATATAATTCATCACATTATCGTGTCCAACGATCTATCTTCTCATCGATTTTAATATCAAACTTTTTCGGTAATACCATAAAGTCCTTTCAATGTTTATTTTTTTTCAATAATTATTTCCAAGATTCCATTTATGTGAGAAACTTAAATCTTTTTCCTCAACGTTTTCCTAAGAATTTCGACAGCATAACGACTTAATTTTCACTAAACCTCCTGCAAGGAAAACACAATTTATAGCGCAGCCGTTGATTCTCACAATTTATTTATCTTTTACTAAGACCCCCACCATCAGTTGTGGGTCCTCTTAGCCTTTTAATATCAATTCATCAATGCATCATATTAAAATCATAATTCCAAATATACAATATAATGCTACTGATGCTTTATAAAAGTATCTTACTTGGTGCTGAAGCTTAGCGCCTTGACGAGCTCCTAGCATCGTCGAACACCAAATCACGTCTGTCACTTTCGCTACAATTTTCACAACACCAATGCACTTACGTGAATATGTGACAATAAAATTATTCAATAACATCAATAATTTATTTTTCCTCAATTTTCCTTACCTTTTCTTTCTTTTCTTCTTCTTCTTCTTCCTTTCCCTTCTTTCTCTTTTTCTTTTCTTTTCTTCTTCCTTTCTTTCTTTCTCCTTTTCTTTTCTTTTCTTTTTCTTTTTCTTTTTCTTTTCTGGTCTAAATCGGGTCGGACCAGTCGGACGGTTTAGTCTTTGCTTGGCCAGTTCAGCCATCGGCGGCCACCCATTCCAGCGATTCGACCACCCTATCGCATCTCGTGGTTGCCACGAAGCCGGATCTGCCCTCTTTTTCCCCCCATCGCCGACGACGGCGTGGATCTGTGAATAGGGGTTCGGCTTCTTTTCTTCCCTTTTTCTCCCTCTTTTTCGCCTTCTCTTCCACCGCCGGTGGCTCCTCTCCCTTTGGTTCTCTTCGCCGGCGTCATGGTGGCAGTGGCGGTGACCGGATCGGTTGGCACCGTCGTTTCCTCTTTTCTCTTTTTCCTTTCCCCGCTTCGGGTTTCCTCGCGATTTGCCGCGTTTCGCTTCTTCTTTCCATCGCCGGCCATCGTCATTTGCTTCTCCTCTCGTCGGCGACGCCGCTCTCTCTTCCCCTTTCTCCTTTGGTCGGCCTACATTAGCCGGCTTCTCTTTGGTTTTCCTCTCCTCTGTTTGTAACAGAGGAGAGGAAAAACTGGGAATCGGGTTATCCCGATTCCCATATTTTTCCTTTTTTTTAATTATATATATATTTACAATTTAAAATATATATATATAAATATATATTTCATATAAATCATTTATATATGTACATTTTAATTTAAAATTACTATACATATATATTTTATACATATATCATATATACATAAATGTATAATAAAATACATATGTATTCATTCTATGATATAAAATAATATTTCAACATATGATATGTACATATATTTCATATATGAATGTATATATTTATTTAAAAATATATTTATATAATAACCTTATATAAATATATAAAATTACATATCTTTATTTCTTATTAAATTTGGATTTCTTTATATCCAAATTTATTTTCTACATTTTCATTTCTTATTTAATTTGGATTTCAATTTGTCCAAATTAAGTTTTCCGGATACCTTATATTTATTTAGAAAATTTTCGGTCTTCACATAATCAGATTAACAAATGTTTTATGAAGTTATATTAAAATTTTCTTTTTTTTTGGTTACATATATTAAAATTTTCTGAAGATTCGGTTGCATAGGCAGAACCCTTAAATTGCATTAATTGAAACTTGGGTTATGGCAATAAATCAAAATTGAAGCAGTGTCTGCACAGAAAAACACATAATAAACATTACACTAATCATATAAATATTTTTTTCTTTATGCTAGTTGCAACGATATCTGCAATTTTCTACTCTATTTTGCTTACTCAACTAATAAAAAATTATAGTACTTTGTTTGCTGACCATTGACCAAGTTGGAGAAAATTAATCTTTCCTGTATCAACCAGAAACATTTATTTAATTATAATCATATTAAAATTTGTTTCTTGTCACGATCATGCGGGTAATTTTCCTGAGTTGGTCGACAGTGGGAACTCAGGTCTTGAATTAATATATACTTTCATTGTATTTTTCTCGCCGACCACTGTGTTTATTATTGAGCTTTCGTCTTTTATGTGGAAGAAGCACAAACTTTGTCCAAATTTGCACAGGGGCGTAGCCTCATGGAACCTAGTGGGAGCTCGAGCCCCCAATGCCCCCAAAAAAAAAAAAACTAATTTTTATTCTATGAAGTATTTACTGTCAAGAGGTAACAGTTTCATTATACGTGGAGTATGAAATGATTACTTTGTAAGAGCATATATCATTTGATTCAAATAATATCTAGTAATTACATTATAAAAAAAATCAATTATTTAATATGGCGATATATTCTCTGTAAAAATATTTAAAAAATAAAATGATAGTATGTATTTGCAGGTGGTTCTTCATGCACATTAGAAGTTCAGTGGGCACTACCTATTCTAAAGAAGGATTATGTTTTTGAATTATGCGATGCATATTTGTTTCGACATTAAATGTGTTCTATTCATTTACCAATTAATGTCGGTAGATCTTTTCTTTGATTTTGTGATCGACGGCATCTTAATTTCTTTTATATTATCGCATGAGGATAATTTCTGGACATATTCCTCACATTATAGATAATTTCTACACTACCATAATCATTTTGCACTATAGAATTGCAGCCGCTAAAATCATTTTACACTATACACAAGTGCGTATATATGCAACTTGTTTGCTGCTGTGCCTGGTGTCCCTGAATTGCTGACTTCTTTATGTTTTCATGGACGTTACTTTCTTGAGCATTTTTTTTTGCTTGCTTCTTGGATTAGATGTTAGCTTTTCTTTTTGTCTAAGTGGGCAGCATGCAGCACCTACTTTGGGCTTGGCATTTTTGGATGGGATGTGAGGACGTACAGACTGAAATGGCTACCTAACAGAAAATCTGGCTTGATTCTGTAGAGGTAGAACGTCTTCTTCCTAACTGCTAATTAAGTCTGACAATTTGTAGACATGTCCTTAGACATTGTTTGGTTCTGATGATACAATATTATTTATATAATTTCCTTGTAATTATAAGAAAGTATATTTCCTTAGATATCTTGTGTAGGATTCTTATGATAAGCCATACTATTTTGTATGCTCTTTTACTCTAATTTTAAATTGTTGAACTATCGAATTACTCTATATATATACAACTCTTCTGCTCTACTACAGGATGATTGTGCTTGAGATTGTATGTGCTCTTCGAAGTGTTTTTTTAATTTTTGTATATACTGGGATTGAGCATCCTTTAACCGTTAAATAGCTCCAATTGGCAATGTATTGCTATCAAGAACGGCTTTTGCATCATAAGGACTCACGTCAGTAAAGAAGTCATGCCTAGAATTATTTTAGCCATGTCTTGAATAATTGTAATTCATATCAAGATATTTTCTAAAAATATAATTAAAAAATCATTAAATATAATCAAATAAAAAATATAAATCAAATTGTATAATTAAAAAAATCGAATTATATAAAGAAAATTATGAAGAAAAACAAAATAAAAAAAAACAGCCCACATAGTGGCGTTTGTACTATTTTGCGGCGTTTGTAGGAAAAACGCTGCAAATTTAATGGCGTTTATAGGAAAAACGCCTCAATTAGTGGCATTTATAACCGCCGTAAAACTGTGTATAAACGTCGCAAAAAATAACGGCGTTTTACGCAAAAAAACGCCGTTATTTTTCCTGACACTAAAAAAGCTGACATTTTTTTACGGCGATTGTATCTAATGTCGTGAGTATTTAGCGGCGTTTAAAAATGCCGCTAAAAATACATTTTGTTGTAGTGATAAAACGATCAATCGATCAATAATTTAAACTTACCATCTGATGCCATCTCTCATACACTAGCAAATTCTAATAATGGTTTTTGTTGCATCAAAAAAGTGAATCGAATAATTTTTTAAATATTAAACAGTGAGATTTTATTTTAATAAATTTATTAATAATTTTGCTAATAAATTATTATCTTTTTTTCAATAATATAACTACTTTACATAATTAGAATTAAAGTGATATATTAAATAATCTAAAATGATTGGCTTTTTTTGCAATGGTGTAAATTAGCTATTGTAAGGTGAAACTGTGAAGACCGAGAATTTTCTAAATAAATATAAGGTATCCAAAAAAAATTTAATTTGGATAAATTGAAATCCAAATTAAATAAGAATGAAATTGGAGAAAATAAATATGGATATCAAGAAATTCAAATTTTATAAGAAATAAAAATATGTAATTTTATAAATTTATATAAGGTTATTATATAAATATATATTTTTCTATATATATATATATATATATATACACATTCCTATATGAAATATATGTATAGTATTTGAAATTAAAGTATATATATTTGATTTATACAAATTATGTATATATATATATATTAATATATATAATTATATGAATATAATTAATATATATAATAATAAATATATATTAATTTAAAAAAAAAGGAAAGAGGCGGGAATCGGGCTATTCCCGATTCCCTACCCCGTTTCTCCTCTGTTAACAAACAGAGGAGAAAACTTAAAGGAAAAAAAAAACGAAGGAAAATAAAAGTGGCCGGTCGACAACCGGCGAGAGAAGAAAAGAGGAGAAGGTCGCCGGTGAGCCGAAGAGAGGGAGAGAGGGCTTGCCGGCGACGGAAAAGAAAAGAGAGGAAAGAAAACAAAGGGGGCGAAGTGAAACCGAAAGAGAACCGAAGGAAAGAGGAAAAAGAAAAGTGGCGGTGCCGTCGATCTGGCCACCGCCACACCCCCCACTTCGACGGCGGAAGCTCAAGGAAGAGGTGAGGAGGGCCCGACGGTGAAGGAAAATGGTGGAGGAAGGAGAAACATGGAGGAGAAAAGGACCGAAAACCCACCTCCAGATTCGCCACCGCCGGCGCGGCACCGCCGCTGGGGAAACGGAGACCAGATCCGGCATCCTCGCAACTTCGACAAGCTGTGGAGTGGCTGAACCGCCGGAATGGGTGGCCGCCGGTGGCCGAACCGGCCAGCAGAAGATTGAACCGGCGGAACCGGTCCGACCCGATCCGACCCGCCTGACCCGGTCAACCCGACTCGACCCGATTTGACCCGGTCAACCCGAACCTGACCCGACCCGGTTAAGAAAAAGAAAAGAAAAAGAAGAAAAGAAAAAAAAAGAAAAAAAGAAAAAAAAAGAAAAAGGAAAAGGAAAAGAAAAAGGAAGAAGAAGAAGAGGAAGAGATGGGTAAGGAAAATTAAAAGCCTTTTTCGCTATATGTCTGGAATTTAGTAGAAATTCTTGGATTATTTTCTAAATGAAAATATATGTCAATTTTTGAAATTGTAGCAAACGAAAATGAGACGAATGGTGGAGTTCGGCAAGGCTCGGAAATCGAAAACTACGCTAAGCTTGGCGAATAGGTAAGATACTTTTATAAAGCATTAGTAGCATCATATTGTATGTGGGATTTTATGATTCTTATATGATGCATAGATGGAATGAATTTAAATGGAATTGTGAAAATTTTTATATGATTTATAGATTGAATTGATGTTAAAAATGCTAAGAGGACCCACAACTGATGGTGGGGGTCTTAGTAAGAGATAAAGAAAATGTGAGAAACAACGGCTGCAATTATAAACTGTTTTCCGTGCAGGAGGCTTAGTAAAAATTAAGCCGTTATGCTGCAGAAATTTTTAGGAAAAAGATTAAGTTTCTCACATAAATGGAATCTTGGAGATAATTATTGGAAATAAATATTAAAAGGATTATTTTATTACTGAAGAGTTTGATATTTAAATCGATGGGAAGATAGATCATTGAAAACGATAATGTGATGAATTATATGGTCTAAACCTTATAGAATTGATAAATCAAGTGATTTTAATATCATAAATGGTATCAAGTTGAGATTGAGGTGAAATTATTTATTTGACGAATCACAGATAAAGGTGATGATAATTATATGATACAACTTAAAAGAGAAAAAAAATCGAAGTTGTGATTTAGATGGTCGAATGATAGAATTGCGGAATTATCAATCGAGTGACGATTATAGGATTGATAAATTCAAATAAATGGACCGTCTTAGTGGTATGAACTGAGATTTTTGGCAATAATATGGATAGTCGCAAGGCGACTTAAATGATTGAAATACTGTTGATAGTGGAAATTGGCAAATTCTTTTAAGTGGTGAATTGCCAATCAAAAATTGAATTG
This sequence comes from Heritiera littoralis, assembly GCA_031772115.1. Classification (NCBI taxonomy): domain Eukaryota; kingdom Viridiplantae; phylum Streptophyta; class Magnoliopsida; order Malvales; family Malvaceae; genus Heritiera; species Heritiera littoralis. Next base: position 867,658 of record JAPDPK010000191.1, on the reverse strand, counting down.
AGGACGTTTATGGATAATTTTAACATGATATTACATTATACAGGCTAGATGAAAAGTGAATTGAGGATTGTGATATGATTTTTATGATAGTGAATGAAAAATGAACCGCAAGTCGAAAATTCTGAATATGTACCAATAGGTCAAACCATAAATGGATTTGATATGCGATTATTGATCTTGTGGTTCTACGATCCTCGATGTCGACTCTGGAATAGATATCGAATGAGGATATTAGTATTTCATAATTTCAGTATCCTGATGGCTATATGGAAACATGATATTTGATGCTCATAGATACTAAGAGGATTCACACTGATGATGTGGTTCTAGTATCGGTAATAAGAGTACAATTGATTATTATAGTCGATAATTATCGAAAAAGGATATTGAATACCAAATGATTTGAATACCAAGTGATCTGGTTATTAAATAATTAGAGTATTGAGCAATCTGAATACTGAATGAAATGAATCTTGAATGATTTGAATAGTGATTTACTGATTGGACAGAAAGAAAGTCTTGAAATCGAATAACTGATGGTGATAAAGTTAAATGAATTGCTTCAGCGTATTTGATGGAAATAATACCGAAGTTGCATACTGAAATGTTTTATAGCATCGCATTTAAGCATGCTTTCTTGCAACTTGAAACATTTTAATAATGTTTATATGAATACTGAAAAGTATTGATTTGTTTTGAAATGAAAGTATATGGTAGATATATATATATATATTTTGATATATGAAATATCATACAAAATTTTACCATATGCTTTACATGATATTGAAAATAAAGCTATAGATTTAAATGTTTTATGAGACTGTAGGCACCCTAAGAGAATTAAATTCAATAAAGCATAGTGGAAACCGCCTAATTGGAGCTTTGCTCATTAGGGAGATATGCTTGTCCGACAATAGTCGTGGACAGGTCTCAGTCACGCCTGATCAGTGGGGCTGAGAGAGATGAGGTCTATGGCCATAGATAGCGCCCTAGTTGGTTTTCAGGGGACGATGATATGATTTCACTGCTAGCTACAGTGATTTAAGTCTTTATTGATAGAGATGATAGGGATCTAACCTAGTCTCTAATTGATATGATATGAAGTCTAGAGTATGATTTTATTGATATGAACTCTAGACTTGACATGATTTATACTGTACATGAAACAGATTTGAAATGAAATATGTTTTGAAACAGTACATGTTTTAAACATGTTTTAAAAGTCCATGAGATATGATTTCGACACTTATATGATTTATATGTAATTTTGTGTCGAACATGGCATGATATGCGGTCTAGAGTATAGTTTGATTTGATGTGAACTCTAGATCTGATATGATTTACAGTATATGTTTTAAAAGTATATGATAAATGATTTCGACACTGTTATGATTTATATACGATTTCGTGTCGAATTTAAAATGATATGCGGTCTAGAGTATAAATCGATTTGAAATGAACTCTAGACCTGATATGACTTATAGCATATGAAAAATGTTTTAAAACCGCACATGTTTTAGACATGCTCCGAAAACGAATACATGAACTGAAATTGAACATGTTTCTATCATGCCTTAAAGGCAAATTTGAAATGAATTGAAAATCCTTATATTGAGCATGTCCTAAAGTATATATGATATGATTTGAGATGATAGCGGTTTATACAGAAAAATTACATGAATTGCATATTAAACCCTGACATGATAATATGCTTAACACATGAGAATTCCATGAGGGATGTCGTGACTCGACGTTAATGATGTTTCATCTATACGATGACATGAGATGATATGATATATGAACATGAGATTGATATGAAGAGAATTCTGATCTCACTCTATCGTGATCATAAATTCCCGGATGATAAGTGATATGAATTGATGTAATACGGGAATATGATTGTTAAATGTAAAGTGAATTCGATAGGATGTCTAAATTAAACATGGAGAATATATGAAGAGTATCATGACTCGGTGGTAACGATATTTCATCGATATGATGTAATGATATGATATGAAACAGGAATATAGAAATACACGAAGAGAATTATGACTTCGTACCACCGTGATCATGATCCACAATAGGAGAAATGATAAGAGATGATATGAGAATTGATAAGAGATGATAGAATACAGAAATATGATTATGAAATGAAAAGTAAATATGAGAATTGATATGAAATGATAGCATACCAAAATATGATTATGAAATAAAAAGTGAAAATGAGAAGTGATAATGAGAGGTATCGATGAGAAAGGATTAACTGTAATTGCATCCTTACAAGTTTTAAGCATTGCAGTTTAAGACAGTGTAATCCTACTTTTGTATTTATATTAGTATCTTACTGAGCCGTGGTTTTGCTCACCCCACTAAATTTCATCTCTTTCAGATTATTGAAGTTAACATCTGTCATGTGAGCTGCTCAGTGGGCATCGGAGACTGTATATGGACTTGGTACTAGTCTTCTGAGGTATATGTTTCTTATAAATTACTTGTTTACATGTAAGACTTAAATTGAAGCACAGTACATATTCTGTTTAACAAGTCGGGATGTAACTAAGAACCGTTTCCGTGGTTGTTAAATATTTAAATGAAATGACTATAAGTCACCTAAATAGTATAGTAACTACACTGATACCGAATACAAACCTTAAAATGAAAAAGAAAAATTTAGTCCATAAATTTGTAGACTAAGAAAAGTATAAGAATCAAGTGAAAGTCGCGGTCTTCCGGTCGTGACAGATTTAATGGTATCAGAGCACGGTTTGTCTAGTACGTGTCGGTGTAGTTGAGACAGTGATAGTGTTACATCCCATGTACTGTGCAGTATCTACATGTAAACTTGTTGATTTTCAATCTGTACCAAGATTAGTCAGCTATTGGTATGGGTGATAACAGTCGACGGCCTATTGAAACAGGCTGAGCTTTGACATAAAGATGCCAATCGATGACCTATTAAAACGGACTGAAAACCATTAACGAATGGTATCGATATGGTTTAGAAGAATTGTGTATCACCTTAAAGGAATAGGATATGAATGATCGAGAATGATTGATTGTGGCAATTTATATGGAAGATAATGGAATGATTGTATAGAATATGATCGATATGTGAATTGAAAAGGATTGAAAGAAGTAAAGAAATAGCCAACGAAAAACGATCAAACCCAAACATATGGCTCGATTGAAAGTACAATCCCACTTTAATTATGAAGATTATTGGAAATTGAAAATATGATTTCGAGTTATAAGGGAACATGAATATGAAGCAGTTTTCGAATTTAAGACTGAAAGTGATTTCACTTTGGTTATCACATCGAGATGTAATAAGAATGCTACATAAAAAGAGATATAGAGAGAAAATGATTGATAAATGTTGCATTTATGGCAAGAGATGATTAACAGTAAAGTCTGCAATAAGGTGCGGCCTTGATTTATCAATGTGACAATGAGTGTTGTGGGATAATACGAAACCCAAAAGAAATATGATATTATGGAAGTGATTATAGACTGGTTGATCAAATTGAATCATTTTTCCATTTTTCAGACTTCTAGATTTCTCTAATGCCTTAGTCGAAATATAAATATGAAACGGAGAGAAGGTATGTGAAGTTCCAGTGAGCATTACATATGATGGAATCTTTGAATTGCCATATGTTATGGAAAATAGTAAAAGGCTTTGGGATTCCAAATTGATTGACGGCATCGCTCCATACTGATATGAAAATTCGAGCATAATGTGGAAACGCTAGAGAAGATATGTTGAGAGAGCGGATGCACGAGATTTAAAAAAGCTACTGGGACAATTACATACTACCGATTAAATCGGTAAACGATAGTTACTAAACTATATCGACTTGGCATCAAATGAGAGAAACGAATGATAAATGGTGTGAAACAGCTATTATGTGAAAAGAGATAGAAAGTGATAACTCCCAAGGTGATAAGAAATTTTAGAGAGTATGAAATATGGTGGAAAGATGATATGAAATGGTATAAAAAGGTGATTCAGATGTTAAAGTATGCTAGTAGTATTACTTAAAAAGATGATTGAGAGGACAGGAACTATAAGCATACACACCACCAAATAATTTAAGTTGAATTCGGAGGACCGAATTTCTTAAGGTGGGGAGGATGTGAAGACCGAGAATTTTCTAAATAAATATAAGGTATCCAAAAAAAAATTTAATTTGGATAAATTGAAATCCAAATTAAATAAGAATGAAATTGGAGAAAATAAATATGGATATCAAGAAATTCAAATTTTATAAGAAATAAAAATATGTAATTTTATAAATTTATATAAGGTTATTATATAAATATATATTTTTCTCTATATATATAATATACATTCCTATATGAAATATATGTATAGTATTTGAAATTAAAGTATATATATTTGATTTATACAAATTATGTATATATATATATATATATTAATATATATAATTATATGAATATAATTAATATATATAATAATAAATATATATTAATTTAAAAAAAAAGGAAAGAGGCGGGAATCGGGCTATTCCCGATTCCCTACCCCGTTTCTCCTCTGTTAACAAACAGAGGAGAAAACTTAAAGGAAAAAAAAAAACGAAGGAAAATAAAAGTGGCCGGTCGACAACCGGCGAGAGAAGAAAAGAGGAGAAGGTCGCCGGTGAGCCGAAGAGAGGGAGAGAGGGCTTGCCGGCGACGAAAAGAAAAGAGAGGAAAGAAAACAAAAGGGGCGAAGTGAAACTGAAAGAGAACCGAAGGAAAGAGGAAAAAGAAAAGTGGCGGTGCCGCCGATCTGGCCACGGCCACACCCCCCACTTCGACGGCGGAAGCTCAAGGAAGAGGTGAGGAGGGCCCGACGGTGAAGGAAAACGGTGGAGGAAGGAGAAACGTGGAGGAGAAAAGGACCGAAAACCCACCTCCAGATTCACCACCGCCGGCGCCGCCGCTGGGGAAACGGAGACCAGATCCGGCATCCTCGCAACTTCGGCAAGCTGTGGAGTGGCTGAACCGCCGGAATGGATGGCCGCCGGTGACCGAACCGGCCAGCAGAAGATTGAACCGGCGGAACCAGTCCGACCCGATCCGACCCGCCTAACCCGGTCAACCCGACTCGACCCGATTTGACCCGGTCAACCTGAACCCGACCCGACCCGGTTAAGAAAAAGAAAAGAAAAAGAAGAAAAGAAAAAAAAAAGAAAAAAAAGAAAAAAAAAAAAAGGAAAAGGAAAAGAAAAAGGAAGAAGAAGAAGAGGAAGAGATGGGTAAGGAAAATTAAAAGCCTTTTTCGCTATATGTCTGGAATTTAGTAGAAATTCTTGGATTATTTTCTAAATGAAAATATATGTCAATTTTTGAAATTGTAGCAAACGAAAATGAGACGAATGGTGGAGTTCGGCAAGGCTCGGAAATCGAAAACTACGCTAAGCTTGGCGAATAGGTAAGATACTTTTATAAAGCATTAGTAGCATCATATTGTATGTGGGATTTTATGATTCTTATATGATGCATAGATGGAATGAATTTAAATGGAATTGTGAAAATTTTATATGATTTATAGATTGAATTGATGTTAAAAATGCTAAGAGGACCCACAACTGATGGTGGGGGTCTTAGTAAGATAAAGAAAATGTGAGAAACAACGGCTGCAATTATAAACTGTTTTCCGTGCAGGAGGCTTAGTAAAAATTAAGCCGTTATGCTGCAGAAATTTTTAGGAAAAAGATTAAGTTTCTCACATAAATGGAATCTTGGAGATAATTATTGGAAATAAATATTAAAAGGATTATATGGTATTACTGAAGAGTTTGATATTTAAATCGATGGGAAGATAGATCATTGAAAACGATAATGTGATGAATTATATGGTCTAAACCTTATAGAATTGATAAATCAAGTGATTTTAATATCATAAATAGTATCAGTTGAGATTGAGGTGAAATTATTTATTTGACGAATCACAGATAAAGGTGATGATAATTATATGATACAACTTAAAAGAGAAAAAAAATCGAAGTTGTGATTTAGATGGTCGAATGATAGAATTGCGGAATTATCAATCGAGTGACGATTATAGGATTGATAAATTCAAATAAATGGACCGTCTTAGTGGTATGAACTGAGATTTTTGGCAATAATATGGATAGTCGCAAGGCGACTTAAATGATTGAAATACTGTTGATAGTGGAAATTGGCAAATTCTTTTAAGTGGTGAATTGCGAATCAAAAATTGAATTGAGGACGTTTATGGATAATTTTAACATGATATTACATTCTACAGGCTAGATGAAAAGTGAATTGAGGATTGTGATATGATTTTTATGATAGTGAATGAAAAATGAACCGCAAGTCGAAAATTCTGAATATGTACCAATAGGTCAAACCATAAATGGATTTGATATGCGATTATTGATCTTGTGGTTCTACGATCCTCGATGTCGACTCTGGAATAGATATCGAATGAGGATATTAGTATTTCATAATTTCAGTATCCTGATGGCTATATGGAAACATGATATTTGATGCTCATAGATACTAAGAGGATTCACACTGATGATGTGGTTCTAGTATCGGTAATAAGAGTACAATTGATTATTATAGTCGATAATTATCGAAAAAGGATATTGAATACCAAATGATTTGAATACCAAGTGATCTGGTTATTAAATAATTAGAGTATTGAGCAATCTGAATACTGAATGAAATGAATCTTGAATGATTTGAATAGTGATTTACTGATTGGACAGAAAGAAAGTCTTGAAATCGAATAACTGATGGTGATAAAGTTAAATGAATTGCTTCAGCGTATTTGATGGAAATAATACCGAAGTTGCATACTGAAATGTTTTATAGCATCGCATTTAAGCATGCTTTCTTGCAACTTGAAACATTTTAATAATGTTTATATGAATACTGAAAAGTATTGATTTGTTTTGAAATGAAAGTATATGGTAGATATATATATATATTTTGATATATGAAATATCATACAAAATTTTACCATATGCTTTACATGATATTGAAAATAAAGCTATAGATTTAAATGTTTTATGAGACTGTAGGCACCCTAAGAGAATTAAATTCAATAAAGCATAGTGGAAACCGCCTAATTGGAGCTTTGCTCATTAGGCAGATATGCTTGTCCGACAATAGTCGTGGACAGGTCTCAGTCACGCCTGATCAGTGGGGCTGAGAGAGATGAGGTCTATGGTCATAGATAGCGCCCTAGTTGGTTTTCAGGGGACGATGATATGATTTCACTGCTAGCTACAGTGATTTAAGTCTTTATTGATAGAGATGATAGGGATCTAACCTAGTCTCTAATTGATATGATATGAAGTCTAGAGTATGATTTTATTGATATGAACTCTAGACTTGACATGATTTATACTACATGAAACAGATTTGAAATGAAATATGTTTTGAAACAGTACATGTTTTAAACATGTTTTAAAAGTCCATGAGATATGATTTCGACACTTATATGATTTATATGTAATTTTGTGTCGAACATGGCATGATATGCGGTCTAGAGTATAGTTTGATTTGATATGAACTCTAGATCTGATATGATTTACAGTATATGTTTTAAAAGTATATGATAAATGATTTCGACACTGTTATGATTTATATACGATTTCGTGTCGAATTTAAAATGATATGCGGTCTAGAGTATAAATCGATTTGAAATGAACTCTAGACCTGATATGACTTATAGCATATGAAAAATGTTTTAAAACCGCACATGTTTTAGACATGCTCCGAAAACGAATACATGAACTGAAATTGAACATGTTTCTATCATGCCTTAAAGGCAAATTTGAAATGAATTGAAAATCCTTATATTGAGCATGTCCTAAAGTATATATGATATGATTGAGATGATAGCGGTTTATACAGAAAAATTACATGAATTGCATATTAAACCCTGACATGATAATATGCTTAACACATGAGAATTCCATGAGGGATGTCGTGACTCGACGTTAATGATGTTTCATCTATACGATGACATGAGATGATATGATATATGAACATGAGATTGATATGAAGAGAATTCTGATCTCACTCTATCGTGATCATAAATTCCCGGATGATAAGTGATATGAATTGATGTAATACGGGAATATGATTGTTAAATGTAAAGTGAATTCGATAGGATGTCTAAATTAAACATGGAGAATATATGAAGAGTATCATGACTCGGTGGTAACGATATTTCATCGATATGATGTAATGATATGATATGAAACAGGAATATAGAAATACACGAAGAGAATTATGACTTCGTACCACCGTGATCATGATCCACAATAGGAGAAATGATAAGAGATGATATGAGAATTGATAAGAGATGATAGAATACAGAAATATGATTATGAAATGAAAAGTAAATATGAGAATTGATATGAAATGATAGCATACCAAAATATGATTATGAAATAAAAAGTGAAAATGAGAAGTGATAATGAGAGGTATCGATGAGAAAGGATTAACTGTAATTGCATCCTTACAAGTTTTAAGCATTGCAGTTTAAGACAGTGTAATCCTACTTTTGTATTTATATTAGTATCTTACTGAGCCGTGGTTTTGCTCACCCCACTAAATTTCATCTCTTTCAGATTATTGAAGTTAACATCTGTCATGTGAGCTGCTCAGTGGGCATCGGAGACTGTATATGGACTTGGTACTAGTCTTCTGAGGTATATATTTCTTATAAATTACTTGTTTACATGTAAGACTTAAATTGAAGCACAGTACATATTCTGTTTAACAAGTCGGGATGTAACTAAGAACCGTTTCCGTGGTTGTTAAATATTTAAATGAAATGACTATAAGTCACCTAAAGAGTATAGTAACTACACTGATACCGAATACAAACATTAAAATGAAAAAGAAAAATTTAGTCCATAAATTTGTAGACTAAGAAAAGTATAAGAATTAAGTGAAAGTCGCGGTTTTCGGGTCGTGACAGATTTAATGGTATCAGAGCACGGTTTGTCTAGTACGTGTCGGTGTAGTTGAGACAGTGATAGTGTTACATCCCATGTACTGTGCAGTATCTACATGTAAACTTGTTGATTTTCAATCTGTACCAAGATTAGTCAGCTATTGGTATGGGTGATAACAGTCGACGGCCTATTGAAACAGGCTGAGCTTTGACATAAAGATGCCAATCGATGACCTATTAAAACAGACTGAAAACCATTAACGAATGGTATCGATATGGTTTAGAAGAATTGTGTATCACCTTAAAGGAATAGGATATGAATGATCGAGAATGATTGATTGTGGCAATTTATATGGAAGATAATGGAATGATTGTATAGAATATGATCGATATGTGAATTGAAAAGGATTGAAAGAAGTAAAGAAATAGCCAACGAAAACGATCAAACCCAAACATATGGCTCGATTGAAAGTACAATCCCACTTTAATTATGAAGATTATTGGAAATTGAAAATATGATTTCGAGTTATAAGGGAACATGAATATGAAGCAGTTTTCGAATTTAAGACTGAAAGTGATTTCACTTTGGTTATCACATCGAGATGTAATAAGAATGCTACATAAAAAGAGATATAGAGAGAAAATGATTGATAAATGTTGCATTTATGGCAAGAGATGATTAACAGTAAAGTCTGCAATAAGGTGCGGCCTTGATTTATCAATGTGACAATGAGTGTTGTGGGATAATACGAAACCCAAAAGAAATATGATATTATGGAAGTGATTATAGACTGGTTGATCAAATTGAATCATTTTTCCATTTTCAGACTTCTAGATTTCTCTAATGCCTTAGTCGAAATATAAATATGAAACGGAGAGAAGGTATGTGAAGTTCCAGTGAGCATTACATATGATGGAATCTTTGAATTGCCATATGTTATGGAAAATAGTAAAAGGCTTTGGGATTCCAAATTGATTGACGGCATCGCTCCATACTGATATGAAAATTCGAGCATAATGTGAAAACGCTAGAAGATATGTTGAGAGAGCGGATGCACGAGATTTAAAAAAGCTACTGGGACAATTACATACTACCGATTAAATCGGTAAACGATAGTTACTAAACTATATCGACTTGGCATCAAATGAGAGAAACGAATGATAAATGGTGTGAAACAGCTATTATGTGAAAAGAGATAGAAAGTGATAACTCCCAAGGTGATAAGAAATTTTAGAGAGTATGAATATATGGTGGAAAGATGATATGAAATGGTATAAAAGGTGATTCAGATGTTGAAAGTATGCTAGTAGTATTACTTAAAAAGATGATTGAGAGGACAGGAACTATAAGCATACACACCACCAAATAATTTAAGTTGAATTCGGAGGACCGAATTTCTTAAGGTGGGGAGGATGTGAAGACCGAGAATTTTCTAAATAAATATAAGGTATCCAAAAAAAAATTTAATTTGGATAAATTGAAATCCAAATTAAATAAGAATGAAATTGGAGAAAATAAATATGGATATCAAGAAATTCAAATTTTATAAGAAATAAAAATATGTAATTTTATAAATTTATATAAGGTTATTATATAAATATATATTTTTCTCTATATATATATATATATATACATTCCTATATGAAATATATGTATAGTATTTGAAATTAAAGTATATATATTTGATTTATACAAATTATGTATATATATATATATATTAATATATATAATTATATGAATATAATTAATATATATAATAATAAATATATATTAATTTAAAAAAAAAGGAAAGAGGCGGGAATCGGGCTATTCCCGATTCCCTACCCCGTTTCTCCTCTGTTAACAAACAGAGGAGAAAACTTAAAGGAAAAAAAAACGAAGGAAAATAAAAGTGGCCGGTCGACAACCGGCGAGAGAAGAAAAGAGGAGAAGGTCGCCGGTGAGCCGAAGAGAGGGAGAGAGGGCTTGCCGGCGACGGAAAAGAAAAAGAGAGGAAAGAAAACAAAAGGGGCGAAGTGAAACTGAAAGAGAACCGAAGGAAAGAGGAAAAAGAAAAGTGGCGGTGCCGCCGATCTGGCCACGGCCACACCCCCCACTTCGACGGCGAAGCTCAAGGAAGAGGTGAGGAGGGCCCGACGGTGAAGGAAAACGGTGGAGGAAGGAGAAACGTGGAGGAGAAAAGGACCGAAAACCCACCTCCAGATTCACCACCGCCGGCGCCGCCGCTGGGGAAACGGAGACCAGATCCGGCATCCTCGCAACTTCGGCAAGCTGTGGAGTGGCTGAACCGCCGGAATGGATGGCCGCCGGTGACCGAACCGGCCAGCAGAAGATTGAACCGGCGGAACCAGTCCGACCCGATCCGACCCGCCTAACCCGGTCAACCCGACTCGACCCGATTTGACCCGGTCAACCTGAACCCGACCCGACCCGGTTAAGAAAAAGAAGAAAAGAAAAAAAAAAGGAAAAAAAAGAAAAAAAAGAAAAAGGAAAAGAAAAAGAAAAAGGAAGAAGAAGAAGAGGAAGAGATGGGTAAGGAAAATTAAAAGCCTTTTTCGCTATATGTCTGGAATTTAGTAGAAATTCTTGGATTATTTTCTAAATGAAAATATATGTCAATTTTTGAAATTGTAGCAAACGAAAATGAGACGAATGGTGGAGTTCGGCAAGGCTCGGAAATCGAAAACTACGCTAAGCTTGGCGAATAGGTAAGATACTTTTATAAAGCATTAGTAGCATCATATTGTATGTGGGATTTTATGATTCTTATATGATGCATAGATGGAATGAATTTAAATGGAATTGTGAAAATTTTTATATGATTTATAGATTGAATTGATGTTAAAAATGCTAGAGGACCCACAACTGATGGTGGGGGTCTTAGTAAGATATAAAGAAAATGTGAGAAACAACGGCTGCAATTATAAACTGTTTTCCGTGCAGGAGGCTTAGTAAAAATTAAGCCGTTATGCTGCAGAAATTTTTAGGAAAAAGATTAAGTTTCTCACATAAATGGAATCTTGGAGATAATTATTGGAAATAAATATTAAAAGGATTATATGGTATTACTGAAGAGTTTGATATTTAAATCGATGGGAAGATAGATCATTGAAAACGATAATGTGATGAATTATATGGTCTAAACCTTATAGAATTGATAAATCAAGTGATTTTAATATCATAAATAGTATCAGTTGAGATTGAGGTGAAATTATTTATTTGACGAATCACAGATAAAGGTGATGATAATTATATGATACAACTTAAAAGAGAAAAAAAATCGAAGTTGTGATTTAGATGGTCGAATGATAGAATTGCGGAATTATCAATCGAGTGACGATTATAGGATTGATAAATTCAAATAAATGGACCGTCTTAGTGGTATGAACTGAGATTTTTGGCAATAATATGGATAGTCGCAAGGCGACTTAAATGATTGAAATACTATTGATAGTGGAAATTGGCAAATTCTTTTAAGTGGTGAATTGCCAATCAAAAATTGAATTGAGGACGTTTATGGATAATTTTAACATGATATTACATTCTACAGGCTAGATGAAAAGTGAATTGAGGATTGTGATATGATTTTTATGATAGTGAATGAAAAATGAACCGCAAGTCGAAAATTCTGAATATGTACCAATAGGTCAAACCATAAATGGATTTGATATGCGATTATTGATCTTGTGGTTCTACGATCCTCGATGTCGACTCTGGAATAGATATCGAATGAGGATATTAGTATTTCATAATTTCAGTATCCTGATGGCTATATGGAAACATGATATTTGATGCTCATAGATACTAAGAGGATTCACACTGATGATGTGGTTCTAGTATCGGTAATAAGAGTACAATTGATTATTATAGTCGATAATTATCGAAAAAGGATATTGAATACCAAATGATTTGAATACCAAGTGATCTGGTTATTAAATAATTAGAGTATTGAGCAATCTGAATACTGAATGAAATGAATCTTGAATGATTTGAATAGTGATTTACTGATTGGACAGAAAGAAAGTCTTGAAATCGAATAACTGATGGTGATAAAGTTAAATGAATTGCTTCAGCGTATTTGATGGAAATAATACCGAAGTTGCATACTGAAATGTTTTATAGCATCGCATTTAAGCATGCTTTCTTGCAACTTGAAACATTTTAATAATGTTTATATGAATACTGAAAAGTATTGATTTGTTTTGAAATGAAAGTATATGGTAGATATATATATATTTTGATATATGAAATATCATACAAAATTTTACCATATGCTTTACATGATATTGAAAATAAAGCTATAGATTTAAATGTTTTATGAGACTGTAGGCACCCTAAGAGAATTAAATTCAATAAAGCATAGTGGAAACCGCCTAATTGGAGCTTTGCTCATTAGGGAGATATGCTTGTCCGACAATAGTCGTGGACAGGTCTCAGTCACGCCTGATCAGTGGGGCTGAGAGAGATGAGGTCTATGGCCATAGATAGCGCCCTAGTTGGTTTTCAGGGGACGATGATATGATTTCACTGCTAGCTACAGTGATTTAAGTCTTTATTGATAGAGATGATAGGGATCTAACCTAGTCTCTAATTGATATGATATGAAGTCTAGAGTATGATTTTATTGATATGAACTCTAGACTTGACATGATTTATACTGTACATGAAACAGATTTGAAATGAAATATGTTTTGAAACAGTACATGTTTTAAACATGTTTTAAAAGTCCATGAGATATGATTTCGACACTTATATGATTTATATGTAATTTTGCGTCGAACATGGCATGATATGCGGTCTAGAGTATAGTTTGATTTGATATTAACTCTAGACCTAATATGATTTACAGTATATGTTTTAAAAGTAAATGATAAATGATTTCGACACTGTTATGATTTATATACGATTTCGTGTCGAATTTAAAATGATATGCGGTCTAGAGTATAAATCGATTTGAAATGAACTCTAGACCTGATATGACTTATAGCATATGAAAAATGTTTTAAAACCGCACATGTTTTAGACATGCTCCGAAAACGAATACATGAACTGAAATTGAACATGTTTCTATCATGCCTTAAAGGCAAATTTGAAATGAATTGAAAATCCATATATTGAGCATGTCCTAAAGTATATATGATATGATCTGAGATGATAGCAGTTTATACAGAAAAATTACATGAATTGCATATTAAACCCTGACATGATAATATGCTTAACACATGAGAATTCCATGAGGGATGTCGTGACTCGACGTTAATGATGTTTCATCTATACGATGACATGAGATGATATGATATATGAACATGAGATTGATATGAAGAGAATTCTGATCTCACTCTATCGTGATCATAAATTTCCGGATGGTAAGTGATATGAATTGATGTAATACGGGAATATGACTGTTAAATGTAAAGTGAATTCGATAGGATGTCTACATTAAACATGGAGAATATATGAAGAGTATCATGACTCGGTGGTAACGATATTTCATCGATATGATGTAATGATATGATATGAAACAGGAATATAGAAATACACGAAGAGAATTATGACTTCGTACCACCGTGATCATGATCCACAATAGGAGAAATGATAAGAGATGATATGAGAATTGATAAGAGATGATAGAATACAAAAATATGATTATGAAATGAAAAGTAAATATGAGAATTGATATGAGATGATAGCATACCAAAATATGATTATGAAATAAAAAGTGAAAATGAGAAGTGATAATGAGAGGTATCGATGAGAAAGGATTAACTGTAATTGCATCCTTACAAGTTTTAAGCATTGCAGTTTAAGACAGTGTAATCCTACTCTTGTATTTATATTAGTATCTTACTGAGCCGTGGTTTTGCTCACCCCACTAAATTTTATCTCTTTCAGATTATTGAAGTTAACATCTGTCATGTGAGCTGCTCAGTGGGCATCGGAGACTGTATATGGACTTGGTACTAGTCTTCTGAGGTATATGTTTCTTATAAATTACTTGTTTACATGTAAGACTTAAATTGAAGCACAGTACATATTCTGTTTAACAAGTCGGGATGTAACTAAGAACCGTTTCCGTGGTTGTTAAATATTTAAATGAAATGACTATAAGTCACCTAAATAGTATAGTAACTACACTGACATCGAATACAAACCTTAAAATGAAAAAGAAAAATTTAGTTCATAAATTTGTAGACTAAGAAAAGTATAAGAATCAAGTGAAAGTCGCGGTCTTCGGGTCGTGACAGAAACAGTGAACAAGTCTAAATCGTCGTTCGAAAGACCAACATAGTATGGTCAAAAGTTAAAATGTCCTTGCACTTGAGGAATTTGATCTCTCTTTTAGAAAAATAAAAGACAATGGATTGAAAGCCACTACCATTCACTAAAAAAAAAAAAAAAAGGAAAAGCCACCACCTAAAATTCTCTTTATTCCACCCTTTTCCTATAAAAAAATTTCTATAGTTATCGACTCTTAAATCACTTGATTATAGTAGTCAATAAACAACCTAAACAATATTCTTTCGGGTATCATTTTTATTTTTATTTTATTTTTACTTATACTTTTATTAAATACTAGTATGGATGTTCCTGTTGTACTTAATTAATTAATTATTTGTAATACAAAAGTTTGATATATAAATGTATATATAAAAAATGTCTTAGTTAGAATACTATTTAAGATCTTAATCCAAAAAATGAATACAAGAAATAAAAAAAACCTTATAAAACCATTTAAGAATCATCGTTTATCACTTAAAAAGAAAAACCATTTATGTCCATATTAACTAGCCGTCGACTTGAATCTTAAAACTAAAATCCAAAACAGGAAAAGATAATAAAAGAAAGAATGAGCAATTTTACTAATTATGTGACTTTTATTGTTAAAGTTTCGCAAACTCATGATGTTTATAAATACTGATTGAAGACAATTATATGATAATGATTGAGATGTACCAAAATAATATAATAATGATTAAGAATGAAAAAAATAAACTAGCATTCATTAGTATTTTTGCGGCCAACACTAATATTTATTATATTGGTTGTTACTGTCATAATAATAACATGTTTTTAATAATAAATAAATTGAAAATTTGTTTTCCGGATAAACGAAAAAATAAATAATTGAATGATAAATTAATTATTTATATTAAAAATATATTTCAAAATATTTATAACGAAATTATTATGCGTTATTTTTAAAATATAAAATCATATTTTATGTAATTAAAATTTTTTTATATTTTAATATATTTAAATGAAACTTTCATTAAATAAATTTTTTATCTTTGTCACTGACTTGTGGGCTATGTGAGGCAATCATATAAGATGTTTCATGATTAAAATTTCATTCACAGGGAAGAAGTAGGAAAAAAACTTGTTATAAATACAAAATATAATCGATTTAACAATAAAAAATCATATCAAGGATTACTGTAATCAACCATTGATGATGTCTAACTCTTTCACAATTCGATGAAAAGCAACAGATAATTGCGCATCGCTGCAGTCTTTTTTTTTTTTTTGAGCTTATGTTCTCTCTTGTACTCAAAAAGCAAGGCAGTAACACAAAACATGAAAACATTATCTTGCATCCCATCTACATTAGTTTTAAGAATAAGGAGAGAATCAGGTTTAACGGAATCATACTTATTACAACTTGTTGTTCCACAAAACAACAATAAGTGATTGCTGACGTTAATATCTGTCTCCTTTTTTCATGTGTCTCTAAAAAGCTTTTGTAAAACAAAAAAAAGTCAGAAGAACGCAGGGGGTGGTTCCCTACGTTGGCACTCCGATGCTTAAGTCAGCCAAGATTTTCAAGTACGAGAAACGTCAAAAGCTAGAAGTCAAAAATTAGAGAGTAAAAAATAATACATGTGGCCTATTTATAGGCAAATATTACAGAGTAATTACTTGAAAGACAATTTCGTCTTTTTGAGAAGAATTTGTTTCCTAGTACGACATAAACACCACCAATCTTGGAGCAACGGCGGTCTGTCGCATCGCGGGAGGCTACAAATGGAGACCATACTTACGCAGCGACAGGTCATCAGGCGACAGGATCCTCTCGCATGCGGGAGAATGCTTGGTGATCTCCCGCTTGCGGGAGACCTCCTGCGGGAGAATGCTGGGCGATCTCCCGCTTGCTAGAGAGTGCTTGACGCACTCTCCCTCAAATAGGAGTGCATGGTGCACTCTCCTACACGAGGAAAGTGCTCTCCATTTATTGAATTTAATAATATCATTATTAATAATAAAATTATTCTTATTTTTCATTAGGCATTTGTGTAACCCATATCAATTTCTCCCCAATTCTTTGTAAAAGAATTGTCTTTTGCAAAGAATTTTTCAACGGTTACGTATTTAAATTCTCATGCTTCACATGCGTAACTTACGTCTCGAATTTTTTGTACCAAGCCTATGCACTTTTTTGTCTTTTACATATGTGCCTTACACCACTCAGTTATTGCTTCAAGCCCACGTGTAGCCTACTCCGCCCATTTTTCGCTTCAAGTTTTTTTCTTTAATTACATGGCTTATCTCACGCATTTTTTGCTTCAAGCCCTTACACTTCATGCATGACTTATATCACGCACTTTTCACTTCAAGTACATGCGTAGCCTACATCGCGTATTTTTTGCTTTAGGCTTTTTTCTTTGCTCGTCTCGCGCATTTTTTCACTTAGAGACTTTTAGTTTGCCCGTCTCGGACCCTTTTGTGATTAGGGACTTTTCATTTGCCCGACTCGCGCATTTTTCGCTTAGGGACTTTTAGTTTGCCCGTCTCGCACCCTTTTGTGCTTAGGGACTTTTCATTTGCCCGTCTCACACATTTTTCGCTTAGGGACTTTTTTGTCTTCATGCATGGCTTACATCACGCACTTTTCGCTTCAAGTCCATACATAGCCTACTTCGCGCACCTTTTGCTTCAGGCCTTTTTCTTCGAGTGTATGGCTTACCTCGCGCATTTTTCGCTTCAAGCCCTTGCACTTTCTGTCTTCATGCATGACTTACATCGCGCACTTTTCACTTCAAATTCATGCATAGCCTACTTCACGCGCTTTTTGCTTCAGGCCTTTTTCTTCGAGTGCGTGGCTTACCTCGCGCATTTTTCGCTTCAAGCCCTTGCACTTTCTGTCTTCATGCATGACTTACATCGTGCACTTTTCGCTTCAAGCCTGACATGGTTTTTGTATTCCTGTTGCAAGATATGCAATCATGATGAGAAAATAAATTATATATATCAAGAATTATTACTTTATTGCATACTACTAATAATCAACGACAATATGGAAATATAAAGGCAAAATGTTCAAAATAACACGTCTGATATTAATTGAAACTTTAAAATACTAAGGCCTCAAATCTTCCTTATCCCTCTTCATATCTGAGGGCCAATCGCGGTATGGGTTTCTCTGATCACCCCTTGCTTCATCATTCCTCCTTCTATCTGCTTCCCCCCTCTCTTTTGTTATTGTCATATTGTCTATTTTGGGGCAAATTATTTCTCCGATTGCGTGGAGAATAGTGGGCTCCCCCATTCCTCCAAAGGTATCTGTCTATTTTTCCTTCTCAAGCCAGTTTCTCAAGTTGATTCATTAGCTCCCTACATTTCTCAGTCGAGTGCCCATTTGTGGAATGGAATTCACAATAAGAATCTGCGTCTCCTTCCACACTTCCCGTTGCTCTTTTAGAAATTGTAGTAGTCCTGTCTCTTCTATAGCAGCAAAAATTGAGGCTTTAGGCTCATTAAGTTGAGTGTAACTATCAAATTTTAATTTTGGAGCTTTGTTAGACTTATCTCTGCTCTTGCCAACAGATTCTCTTTCTTGTTTCCTTCCTCCTTCGAGATCGTTAGTTTGTACCATTTCCAACACTTTCTCTTGAGTGATATATTTGTTAGCTCTAGTGAATAACTCTGAAAGTGTTGTTGGCTAGTCTAGAGAGAGCGATTCTTGTAGCTTCTTAGATCTAGTCCCTTGTAATATTGCTGCTACAGTGACATCGACCTGTAAGTCCCTAACTTCCAAAGTTGCATCTCGGAACTGATCCATATAGCTTTTTAGTGATTCCTTACTTCTCTGTTTAAGTGTAATCAGATAAGTAGGTTCTTTCTTCCTTTGGCTGTTAATTATGAAGGCTTTCAGAAATTCACTTTGCAATTGGTCAAATGAGGTGATTAATGCCTCGGCCAAACCATTGAACCATTTCATAGCATGTCCAGTCAAGGTGAGTGAGAAAGCTCTACACATGATTTCGTCTTCCCACCCGTAGAGTAACATCAATGATTCATAATTCTGGATATGATCATAGGGGTCTGTCTTTCCCGAGTATGCAGCCATTTGTGGCATTTTAAACTTCGGCGGTAAGGGTTTTTCCATAATAGCCACAGAAAACGATACCCATCTTTTCTAACTTTCTTTTGCAGATACTAGCTTCTTTTCTGCTAGCACTTGTTCTATGATCTTTTTCATGTCAATTGCGGATGTAGGATGATTTTTCCCCTTTTCTTTATTTTGAGATGCATCTTTTTGCATCATTCTTGTGTTCCAAGTAGGGTCAACCTTTAAGTCAGTCCACCAAGCACTTCCTCCATCAAGAGTTGGCTGTGTTCGTCTAGGCCCTATTTTTCTAGCTCCTCCCACACCTCGCACTATTTTGGGTCCAGTTTGCCAAGCTGGAAAGTTGGACATACTCTGTTGCTGTGACATCCCCGCCACTACATCTTACCATCTAACTTTTTCTTATCTTATACGACTTGATTTGATTTTGTTCATCAATGTCATTCATTCTTCTCCTTCTTAAGCAATATCTAATAGCTCAATATGATCAATTTACTTTCAATAAACAGAATAATGATATGTATATATATCATTCCTTACCACAGGATCTTATACGTCATTCTAAACTTAAATCCCCGACATCTAATATACATAAATGTTACTTGTACTGTACCATAGCTGAATTACAATTTACTTTACATAAGTACATAAGTATACATTCTATACTAACTGGGAAGCATATCGCGAAGGTACATTTTGATATCTCAAAAACGAGCTCCTCTATTTGGAGTGGAATTCACTTCAGATAATCTGTAGGAAAAATATTCATAAAAGGGTGAGTTTACGCTCAGTAAGAAAGATATGTAAAAGAGCGTACTTTGCCTCTATATGCAGTTTTCCTGCTTGGCTCTATAATGTCATGTAAAATCATTACAAAGCATGCATCATATACTTCTTTCATATATTGTTTGCAACCATGCATTTTTCTTTCAAATGGTACAGGCAAACATACTTTATATGCTTCTTTAAAATAGCATACTTCTATACTTTTTCAAAACATGCATCATATTCTTACTTCAAAACATACATCATATTCTTACTTCAAAACATAAAACATGCTTCATATAGCTTGTAAATAACAGAGAGACTATTCACATATTAACAGAATTATGCACTGAATCATGTGGCGTACTCCCGTAGGAGCCAGGAATCCTCCCCTAGCCAATAAATACATAATAGAGACAATTTGGCCAAACGTCGGTGGCTACAGTGAACACTAGTCAGGTGACATTTGTAGCACTGAGGACTGGACTAGAGCTTCTCAGCCATGAACATATACAGAAGTGCATAATCATTAAGTACTTCATAGTCTCAAAACATTTGTCATATAGTTATTTGCTATGACATTTTTACCTTTTTGAAATAGACTTTGAAATCTCTTTTCATACAGGGCAGTCGACTGGCCTCATAAGGCAGTCGGCTACTGCCTCATATTTTCATTTATCGAAATTATTTTATTTTCAAATTTCGATATTTCTCATTTCTGAAAACACATGGGGCAGTCAACTGGTCCATATAGCAGTCAACTGGTTTTCAAACAGAATGCTTTTCGAGAAATAGCAGTCGACTGGTCATATAACAGTCGACTGTTTTTGAAACAGAATGCTTCTGGAAACATGGTAGTCGACTGGTCTTATAGGCAGTCGGCTGGTGGTGAAATAGAATGCTTTTTGAGTAAAAGCAGTCGACTGGTTTGAAACAGAATGCATACTGGGAAAATAGCAGTTGACTGGCTTACATAGCAGTCCACTGGTTTGTCCCGGTTTTTGAAAAACTACGCTTTGGTTGTCTCTAGGTAGTCGGCTGCTACTTAAGGCAGTCGGCTGCTCCTAGCCTAATTAGTACTATAAGTAAAATCGGAGACCTAACTTTTCCTGCATAAAAACCAACTTTTGTTTCATCCCAATTGACATTTAAATATATCAAAACATATAGACATAGCCACCTTACGTCCGTTACATAAATTTCTTACCTCGATTGCCAAAATCCACTAACTTGGCTAGAATCCAACACCTTGCCTTTCACTTCTTCAAAGCTGTAACATCATATAATTCAAACCTTTTAAACAATCGCCATACACATGCTATAACAACTCAGTACAACTCCAAACTATGAATGAAATTGACTAAATCCCTTTCTTCTCTTACCTTTGCTAGTGACCAAATTTTCAAACTTTGAAATCTCCTCCAATACTTGGATTCAATCTACCAAACTTCGGATATAGCTTAGTCTAGTGATTATAATCGTTTTTCATTAAGTAAGCTTAACGAATCGATAGCAAGAGATGGTGGTTTGTCGAGGTAGCTATGGGAGAAAACTTGGAGAATGGAGGGAACAAGAGGGGCTAGAGTGTTGCTGTCGATACTTGATGATGACTCATGCTTCATTTAATGCTTCTCTTTCCCTTTAATCATCTCAGCCATTTCTTTGACTATTTGACCATTAATCTCTCTTTTTCTTTCTTCTTATGACACGTATTTAATTACCAAAATCTGATATAAATTTCTTCATACTTTAATTATTTTCCTGATATCAAAATAACTTCTTTGATTAATTGACTTTCAATTCCCTTATTTCTTCTCATGTTCTATACATCACTCATACATCATAATTCTCATATTTATTTACATCCTTTAAGCTGAATACTTTACAACATAAGGGAATTACATGAATTTAGGGGATTTCATAGTTGCATCTCAAAGGGACCTATCGCAGCCTGCGTAGATCGCTCGCCTATCGTAGCTCGCCCATATGTCGTGGCATGCTCGCCTGTCGGAGCTCGCCCATCTGTCGTAGCGAGGTCACCTACCGCAGCCTGCTTGCCTTCTGCACCCTGCATGCCTTGTTGAGTCTCTCGAGTTGTTTCTCGCACCAATTTGAACAGTCTGTGGCAGGCTCAGTTGCGAGAGGACCCCCTTGAACAGGTCTACCATGGCCCTCAGTGCCTGGGTCGTTTCCTCGCTCTGCCATCTCAAAGCTTCAAATTCAACCCAGGATACAGTTACTCCAGGCTTTTCCATACTCTCCTGTGTTTCCTTTGAGGTTGTCGTTCTAGAGAACTCACCGAGTTCTCATCACTTTCATCTCCAACAGTAGTAGATCTTGTTCTCACCATCTTGAAAGTTTTGACTGGCTTTTATTTCATTTCCCACAGACGGTGCCAATTGTTGTTGCACGAAACAATTATAAGTGATTGTTGACGTCAATGTCTGTCTCCCTTCTCCACGTGTCTCCAAAAAGCCTTTATAAAACAAGAAAAGTCAGAGGAACGCAAGGGGTGGTTCCCTACGTTGGCACTCTGATGCTTAAGTCAGCTAAGGTTTTTCAAGTATAGGAAACGTCAAAAGCCAGAAGTCAAAAATTAGAGAGTAAAAAATAATACATGTGACCTATTTATAGGCAAATATTACAGAGTAATTACCTGGAAGGTAATTTCGTCTTTTTGAGAAGAATTTGTTCCCTAGTACGACACAAACACCACCGGTCTCAAGAGTGATGGCGGTCTGTCGCATCGCGGGAGGCTACAAATGGAGACCACACTTACGCAGCGGCAGGTCATCGAGCTCCAAGATCCTTTCACATGCGAGAGAATGCTTGGCGATCTCTCGCTTGCGGGAGAGTGCTGGGCAATCTACCGCTTGCTGGAGAGTGCATCCCTCAAATGAGAGTGCATGGTGCACTCTCCCATACGGAAAAATGCTCTCCATTTATTGAATTTAATAATATCATTATTAATAGTAAAATTATTATTATTTTTCATTTGTCATTTGTGCAACTCATATCACAACCAACATCATAGAGTTTTTTAACAAGCTTCCTGATATATTAACAGTTGAAAATAATCGTCGAAAGTATATTTACTTTATTGAGATTTGATAAATAGCATATTTTATCTCCTTTTAATTTGAAAAAGACCTTATTATCTTTCGGAATTTGATAAAAAAAAGTATACTTTTTTTAAATGAAAAGATAAATATACCATTTGTCAATTATTAATCATTAGTATTTCTCTATTAATTTTTATTTTTTATATCATTTTTTCTCACACTCAAGATCCTTTTTACCTATAAAGTAATTAGAATTTAACTAGTTTTAAAATTATACTTAATTAAAAATAATTTTAAATAGGTGATTAAAAAGAAAGAACAAGAATAATAAAATAAAATTGGAATAATGATAATAAGATTAATCATAGTAATAAATTAAAAATAGGAAAAATCATTAGATGTTCGGGTCTCAGCAATGAAAAAAATTAGTTGCTAAAATAAAAACTTGAGTTGTAATAATGGAAACTTATGTTGTTAAAATATTTCACAAAGAATTTTAATATTTTTCAATGAGATCTTGTTCAAAGAAGCAGCCAGATTAAAAATTTTTAGCTTCTAAGCTCAACTAGAAACGTTATACTTGATTATAATTATATTAAAATTAGTGTCATGTCATATCATGCATGTAATTTTCCTGATTATCTCCTTGGTGAGAACTCGGGTCTTGCAATGCGTACCAACATTGCACTTTCCTCGCCAAACAGTGTGCATCATTGAGCTTTTGTCCTTTCTGTGGAAGAGGCACAAACTTGGTCCAATTTGGCATGCGGATGGTTATGAGTGACGGAAGGAAATGTCAAATCTCATTTATTAAGGAAGACTAAGACCTTGATTTTTTAGGAAGAAAAGTTGTCCACGAAGTTGCAAAGAAGTTGATCAGCAATTGACACAAAGCAGTTATTTAAAATTCTTGGAGCCCTAAACATCTTTGATAATCTACGTTATCTTTCCAAGATAATTCCGAACAAGTATGACAACTTTGTTTATCCCTGCACTACTTCGTACGATGCTTTGTATCTGTAGCAGTTTGATCATAAACGATGAATAATTTTGAAGTAGAAATTAAATTTGGCTAAAAAATTCTAAAATACTTTTTGATAAGATTTGGATCTCCTGCATGATCTAAAAATGATAACAAGTTGAATAAGTATAGTAGACATGATAAGACTAGGAAATGAAATTTCCTAATTCTTTTTATCATAATATTAAAGAATGTAAAATGAAATTTTCTAATATTTTTTTATCATAAAATTAAAGAATGCAAAATATGATTTCCTAGTCTTTTTTAATGCAAAAATGAAATTTCCTAACTTTTTCTATCACAATATTAAGGAATGCAAAATGAGATTTTTTAATCTTTTCTATCATAGACTAAAGAATGCAAAAATGAAATTTTCTAACCTTTTCTGTCACAAGATTAAAGAATGCAAAATGAAATTTTTTAGCCTTTTCTATTACAAAACTAAGGAATACAAAATGAAATTTCTTAGTCTCTTCTATCATAAGACTAAAGAATGCAAAAATGAAATTTCCTAATATTTTCTATCACAAAATTAAGGAATGCAAAATGAGATTTCCTAATCTTTTTTATCATGAGACTAAAGTATGCAAAAATGAAATTTCCTAACCTTTTCTATCAGAAGATTAAGGAATGCAAAATGAGATTTCCTAGTCTTTTTTTATCATGAGACTAAAGTATGCAAAAATGAAGTTTCTTAACCTTTTCTATTACAAGATTAAGGAATACAAAATGAGATTTCATAATCTTTTTGTATAAGACTAAGGAATGCAAAAATGAAATTTTCTAATCTTTTCTACCACAAGATTAAAGAATGCAAAATGAAATTTCTTAGTCTCCCCTGTTATAAGACCAATGAATGCAAAGTGAAATTTCCCAATCCTCTCTCATGAAATTAAGAAATGCATACCAAATGAGATTTTCTAATCTTTGCCTATTATAAAGATTAAGGAATGAATACAAATGAATTTTCCTAATCTTTCCTATTATAAGATTAAAGAATGCGAAATGAAATTTCCTAATCTCTCCTATCATGAGACTAAAGAATACCAAATGAAATATCCCAATCTCTTCTACCATAAGACTAAGAAATGTAAAATGAAGTTTTCTAATCTTCTTCTCCTATAAAGATTAAAAAATTAATGCAAAACGAAATTTTCTAACCTTTTCTCTCATAAGATTTAGGAAACAATGCAAAATATGAAATTTCCTAATCTTTTTCTACTATAAAGATTAAGGAATGATCTCATTATTTTATCATGCATGCCAGCTAAATAGGGCTTACCTCAATAATTTTTAAGTGAATGTTATGGATGCTATGCCAATTATATGCCATGCCCCCTAAAATATTCTATAAATTCCTTGTAAATATATGCAAATGCAATCTCAATTGTGGTAATAAGATTCTCCAGCTCATTTTGTCTTCCTCAAGTCCATATTATCTTTAAATTCTTCGTATTCAAATTCTTTATCTTCATTTTTTATCCTATCTTTTATTGAGTCTTGTCAATTATGGCCAAAGACTCGCCATCATGCTTTCAGATTTATACTTTCATCATTCTTCATTTTGTTTCTTTCTTTTCTTTAAGCAATGCAAGGATTTTCAAAAATTTATCAAAACGTTATCAACATTTATTTATTTAGACATAAACAACCATCTTGTCCGAGTGCAAGACCTATTAACCAAATACAATTCTTTGTAAAATATGAAATTTCCTAGTCTTTTCTCTCATAAGGCTAAGGAATAAATGTAAAAATGAAACTTTCTAATCTTCTCCCATGAAGATTTAGGAATGAATGCCAAATAAAGTTCCTTAGTCTCTTCTATAATAAGACTAAGGAAATGAAAACAAAATGAAGTTTCTTAGTCTCTTCTCCTATAAAATTTTATTTTGTGAATTAAATTATTATATCTAAATCAATTTAAATATTTGTTTTCAATATGTAACAATATTAATCAAACATGTTTTTTGTTTTCAGAATTTGAAAATAAAACAAAACAAAAATAAAATTTTCAAAAATAGGAAATAAAAAACAAAAACAAGAAACCATGTCGAACGACCCCTAAATTTTCATAGAATTGTCATTTTCTACAATGCTAGGGCATGTATATTCACTCTATTAAAATGTAAAGAACACAAAGCCTACTTGTCTAACAAACTATAAGCACCATTAGGGGATAACAAGAAAATTAACCAAATCATCTACCTGAGCTTCTTTATCCCCAGAAATGAAGGGAGAAGTGCAACACGTGCATCACTGTATCCACAGAATCTATCATGTTATGCAAAACAAGAATAAATGATCAGCTGACACTGCAAACTACCACAAAGTGATATGTATTCAAAGATGATAAGATATAAGACATATCACCATCCTCTCTTGGAAATTTTATGACATCCCCAATACATCAAACTGGTAAAAGAATTATCAGAATTAGAAATAAAACAATATCAATTAATCATATAAGCATGACCAAATGTGAAAATTAAGTAGCAAGAGAAGTAAGGCGAAATAAACCCTCATTTCCATCAGTCAACATACAAAAACCACAGTAATAACCCTTTAAGTCAAGACTCATACCTCGATTGGAATTTCACCGTCTAGTTGTTCAATGTAGCAAGGCACTTGCCTCTCCTTCACTATTTGCTTCTTTAGCAGAAACAATAATGTTATCACTAGGGATTGATCCATTTGTTACAGAAAACAACTCAAAATTTCTCAATAGAACCTCCAACATATGGAAACAAAAACAACAATCGAGAGTACAAGGGAAACAAGGGGATACAATAGAGATGGCTTCCAAATCAATGTTTTCACATATGTTTTGTCTGTTGAAGAAACGTTTTGAAAAAAGAAAGAAACAAACAATGAAACCATCTTGAATGCTATGGCCAAATCGGATAAACAATATCTCTTATTAGTAATGTGATCAAAGCAATCTATTTTTAGGTCTCCTAAAATAAACAAGTTCTCCTACCAAAATCTATTAAAGTAGTACCTCTTTACACAATGGTGGAGCACAGTACCCCTTTATTGTTCATGATCTTCTAAAGAAACTTACCTGCACAATTTATCATCTTAGTTCTATGAGTTCAAAGAAAGAGAAGAATTTAAATTTCAAATTCTCACCTTTGGAGACTGAAGTATCACCAAGCCTTCATCTGCAACTTTATCAGGTAATGCTTGGATTCTCCCTGAAGAAGATGGTGGTTTGGTGATAGCTAAAGATGGTGTAGAAACAACCCCATTTGTGTCAGGTGCTTCAACAGTTTTATTGGCGGGGTGATAGCTAAAGTTGGTGTAGAAACAGCCCCATTTGTGTCAGTGCTTCAACAGTTTTTTGGCGCTAACACTGACAGGAGGGAAACTTGGGATCACAGGTGGAGTTTCACTTTGTCCAGCTAAGTCCCTCACCACGTATAGCCGAAATTAACCAAGCTAAGGAATGGGGACAGAGCAAAAAACTTAAGAATTTGATAACATATAAACAAATCTTGCTTTGCATACAAAAGAAAACAATTCAGGTAGAATGGCCATTCACATTATCAAGCAATTTACAGCATGAGAATTTAAACCTACTAACTTTTAGTTCAAACTCTACAATTGAAGTTACAAATTGTAAACTACAAACTTCTAAAAAATAAGCTAAAAGTATGATTTTGCACTCATTTATAAAAAGAACCCCCTAAGCAAGCTATATTCACATAATTATTCCCAATTTCTAAATCATAAGTACATAAATAAGAAGACAAAGCAAGTACTCCATTTTCTCTGATTCCTATCATTGTTTCTTCAAAGCTGCTCAAAACATGGTTGAAACTTGTAACAGCTATGCAAGCATAATTCATTAATAACAGGACACTTCAAAAATCTACAGTCAAAATAATTTTAATTTAAAGGTGAAAGAAAGGATAGCAATAATGATGTGTAACACGTGATTGCATTAATGATTTTATATAACATACATGACTGCATTAATAATTTACAAAATAAATACAAACTCACCCCCGAATTTGGAAAAAGCTGGCTAGCCAGAACATACATTTAATCTCTTCAGGATTATTTGCTAAATTTGTAGTAGCTGCAAGCTAGCAACCAAAAGGATGTAGATATAAGCTATGGGTTGACAGAAACAAATAAGATTCTCACACTAATCTTTGACTTTCACACATTATACACAAAATGAAAAACAAAGAAAGAAATCTCATAAAATGATATGTACAACAAATCATTGCAGTTTAGAAAACTCAAAAGCATGGAAAAACTTAAAAATCTTGAAATTGCATGCTTCAATCAATAGGGTGTTCCATTTCCAAGTTTGACAGTGGTTACTCTGAGATAAGATAGCAAACAAAGTAACAACTGACCAGGAATAATCAGGAACAAGATAGTTTCTCCCAAGAGTAGAATGTGTATCAACCTTAAGGTTATGTTGGGTTCGGAGGATGAAAAATTTTTTAATCTAATGGCTGAGGTTAAAAATATGTGCTGTCTTGTAGTTCAACCATTAGATTTCCTTTCCCCTTTGTTTCTTAACAAACAAGTATAAATGAAATAAGGTTGAGATGTTGAGAGACAAATTGATTGCACCATTTCATGAAATTATTACAAATCCAAACAGCATTAAATAGTTACAGGGGTTCTTTTCATTCCCTCCTTACCCTACCTTGTATTTCTTTTCCTACTCTTTTTTTCCTCCCAAAGCCTTACAGCACAGTGATAGATAAATGATTTAAAACCTCCATGATGAAGTGAGAATAACTTCAAATTTCAGAGACACCATAGAATATCCTTATTTGAGCAAATCTGAGTGGAATAGAGCCAGAAAGAAAGATGAATTGAATATTATCAACTTGCACCATAGACACTGTCATTCAATCACACTATTCACCTTCAAAGTAAATAAACTAAAAACTACTTTTCTATTTGTAAGAAGTACTGCACTATGTATGTCCAGGTGCTGTGCATGTGGGTATTTCATTTGTTTCACACGCACACATTACAGTGCATATATAGATTTTATATATATATATATATATATATATATATATATATATATATATATATAAAATGTAACAAAAAAACACTAGTCTTTAAGGAAAGATTAGTCTGTAAGCAATCTGAGGAGTAAAATTCTGAGCAGAAGAGCATAGAATGCATGTCTTCATGAGACTGCTGCAATTTGAAAGGTATTTCTCCGAGAATCAAAGAATTATCACTGAGGGCACAATTGTTCATCGTCTCAACTCTCTATATCATTTTACTTTACTGCAGAATGCATAAAGTAGATGAAGCAGATATCATTGCATTTCTCCCTTGACATAAATATGTAATAAGTGATATTGAGTATGATGGTTTACTGGGAACAAAAAAGAAATTAAGAGTGAGATTTATGTCATCAAAAATTACTTACCCTGTGTTTCCAAAGTTAGACCACAACCTATGCTGAATGCCTTCTCTGTGCGTCTAACCAGGGCGGTATATTGTAGTGGTCTTTGCCACATTCTTACATTATTTGGTTTTAAATTATCAACTCTTTCTTTTCCAAATCTCAACTTTGGAATTTTAACATTTGGAACTCCTTATCTACCTGAAATAAGAGCAAGTTACCCAAGACTAAAGCATGCGCATACACACACATATAAAATTTCCATAAATGATGATAAAATGATTAATTGCTAAAACTCAGAATATAAATGCACACTTTAAAATTTCCATAAGTGTGCATTCATAAGAGCAAGTCCTAGAATTTAAGAATATGAATGCACAATTTAAAATCAAAATTCAACAACTAGAAAAAGAAAAGAGAAGTACAAAAAACAAAAAGCATTATAATAAAATTTTCAAATTCTCTCTATAATAATCAAAATACTTGTATTTTGTTTCTCCAAAGTGATAAAGACATACGACAATGATGAATAAACTATTAAATATCCATCACTTACAAAGCATTTCTAAGATCTTAGTTATGGCTTACAGCTCAATACAAAGAATGCAAAGCACCAGTCTTAAAGATTATATTACGCGCAACAAAGGTAGTGGCACTGAACATTTTGCATTGTGTAATGTATGCATAGAATCTATAGATACATAACAGTAATACAAGCAATTTCACAGCTTTATTAATCAAAATGTCATGGCAAAAACAGAAACTGTGAGCATGTTGGGTTCTCCCTGCCTGGAGTGTGTACATCAGAATCAAAGTACGAAAGCAAGAATATACAGGTTTCTCTTCTGAAATAACGGCATAAATTAACTGTTATTGCCTGCAAAGGATGGAAGATGCTAACTGAAGTCTTACAATGGTGCATGCATCACAGGATGCATGCGAGCCAATGGCCCCCCAAGAGACACAAAATGTTAGAGAAATTATACGGTAGATTATGGTAGATTAACTTGCTTTTTTTAAATGTCTAACATACTGCATTAGAACAAAAAAAAAGTTAGTTAAAATTTGAGTTAATAAAAAAAGGAAAAAGAAAACACAAGTGGAAACAGAAATTTCAGTCTTTCCAATAGAACTTAAACATGCGTCATAAATTTGATAAAATTGTTAACAAAAGATTATAGTAAATGTTAACTCACTGATATTACAAGAATGCAGCAGCAGAACCACGAGTTACATACCAGACCATACAACACGTGAAAGTACAACTTTTAAAAAAGTTTAAGACAAAATCACAAATAAGCAAACACTGTTCCATCCAGAAAATCATGTATAACAATACTTTATATGAACAATCTTATAAAACCAGAGCCAAAATGAAGAATTTCCAAAAAGAAAAATAAAAAACAAATCCAGATAACAATCCATATTGAATTTTGACAATATTAGGAACCAAAAGGGACAGCACAACACACTAAAAGGTGACAACTTTACCACAATGTTTATGCATTCAAGAAAAAAATCTCAATTCCAAAATATCCCAATCTTTCAACAAAACGAAATCAAAATTTAGCAAATAACCTCATTCCCCTATATGCAAAAGCATATTCAAAAACCAAGCCCAAAAAAAAAAATCAAACATCTTTTTACACATCCAAACTTAAAAATAACCAAAACCCAATTAAAATCTTAATCTATTTTATCAAAAAATAAGACAGAAAGAGAAAGCGACATACTCACATGAAGCCATGAAAAAGCAATGAATTTTTCTTTCTAAGGGACCAAGTAGAAGAACTTTGAAGTATATGAAAATTACCCAGGAAACAGTGAAAGTGAAAGTACTAAGAAAACGTGTGGTTAATGTGTTGTCAAACATTAAACCTCATGAAGAAGACTCCAGCTGCACGTTTTCAGTGTAACAAAAAACAGAGCGGCACAGAACACTAGAACCAAACATCCGTTATCGGTACCACCTTTTCGACTCACTTACCCAAAGGAAAGTGCATAAAGCCCAAGTACATAATTATACAGCTGGAATGTTTCTTTTTTTTTTTAATACATTTGATGAAAATTTAAAAATTCAAAAATAATGTACTTAATTTTTTATTATATTAAATCAATTGTTAACAACATTACCCCTCAAATGGACAGGAAAATAAAGATTTAAAGACAAATAACTGAATAGAGGGAATATTTTAAACTAAAAGATGAGTATATTTTTCCTAATAAAAGTAATTGACACCTTGTTTCATTTTCGAGTGTACATAGAATTTTGGAAGCGGCCGAAATTCCTTTCTAGTTTATATATGATGATGAGTATATCAAAAAAAATTGGACTACATTTAATTTAGGTTGAATGTTCAATTCAGGAGTTAACGTTATCGAGAATGCTCAATTCGGAATATAAATTTTTATTTTGCTCAATTTAGGATAAAACGTTTTTGATTTTACTCAATTTAAGATTTTTCAGCGTGTGTGAGTTACACTCTCTGTTAAAGAGAGTGGGTGACGATGAAAGGACTATTGTGACACGTGTCGGACTCATATGCTATCATGTGTCTACATATATTTTGCTATTAAAAGAAAAATAAGTGTCCGTCACTGCCACGTGTCCCAATCACACGTTGCCACGTGTCCACTACTGCCATGTGTCCCAATCACACGCTGCCACATGTCAATTGATGTCACGTGTCCTACTTAAATGCTGCCACGTGTCTACGTATTTCTTGCCTATTAAAAGAAAAATAAGTATCCGTCACTGCCACGTGTCCCAATCACACGTTGGCACGTGTCCACTACGACCACGTGTCCCAATCACACGCTGCCACATGTCAATTTGATGCCACGTGTCCCGCTTAAATGCTGTCACGTGTCCACTTATTTCTTGCCTATTAAAAGAAAAATAAGTATCCGTCAATGCCACGTGTCCCAATCACACGCTGCCACGTGACCACTACTGCCACTTGTCCCAATCACACACTGCCACATGTCAATTGATGCCACGTGCCCCAAATCGAATGTTGCCACGTGTAAATTGATTTCACGTGTTCCACTTTAAATGCTGCTACGTGTCCATGTATTTTTTGCCTATTAAAAGAAAAATAAGTATCCATCACTGCCACGTGTCCCAATCACACACTACCACGTGTCTTTTATTAAACGCCGTTATTATTTTAACGGCGCGTGTAACTCACACACGCTGAAAAATCCTAAATTGAGCAAAATCGAAAACGTTTTATCCTAAATTAAGCAAAATAAAAGTTTATGTCTTGAATTGAGCATCTCGATAACGTTAACTCCTGAATTGAGCATTCAGCCTTTAATTTATTCCAGCTCTTATTGGGGCATGGGAATAGACAAGGAGGGAATTCGGCCTACTTTAAATTTCTATTATTTTTACTTTTTTTTAAACGATACATAAATGGACAATTTCTCAAATCAAAGGATTACGCAGTACAATTAAGGCTTCGCTTGGTTCATTGAAAATGTTTTTAAAAAATAATTTTTGTATTTTTTTATTTTTGGTTGGTAGAGAATTAATTTTAAAATTGTTTTATGCTTTTAAAAAAGGAAAGATATTTTTCAAAAAATAGCTGTTTATGTTTAAAATTATTTCTAAATTTGTGAGCATAATTTTACTTAAATTAGACCTTAAATATGATTTTTTAAAGTTTGATTTAATTTAACTTACATAAAATATTACTATATTAATAATATATTTTGTTTTTTTTTTTGGCCAAAGATATATTTTGTTTAATTAGATAAAAAATTTTAAATATTAAAATATTAGCTTTAAAAATCTTTTTTATATTTTAAGTTTAAATATTTTATTTTTATATTATTAATCATAAATATTTTTAATATTTCAATAATAAATAATATTATATTACTATTTTAGTAATAAATAAATACTTATTTAATAAATAATATATTTATTATTTTAATAATTTATTAATATTTTGGTTCAAGATATAAAGTTTTTAAATTTTATTAAAAATATTTTTATATTAATATTTTAATAAAAATTTAAATAAATAATGCTTTTGTTATGATTTTAATAGTAAATACTTTCAGTATAAAATGTAATTATTTTAATTGTGTAAATATTTTTAATATTTAAAAAATTAGTATATTATTAATATTATGTATATTAAAAAGTAATATTACTTCAAATTTTTAAAAATATTAATATATGTAATGATGAATAGTTTTCTTTTAAAATTTTCATAATATGATATTTTAATATTAAATATATTATTTTGAAAATATAATTAATAAAAAATATTTTATTAAAGTTTATATTAATATCATTTAAAAAAATTTTCAGAAAACAATCAAACAACATAAAATATTTTTTATTGACTCATTCAAAAAATAAAAAATCTTTAACTTTTCAGAAATTGTAAAAGTTTTCCAAAATCATTTTTCAAAAGTCATTTATAGTGAATCAAATAAAGACTAAAACTTTATTTAAATTTAACAAGTAAATGAGTGAAATTGAAAGAGTGAAAACTAAAAATCACAAAGCTTGAAACACGTGATAACCCGAACTTACGTTTTCATTAGCATTTTAGTTGCCTTCTGTGTCCTTCCTCTACTTTTCATTCTTAAAAAATGTGTATATATATATATATATATATATATATATATATATATATATATATATATATAAAAAAAACCTTCTTTTTACCTTCCCTGTTGCGGCTAGAGTCGCGTCCTGCTTAGAGGTGGCAAAAATTGGCCCGAGCCCGAAAACCCGCCCGAATCCGCCCGAGACCGAACCGGGACCAGCCCGAATTGACCAAAAAAGTCAAAGGCCCGTAACCGAAAAAGCCCGGAACCGAAAAAACTCGAAACCGAAAAAGCTCGAAACCGAAAAAGCTCGAACCCGACACAACCTGAACTCGACATAACCCGAGCCCGATACGATCCGAAACCGAGACCGACCCGAACCGAAAACCGAAAAAACCGAATTTATAACCCGAAAAAACCCGAATTATAATTATATAATTATTATTTAAAAATAAATAAATAATTGATACACTTTTTTAATTAAAAAGTTTAAAATTTTGAAAACAATTATTATTTATTATACAATTTTATCAATTATATATTACCAGCATAATAAATATTGAATCTTTTTAATTAAATTAAATTAATTTAAAACACCATAATATATGATATAATATATGATATCAAATAATCTTTAATATTATCCTTACTGCATTTATAATAATAAATATATTATTAATTTGACATTTGATTTTATTATAAAAATCATTTTAACATTTTATTATTTTTATTTATAATAAAATTTTAATTTTAATACAACAATAAATCAAATATATAAAAATTATATAATTTCAATATTTGTTTGAAACTTTGAATTTGATATTTTGTGCAACACATTAAAAATATTTTTAATAAAATTAAATTTAAACTATATTTTCTTAAAGTTTCAAGCATAGAAAGATATTAAATTTACATTAAAAAAAACCTAATCTTTAAATTAAGATTCAAAGTTTTTAAAATTAGAAAAAGTTAAGTAATTAAATTAAACAATACAAGTACAATTTTTTTATACTTGGGTATCATTAAAAGAGAAAATTATAGTGGTAATTTTATTTTTAGCCTTAAAACAAAAGATATTAAAAAATAAAGCTAGTGATAATTAATTATTTATTATATTATAATAATCTTATACATGAATAAACTAATTTGGTATCTTATAATAATGATTTGTATATTATATTATAATAATCTTTTAAGAATAAATTATGTAATCTCTTAGTGTGTAAGTATTATTTTGATAGAATTAAGTATTTACTAAAAATAATTCATTTATTATCTATTAAATGTAAAATTAAAGTGTGGATAAAAATAATAATTCTAATAGTAAATTAAAGTGTAATTTAATAATATATTAAAGTTGTATTACTATGTAAGTGGTAATTTTAATCAAATTTATTTTTTATACTTTGTTAATATTATTATTAATTATATTTAAATAACTAGCATTATATTAATTAATTTAGTAATATCTATTATTTAACATTTTAATTAGATATTCAATCAATTAGTGTATATCTAATATTATTATGTTAATCTAATATTATTATGTCAATGTGAATATGAAAAAAAATTAGTACTCAACTTGTAATAGTTTTTTTGATAGGAAATAAAATACATAATATAGTTAATAAATAACGCCTTATCATAATGATTTGTATGTTATTATAACTTTAAAAATAATATCTTATCATGTGATATATAATCAACTATACAAGCTCTTAATTATATAAAATAGATTATTAATATGTTTATCTTATCATAATGATTTGTATGTTACATTATAATAATCTCTTACCATGTAATATAGAATAAATTAAACAATCTCTCATAGCATATTATAGTTTTAATTTCAGACATTTTTCATTCCAATTTCTTATCATGCTTTTAGAATATACTCTTGTATTTAATTTCAAACATTTAATCTCTTATGATGTATTCATGTAATTTAGTTTAACTTGATCAATTAATAATCAGAATATTGGATGATTAAATAGATATTGACCTTCTCAACTACTTTTTTAGTCAAAAAAGTGTTTTTTTTAATTTATTATAATGAGTTACAAATAAAATAATAAACATAATATACTATATATATATATATATATATTAAGATTTACATTATAATAAAATGTCATATATGTTAAATTATCAATATCTTAAGAATTGTATCTTAACATATTATGAAATTTCTATTAATTTAATTTTAGTACTTTATGTCTAAAATTTTAAAATCTTATTATCTTAAGAATAAATTATTATTATTCAGTAAACTATTTTTTTGGCCAACAATGTTTCATTAAATTTTAAATTGCAAGTTGTGTTAAAATAAAAATAAAATTTACAACAAATATAACAAATTCTCAATCTAGCTCATGTGGTTAAACATATAACAATAAATATAAGAGGTCATGGTTCAAATCTTTGTACAAGCATATAATTTTAATTACTTTCATATAATTGATGAACAAGTTCAGGTACTATATACTACTTGATCAAAAGTTAATCGAGTATAGCGTACCATAAGGGTACTACCCGAATCCGATACGGGTAATAAGAACACTATCCGAACTCATAATTATTCGTTTATAGAGTCGAGTAGTGTCCGGTACCTGATTATATATTACCCATTTACATCATTATATCAAATGGTTTTTTTTTTGTACATTATATCGAATGTTATTATTTATAATATAATGTCAATTGATATATATATATATATATATATATATATATATAACTTGTTTAATTTAACGTTTTAAATTTTTAATGAGATATTTGATTAATTAATGTGTTTGAGTATGATTATATTTAATAAAAATAATGTTATATTATGATTTATGTATAAACTAAAAACAAAATAAATATAAAATTGAGATAATTAATTGACCAATTATTCATAATATTAATTATTTTTTTAATGTATACTATAATTTTATTCAATATTATAATTGAAGAATTAGTTAACTAGTTATACGGTTAAATTTAATTTAATAACTAATTATGTTGGCATTTAAAAGACAAAATAAATGTAAACAAGATTCTTAAAAATTTAAAATTTTATTAAAAATATAATATAATTATTAAAAAAGCTAATTAAACAAAGTAAAAAAAAAAGAAATTTATTGAACTAAGGGTATCTAAATTCCAATGACCCAATATTGACCTAAAAAAAAAACAATGACTCAATAAGTTATTGTTAAGAATATAAAGCTATTTATATAAATGTTTAATTGTTTAGTGTGATTTATTTATAATTTGTTAGTTATTTATTTGTATAGCTAATACTTTTGGATTTTCACTTTCTTTTAGTTTTACTATATATATTTGGCTCATTTAAAAAATAAATTTTTATATAATTATTAATATATAATTATATATTTTATAACAAATGTAAATATCACAGGAAATTTAAAAAAATAATAATAATTATCAAGTAATAAAAACATTAAAATGTAAAAATTTATATTTATATAAATTTAGTCAAAACAACAAAAAAATTAAAAATAATGAATAATAATATTTTATTTATGAGAGTTTCGTGTGAAATGAGATCTGTTTGATTGTCATTTTTCAATTCCCTCCAAACAAGCTTTTCCCATGTTACAAAAAAATTTCAAATTCTTTGGGAATATACCTTTTCCCTCCCTTGAGAATCACATGAAAAAACTTCCAAAGCAAACTTTGAAATATCTTTATCTCAATATACTGTCATGCAATGTAGATATGATAATTAAAAAAAATGAATGTGACATTGGATCAAATTTTGATAAAAATTAGAAAAAAAATTGTGTTTGGTATATCAATATAAATTTTAATACAATAATTTTTATATTTTATATGATACAAATATATTTGATGCAATACGAATACAAAATATATATATACGAATTATTAAGTCTAATATAATGTAATGTCTATTATAATCATTTTAATTATAATCGAAATTCAAAGATAATTTTTTTATTACAAGAAAAATATTAAATAACTGAAGATAGGGGTAGAGGTGATTATTGGGTCGAGGTTGAACCGGTCTGATTCAACAAAATATTTTTTTTTAAAAAAAAAGCGCAGTGGCAGGCGGGCAACGCCCTGAACGTTGCCCATCAACTTTGTAAGGGAGGGAACGTTTCCCTCCCTTTTTTTTTAAAATTTATTTTTAAAAATTTTTAAAATTGTTTTAAATTTTCATTTTTCCTCTATAAATATTAATTTATTTTATTTTATTTTTTTAAAATTTTTTTTCATATTTTGTCTTAAATCTAAACGCTTATCCACTCTTATTCTTTTAATACTCACTTATACTTTCTCAATAATCACTCAAACTCTCTCAAATTCACTTAAATTCTCTTATTTCAAATTTATAATATTATCATTTTATTCTCTAAATTTCATTTTTTTATCATAATAATTTTATTATAATATCATATTCATAATATAATTTTATTTTATTATAACAATAGTTTTATTACATAATTTTATAGTAATTTATTTTTACATTATTGTTACATTAATTAAATAAATTATAATAACTTTATAATAAATTGTTGTTAAATTAAACTATTAACATTATTTATTATAAAAATAAATTTGTTAGATTAAATTATAAAAATATATTAATATATATTATTTTTATTAAAATAAATTAATATAAATTTAAAAAAATAAAAAATTTAAATTAAAAAAGGACCGAACCGGTCCATGAACCGGGCCGGTTCGCAAGTAAAAATAATGCGAACCGGCCCGGCTCGGACCAGTCCACTACCGGTTCGGACCGGTTTAAGTTGTTAGTCAGCCGGAACCGGTGAGAACCGGCCCGGTCCGGCCCACTAACAGCTCTAGATAGGGGTGTTGGATTCAAACTCAAGACTTATAATATGCGACAACTTATCTTTAACCACTAGACCAAGAGGTTGTTGGCAATTCAAAGATGATTTTTAGTAGTTGGAGTTTGTGGACAAAAAAATTAATTAGTACAGAAATACAGATGCTTCCAAGGCAAAAGTTTACAATAGCAAGAGTGCTTTCATTTCTTGCAAATGCAATGCAAGATTTAAAACTTTTTCAATGTCTTTTACGTCTTCGAGTATTTACTTGTAATTCTTTTTACGATAATTAATCAATTATAATTAAAAATTATGTACTGGTCCATCATTTACAAGTGCGAACTTTATGTATTATTTTGATAGATCTCACGTGACTTTAAATTTTGATTAATTAATTATAATGTAATAATTATAGATGATATGTTCTCTTTTATTATTGTAGATAACTATATTCTTCATTAGTCCACTCCCAATGTTTTCAAAATCATCCCAACCAAATTTCTCAGTAATATATATATTATACAATTCTCATTTATTAAATTTTAACTTTAATTTAGCATTTTTATTATATTTTTATTTAACTATATAAAATTAAATTAATTATTACATTCAAAATTATAAAATATTTATAATTTATAAAATTTTAAAATAATTTGACTAATCCCGCTAAGCCCGCCCGATTAAAACCGGACCGAACCCGAAACCGGACCGAAACCGAGAAAACCCGCAACCAAAAAAATCCGAAACCGAGAAAACCCGCAACCGAGAAAACCCGAGATTGAAAAAACCCGCAACCGAGAAAATCCGAAACCGAAAAAACCCGCAACCGAAAAAACCCGTAACCGAGAAAACCCGTAACCGAAAAAGCCCGTAACCGAAAAACCCGGACCGAAACCCGCCCGAACCCGCCCGTTTGCCACCTCTAGTCCTGCTGCCAACCATATCTTTTTCTTTATTTATTTTTTTATATTTTGTTGTAATTGTGTTTATATTTTAGCATAGATTTTCTCAATTATTTTACGATTTTAGATTAATTCTTTTTGAATCGAAAATGATAAACGATAAAATTTTTCTAACAATAAAGCTTCAGGATTCAAACTCTATCTAAATATTTAGATAAAAAATTCACTTTTTACCTTTTTTTTTCAATTATTTATTAGTGTTGTAATTGTGTTTTCTAATATTGGGTTGATGTGAATTTTGACATGGACTTTTGGTTGGTGCAGACAGAGGGCATCTCTGGTTCTTCCCTCTCTCCCTGGTATCCTTTTTTTCAGTCTCTCTTCT
This sequence comes from Heritiera littoralis, assembly GCA_031772115.1. Lineage (NCBI taxonomy): Eukaryota > Viridiplantae > Streptophyta > Magnoliopsida > Malvales > Malvaceae > Heritiera > Heritiera littoralis. The sequence goes on along the minus strand of JAPDPK010000191.1, from coordinate 827,449 downwards.
ATTTCCCCTTAAAAACTTTGATTCCCTGATTTCAACTAATTGATTCTACTTAAAATTTTTTAAAATTTCTCTAATTTTATTTCCTTTCCTTTTGATTTGCGATATTCAATTAAAGCTTGTTTGATTCACTACAAATGGCTTTCACAAAATAATTTTCTAAAATGTTTACATTTTTTTAAAAATTATAAATTTTTTCGTCGCTTGAATGAGTTGAAAAATATTTTGTTCTTTAATTACTTTTTGAAAAATTGTTTTTTAATTATATTAATATAACTAATAAAATATATTAAAATTATTTATAATGTATTAATTTATTTATTAATATTAAAAATTAATTATATTTTGTAAGTAACAGTTAATATCAAAATATTTATTGTTAAACATTTCAAAGAAAACTATTAATTATTACTCATATTAATATTTCTAAAAATTTGAAATAGTATTACTATTTTAATATGTATACAAAATATTAATAATATATTAATATTTATTTTTTGAAATATTCCAAATATTTATACTATTAAAATAATTATATTTTATACTGTAGATACCTTATTTTGTCCGGATTCTTAATTAGTAAAAATAATTAATTGGGTTGGGTGACATTGTATTTTAATTTAGAATTAGGCTAGAATTAAATTAAAATTTTTTAGATTTAGAATTAACATTAATTAGAAAATTAAAATTAAAATAGAATTTAGGAATAATGAAGAAATAGACAAGAAAAAAATAAAATTAATTTTAGGATAGGATAATTTGATTTTTTTAGGATAATTATTTGGACTAATATTAAATTTGATAGAGTTAGATTAGGATTAATATAAGAATTAAATAAATAAAATATTAAGATAGGAGATAATTATTAGAATAAGTATAGTTGTATTAGGACTCTAACAAATTTTTGGCTATAAAATGGGATTAAGGCTCATGATTTAAGGGAGAGAATAAAATACACAATCGTAGGCACAATCAAGCATCTCTAACGCCAAAAATTGCATTTGATCACCATAGCCATCATCATCTCCATCGCTTCTGTCTTCATCACCAGCACGCCATCACCGCCTTTGCCATTGCTTTCGATTTCTGCTACAACAATTTTGTCCTCTACTGCATCACTGCTCCATCGTCGTTTGCTGCTTGGGCTTGTCCGAATTACAGCCTCTTCCTTGCCGCAGCATCGCTGGTATTCTCTGCTGCCTGTGCTTGCTGCTGCACATTACCATTACTTCATTGAACCAGCCCACATCATCATCTCTGTATCGCTCCAAGTTGCTTATCCACCTCGGCTGTCTTTTATCATTGCATTGCGAAGCATAAACTGGCGAGAAAGAAAATAAGCAAGAACGTGAAAGATAAGAAGCAATAAGAGGGACTCTGCAGGTTTGTTTCTAATCTATTAATTAGGTAAGTTTGTGAATTAATTAATATTTGACTTAATTTGTATAGTGGATTAAATTCAATAATTGATTGCATGTTAATTTAGTTAATAAATTTAACCTGTTTAAACAATGTCGATTTTATAAGTAGTTTGTATACATGTTAATTAATTCAATAATCTGATAAATCTAATAACTTGATAAGCTCATGATAGTACTAACGTTTAATTCGATAATTTAAAAAAAATAATTTCTACAATTAATTTGATTGGCATATAATATTAGTACTTTAATAAATTATAAAATATGGAGATAGATTGAGATTATTCTGAGGATGGAATTCCGAGTGTCACGAATGGTTGCCATTTTAGAAATTCCTAGGTGAAGATATTTGCCTTAAATTTTGCCAGCATGATGGAAGATTTAAGGTAATTGTTCAATATTAATAATCGATATTTATTTCTAAAAATATAAATATATATTAATAATCAAGCTCTATTTAAAATAAAATAAAAAATAAATATTAATAAGAAATTAGGGAATAATGATTAAAAGTTAAATAATAATAAATTGAGAGTAAGTGAAGGTTATCTCGATGATGGAATTATAAGGTGTCACGAATGGTTGACATTTTAAAATTCTTAGGTGAGATGTTTTTTTTTTTAAATTTCGCCAGCATGTGGAAGATTTAAAGAAAATTTTCAATAACAATAATCGACATTTATTTTCAAAAGATAAATAATATTAAATAAAGATAAAAATAAATTAAAAAAATAATAAAGAAAAATTAAATAAAGACATTATAAAACAAAGATAAAATATAAGTTAGAAATAAAGAAAAAAAAACAAAGTTAAGATATTTCAAAAGAAATTTAATGAATCTGACGACGGAGCCTCTCCGAGAAAGACAAATGGGATTTCTTGGATACTTTTCAGGTGAGGATGAAATTTTAGAAATTTCGCCAGTATGATGGAGAGTTTCTTAAGGATTGTCCAATATTTAAGTATTTGAATTTAATAAAAACAAAGACCATTTAATTAAAAATTATTAAAGATATCACAAAATTAGTTGGTACAATTTTAGGATGAGCGTTGTGGGAGTGCTAATCCTTCCCCACATGTAATCGTACTCCCGATCCCTAGATTCTTTGAACGTAGACTATGCCTTATCTTTAGACAAGAATAGGTGACCAATCACACCTCAAGTTTGAATGGTTGGTGGCGACTCCTAGAATTTTAAAGTCTAGCGGTTAGGTTCACGGACCTAGACGTTATGACAGCTTGGCGACTCCACTAGGGACTTTTAGAGAGTCAGGCCAATAGAAAATTTTGTGATTATCTTGAGTTTTTGATTAAATGGTTTTTTTGCTATGTTGTATATATTGCTTGTTATGCTATCTTTATTGAGGGGCATTTAAAATGGAGTCTTGTTCCTTCACACACACACATCACTTGCATGAGCATGCATGAGCCTTCTACCCGGGCTTTGTCCTTTTTAGAAGGAAGTATAGTAACTAAGCTCTCGTGAGGTGGTAACCTCTGCAATGATTAGCGAAATACTTCCACTCAAATTAAACCTTTCCGTTTGTAGCCTGTGATGGGTGAGGATTGGGTGCCTTACTAGTCTTGTGTGGATGACAGTGAAGAACAATTTAGGAACCTTTAGACCTTAAATTATCCAAACCCAGCATGTAATGAAACATAAGACTTAGCCTTAGGATGAAACCATGCTAGATTAAAGTATAGATATAAACCCAAGATAGGACACATGAAGGAATAAGTTTTATTTCCTCTCTTATACATTATTTCTTTTTTTAAAAAAATTCAAAAAATTGTTTTTTTCCATTTTTCAAAAAAAAAAGAGTCATGCATAATTATGTTTGATTTTGCATTACATAACATATCATTCACCTAAGCTTGCATTTGTCTTATCATAAGAATGAACATACCATTGATTGTTAGAAGAGATTGCTAGACCTAAATGCATTCCATATACATTCATTTTTGTGCATAAACATATCATCACATGAAATATAATTTCAACTTAATTGTGGCACTCAAGGTATCAAAATTGCATCCACTAGATGGTCCACCATCCACAGATATCATACAAGGTATCAAGCATGCATAATGGGAGAGGATCAAAATAGTCAGATAGAGAAGTTGGTAAGGGGTCACCTTATTACCCCTGTTTAGGTAGAGCCCTTTAAGCCTCCCTACCTAAAGTGGTATGATCCTAATGCAAGGTGTGCTTATCATAATGACAATGTTAGTTACTCTATGGAGAATTGTATGGGCTTGAAGAGGAAGGTCCAAGCACTTGTCAATACTGGAATTTTGAGTTTTGGAGCAAAAATGACCCAAATGTGAATGATAATCCTCTGTCAGATCACACAAGGGGTAGCGGTTAATGTTATGGAAGAAAGTGGACGATATTGATTGATTCATTTAATTTGAAGATAATGGTTGTTTCTTTGTTTCTAATTTCATTCATCTTAAGACTTCAATTTCTTAGGTAATATAGGAGTGTCTAAGCCCAAAAGGCATTAAGAATTCTTTTATGTATTGGGCCAACTTTCATTTGTTTTCTTTTTCAATAAAAGATTAGCATGATGCATATTTCTCAATTCCTCATTCCATTCTTGTCTTTTTATGCAAAACACCAATACCCACATGATTTACATTGTTACTAAGCTTGAAAGTATCCAAATAATGAACATGATAATGATAATGGCAATGAGTATAAAATTCAATTATGAAAGAACTGCTTTGTTTGGCGGATGGATTTCTAGTTTGCCAAGATTGTTCAAGCAAGAAGAGAATAGAAGAAATTTGTCTAAAATCTTCAACTATAGAATGTTACGAGTAAAGGTGAATCTCTACATGAAATTCTAATGAGTTTGTCTTTGTTCAATAGATGACCTTAAATGAGAATACTTGTATTGAGATGAGAAATGGCCTTCTTTCAATACCTTTCAAGCGTAAGTAAAATTTTCCATTGATTACCCCTTTTGAGCCTATTATATTCTTTTTGATATAACCCACCAAGAATCACCCTCCACACTGGGGGTAAAGAGAATAGAAGAAGAAAGATCAGTGGGGCAAAAACAAACCCTTTTGTGAAAAAAAAGAGAACAAAAAAGAAAAAGAGAATGAAGAAGCAAAGAGGGTTTGAATCAAGAAAGTGAAAACTTAGTCACATTTGAATAAAAAAGGAGAGAGAAAGCAAATTAGAATGGGGCAAAAGTCAAAATGCCTAAATGATTCATGAAAAATGATTCTTGGTTTAATGAACCCTGAAACACTTATTTTGGGCCTATATTATCCTTTCTTTCATGAATCCTCACCTGAGCCTACATTACGTGCCTTAAAAGTCCATTTTGATCAAATATGAGTACTCCTATTGAAGAATCATGTATTGAATAAAGGCATACTTACACTATGAGATGATGATCCTTTGGATGGAATTAGGATAAGCAGATCAAGATAAACAAAAAGATTTTGTCTAGATGGAAGAAGTGGGATTCCAAAGACTCTCTTGGATCCATGTGAGCATTAAATTGGATGAAGAAATATCTGATGTTGGGGCATGAATCAGAATGGAGAACAGATAAGAGAAGTTTCATCAAGGACAATGAAGTTGAAAATGAAGAGAAATGAATAAAAAAAAGAAAGAAAAGAAAATGAAAAAGAAGAAAAAAAAGAAGAAAAGAAAAAAAAGAGAGAAAAAATGAAAGGAGGATTTAGATCGAAAACCCAAAAAGGGCAGTTTGGATCAATGGAGTGCATCTAAGTTGAAAACCTGAAAAGGTGGCTTGGATATGAGAAAAGCTAGATTTCAAAGATACTAGGGTAAGAGGATGTTTTGATAAACTCAACATGATCAGATAAAGTAGACATTTGGAAGAGAATTTTGTATTCGTTGACCAAAATCATTTGAATTTTTGTTATTTGGATATTGTTACCTAAAACTTAATCCTAATAATTCTAGCTTTTCCTTTCTAGCTTTTTTTCCTTCAAGCTTGGCTACCCCTTGTAATACTTTCAGATATTGAATACTACTATTGTTTTCACCTATCATTCCTTTGCTATATCCTTACCTTGAGGGATTGAGAAATTGTATTTTATTGATCTTGAAATTGGAATGATAATGAATTTTTGCTTGGCAAAGTATGTGAAAGATACTTATATTATTTAGGAAAATGAAAGAAAAGGACACTTATAAATGAATATAAATAGGAAATCAAGAAAAACCTATGAATAAGGAAGAGTGAATAATGATGCTTCAATGAGATTTCCAATGAGAAAATGAGTGACAGATAAAAAGGAAAGTGAAAGAAGAAACAAGGGATAAAAGGGTACGAAGACAAGGATTTCATTGAAAGAAAAATGAAAGAAGGAAAATGAAAAAAGAAATAAGAAACATGAGGACAGAATGACAAATGAAGGAAGAAGAACACATGAGAATAGATTGAAACCTTGTTATTGCCACAATTAAGGTTGAAATGTTTTTCGAAGAAAACATTGCACGGATAGGTAGATTGCATCACAGGAATAAAACAGATTGCTTAAAGAGATTGCATGGATAAGATAGACTGCATTACATGAATAGAATATATTGCATCAATAACATTGCATGGATAGACTAGATTGCATGAATGATATTGCATGAATAGGACAACTTGTATGAATGACATTGCATGAATAGGATAGATAGCATTGCATGGATAGAACAGTTGCAATTGTATGGATAAGATAAATTTCCCAAGATTTCAAATTTTAACAAGACAAGAAATTTTAGAGGGGTTTCCGAAAATTTCAAAAATTAGACAAGAAAGAAGTTTTGGAGGCGTTCCCAAAATTTCAAAATTTGACAAGAAAAAAGATTTTTGGAGGGGTTTCCTAAAATTCAAAATTTGACAAGAAAAGAAATTTTAGAGGGGTTTCCTAAAATTTCAAAAATTAGACAAGGAAAGAAGTTTTGGAGGGGTTTTCCAAAATTTCAAAATTTGACAAGGAAAGGAATTTTAGAGGAGTTTCCTAAAATTTCAAAATTAGAGAGAAAAAGAAGTTTTGGAGGGGTTTCCCAAAATTTCAAAATTTGACAAGAAAAGGAGTTTCAAAGGGGTTTCCTAAAATTTCAAAATTTGACAAGAAAATGAATTTTAGAAGGGTTTCCTAAAATTTCAAAATTTGACAAGAAAATGAATTTTAGAGGGTTTTCCTAAAATTTCAAAGTTTGATAAGAAAAGAAGTCTTGGAGGGGTTTCTCAAGATTTTAAAATTAGATAAGAAAAGAAGTTTTTGAGCGGTTTCCTAAAATTTCAAAATTGGATAAGAAAAGGAATTTTAGAGGGGTTCCTAAGATTCCAAATTTTTGACAAGAAAAATTTTAGAGGAGTTTCCTAAAATTTTTAAAAAAAAAACCCAGCTTTTTTTAGACAAGATTTTAAAGTTTGACTACCTGCTTGTTTAGGAGGAGCTTTTAGACAAAATTTAAAGTTTGACTGCCTGCCTGTTTAGATGAGCTTTTTAGACAAGATTTTAAAGTTCGACTGCCTACCTGTTTAGGGGAAGCTTTTTAGACAAGATTTTAAAGTTTGACTCCCTGCCTGTTTAGGGGGAGCTTTTTCAAAAAAAAAAAAGAAAAAAATTGAAAAAAAAAGAGTTAAAAAAATCAAGAAAAGAGAAGAAATCAGACAAAATAGGTGTCTATGTCTTTATGCAATTACTGTTTCACAGCAAATGCACAAAGAGGGGCAGCTGTAGACACCTTATTTTGTCCGGATTCTTAATTAGTAAAAATAATTAATTGGGTTGGGTGACATTGTATTTTAATTTAGAATTAGGCTAGAATTAAATTAAAATTTTTTAGATTTAAAATTAACATTAATTAGGAAATTAAAATTAAAATAGAATTTAGGAATAATAAAAAAAATAGACAAGAAAAAAACAAAATTAATTTTAGGATATGATAATTAGATTTTTTTAGGATAATTATTTGGATTAATATTAAATTTGATAGAGTTAGATTAGGATTAATATAAGAATTAAATAAATAAAATATTAAGATATGAGATAATTATTAGAATAAGTATAGTTGTATTAGGACTCTAACAAATTTGTGACTATAAAATGGGATTAAGGCTCATGATTTAAGGGAGAGAATAAAATACACAATCATAGGCAAAATCAAGCATCTCTAACGCCAAAAATTGCATTTGATCATCATAGCCATCATCATCTCCATCGCTTCTGTCTTCATCACCAGCACGCCATCATCGCCTTTGCCATTCCTTTCGATTTCTGTTACAACAATTTTGTCCTCTACTGCATCACTGCTCCATCGTCGTTTGCTGCTTGTGCTTGTCCGAATTACAGCCTCTTCCTTGCCACAGCATCGTTGGTCTTCTCTGCTGCCTGTGCTTGCCGCTGCACATTACCATTACTTCATCGAACCAGCCCGTATCATCATCTCTGTATCGCTCCAAGTCGCTTATCCGCCTCGGCTGTCTTTTATCATTGCATTGCGAAGCATAAACTGGCGAGAAAGAAAATAAGGAAGAACGTGAAAGATAAGAAGCAATAAGAGGGACTCTGCAGGTTTGTTTCTAATCTATTAATTAGGTAAGTTTGTGAATTAATTAATATTTGACTTAATTTGTATAGTGGATTAAATTCAATAATTGATTGCATGATAATTTAGTTAATAAATTTAACCTGTTTAAACAATGTTGATTTTATAAGTAGTTTGTATACATGTTAATTAATTCAATAATCTGATAAATCTAGTAACTTGATAAGCTCATGATAGTACTAACGTTTAATTTGATAATTTAAAAAAAAATAATTTGTACAATTAATTTGATTGGCATATAATATTAGTAATTTAATAAATTATAAAATATGGAGATAGATTGAGATTATTCTGAGGATGGAATTCCGAGTGTCACGAATGGTTGCCATTTTGGAAATTCCTAGGTGAGGATATTTGCCTTAAATTTTGCTAGCTTGATGGAAGATTTAAGATAACTGTTCAATATTAATAATCGATATTTATTTCTAAAAATATAAATATATATTAATAATCAATCTTTGTTTAAAATAAATAAAAAATAAATATTAATAAGAAATTAGGGAATAATGATTAAAAAATTAAATAATAATAAATTGAGAATAAGTGAAGGTTATCCCGATGATGGAATTATAAGATGTCACGAATGGTTGACATTTTAAAATTCTTAGGTAAGATGTTTTTTTTTTTTAAATTTCGCCAGCATGTGGAAGATTTAAAGAAAATTTTCAATAACAATAATCGACATTTATTTTCAAAAGATAAATAATATTAAATAAAGATAAAAATAAATTAAAAAAAAAGAATAAAGCAAAATTAAATAAAGACATTATAAAACAAAGATAAAATATAAGTTAGGAATAAAGAAAAAAAACAAAGTTAAGATATTTCAAAAGAAATTTAATGAATCCGACGACAGAGCCTCTCCGAGAAAGACGAATGAGATTTCTTGGATACTCTTGAGGTGAGGATGAAATTTAAGAAATTTTGCCAGCATGATAGAGAGTTTCTCAGAGATTGTCCAATATTTAAGTATTTGAATTTAATAAAAACAAAGACCATTTAAATAAAAATTATTAAAGATATCACAAAATTAGTTGGTACCATTTTAAGATGGGTGTTGTGGGGGTGCTAATCCTTCCCTACACGTAACCGTACTCCTAATCCCTAGATTCTTTGAACGTAGATCATGTCTTATCTTTATATAAGAATAGGTGACGAATCACACCTCAAGTTTGAATGGTTGATGGTGACTCCTAGAATTTTAAAGTCTAGCGGTTAGGTTCACGGACCTAGACGTTATGACATATACCAAAAGTTTTTATTATTAAAATCATAAGAAAAGTATGTATTTATTTAAATTTTTTATTAAAATATTGATATAAAATATTTGTAAATAAAATATAAAAACATTACATTTTAAATTAAAATATTAGTAAATTATTAAAAATATTAATTCTTAAAATAATGAATATATTATTTATTAAATAGTATTTATTATTAAAATAATAAGATAGTATTTTTATTATTGAAATATTAAAAAGTATTTAAGATTAATAATAAACAAAATAAAATATTTAGACTTGAAATATTGAAAGATTTTTAATGTTAATATTTAAAATTTTTAATTAATTAAATAAAAATATTTGTGTTAATATAATTATATTTTATGTAGGGTTAAATTAAAACAAATTTTAAAAAATCATGCACAAGGTCTAATTGGAGTAGAATTATACTCCAAAGCTTAGTAAATAAGTTTACACACAAAGATTCTAAAAAATGTTTTCTCAATTTCTAAAAAAAAATCTAATTTTTCATTGATCAGGAAATCTTTTTCCGTTGATCAACAAATTTTCTATCAATCAAACACCAATAAATGCAAAAATAATTTTTCGAAAATTATTTTTAGGGAACCAAATGTAACCTAAATTTAGATTTGTTTTACACAAATTTTAAGAAATTTATTGATTTCAACTTTCTGGTTTTTTATATTTTTTTTGTTTTCATAAAAAATGAAAAATTGAAAAAAACTGAATAAATGATAAAATAAAAACAACCTAAAAAAGGTTTATTGGTATGCTAAGGTATAAGGCTTAATTTTATTGCAATCAAAACCTCAACTCGAATCAAAGTTCAACAATCAATTTGAAACCCCAAATTAAATAGTGAATTTGATGCTTATTCGAAGAAATGAAGTGACACATCAATAAAGCATTAAACTCACAATAACTTTGATTTGATTTCAAGCTTGGATTAAAAATAACTCAGTCGACCTATAAAATTAAGCGAACTCCTGCAAAATGAGGTATTTACCTATTGTATCATAAAAATTCTAGGAATTCGTTAAAAAAGGGTCGAAGCACTTGTTTTTAAGTTAATTAATAGAGAACTTAATAAAGAACATTGAACGGCGGGTAGGCAGATTAAATGTTGGGCGATCATCTTCCTTGAAGAACAAATGAAGACCACCACATTAGCTAGAAACAAGTCAGCTGGCATTGGGCTGGGGCTAAGCAACTATTGGGGTTAAGTTGAGAACGAGTGGGGATTAGATTTTTGGTAAACAGATGAAAGAGAGAAACAATAGGAGGAAAGACAGTAAGAGACCAAATGAATGAGTAATAGTGTGTGGTGGAATTTAGGTTTGCTTTTTAATTTATGTCCAGAAAGTGAGGAACAATAGTGTTTTTTATTCTAGTCAGGTGATTCATGAGACAATAATGCCTTATCTGCTCCTGTACTCGAACTTTAATATATCAGAACTTAATTACACAATAAAGAAAATTGATAGTAACAAAAAAAATTAAGATAAGTGAGTGCAAAACGTCCTTAAATTTGCATCCGTTCAGATCGAAAAAAGGATTTTTCATTTGAGTACGAGTGAAATTGTCATCTTTGTTAAAAAGAGTTGAAAACCTTCAAGACAGACTGTTGCTTTAGTCATGGGTCTTTTAATGGTTGCTTTTGGACAATAATATTTGCTATTCAATCTTTGTGTTGGGAAGGCCCAAAAAAGTTTATAGTAAGCACTAAGCTCTCGAACTTGATCCAACCTCCAATCAATTTAAGAAACAGAGAATCTACGATTAAAGAAAATAGTTATTTTAATCAAATTTGATTTTGTTAGAAGCACACTAACAAAAAACTTTTAAATGTATTAGATTGACGTGGGGAATGTATCATTAAAATTGTACATGAAAGGAATTAAACCCTTGAGAAATTAAGTAGAAAAAACAAACCCATATATATTATACATGAACAACAGAGTTTACAAGTGATGTAGTATGTATGTATGTATGTATGTATGTATGTATGTGAAGAGATCGAGTTACATCAGTACAAAACAATATTGTTTTACACCATTCCATATATTTTTATGCTTTATATTTTTTTAAATACGACCGTTAAACATTATACTTTTTTTTTGTTTACCATAATATTGGTACGAAGTATCAACCGTCGAAAGCAGTGACTAATCTTCGTCGGGAATCCTGAGCGTCCACAAGGTGGGTAGTCCCCTTCCAGCATGGTCTGTTCCGTACCCAAAACCAGGAATCGAGCCCTAAACAGCTTGGTTAAGGGACACGAGCCACTATCACTTGTGCCAATTAATGTTGGTGTTAAACATTATAATCTATTCAAATAGATTATGCATACAAAATTTCAAGTTAATAAAAAATGTTTATTTGATAATAATAAAATGTTTAACAAAAGACCTTGCATGACCAAAAGAGAAAGTCCTGCCCAAGCAAATGGCATTGATCCTAGCACCAAGCGTAATCCAACATATGTTATGCTCAAAGAAGAGTGAAGTGCCTTGCGTTCAAACAATAGAATATGAAACTTGCACAACCAAGAAGCGTCAAGGCTTAGTCTGCTAAACTAAACGTCAAGGCTTAGTCCGCTAAACTAAGTATGTACGAAGCGAAGTTAATGGCTCAAAGAAAAGCATAGCAAGCAATGAAGGCCATAATCAGCTAAGAGGAAAAGAAGGAAGCTTGCTACACTTAACAACGAAGCATCTAAGCTCGAATGGCACCCACTAATCAAAGAAATCGCAAGGAAAGAAGTTGAGCCACAAGGGTGAAGCATCTATGCATGGATCGCTTCACCTCATTAAACAAGGGATAAAAACTTAGTTGAACTAAGTGAGAACATGCAGAGCACATAAGTGTGTGCACAAGGGCTTAACAAAGCGAGACACAAAGGCACATTATGAGGAAAAAGAACATAAGCATGTGCATTTTCAGACAAACACAAAGCAGAAAATGTACAAGAAAAAGCTCATCAATACACAAACAAAGAGTAGGGTTAAGCAAAGTTCACAAGAGTGCATCAAAGAATCCAGCAAAGAAATGTGCCAAAGGCTATCTGAATAAAGCAAGAGAAAAGACACGAAGATACAATAAGAAGCTCAACCAAGAAGGGAAAGAGACTGCGCCCAAATGCTAGCCCAATAAGATATGTAATGAAGTGCTCACGCATGGAAAAGCACATGAAGATGCAACAATGTGCTCATTTAGGAGAAGCACACGAGCATGACGCCCTAACAAAAAGCATGCAAGAAAGCAGAAATAGTGCATAATCATTATACCAAGATTAAGTGTTCACACAATTTCTCAAACATGAGATGAACAAAGAGACACGGGAAAGTCCCTGAATGACACACTAAGGCTACAAAAGTAAGAAATGTCAAGGATTGCTTAAAAAATGACTCCTAAAGCAGCCCTAAATCCAATGAGTCATCCATTGTTTTCATTACTCGAGGGGCATGCAAGGAAGGAATCAATAAAGCTCTAGAAATGAGAACATGAAGCAACGACCATAGCAAGCCCAACCTTGGGGCTAAAAGTTGAGAATGGGCAAGGAAGAACATCTATTTGGCCTAGGAGTGTAATTAAGCTGAGTCGAGACGATCCAATACTAGGCTCGAGCATGGCTCAAGCTCGATTGAGTTTAGTTTTTTAAGCTCGACTTGACTTGACATAATACTTGATTTGCTCAAGCTCGACTCGATAGGCTTGAACTTGACTCGGTATGCTCAATCTATCAATTTTTAGCTATATATTATAAGGATAAAATGTAAATTAATAATAAAATATTAAAAATATATATTAACAAAAGTTCGATAAGACTCGCAAGTCGCTCGAGCAGAGTATTAAAAAGCTTGAACTTGACCTGACTTACTACTTGAATAGCTCAAGCTCGCGCTCAACCTGAAAATAAATGAGTCAAACTCAAGTAATCATCAAGTCGAGCTTGAGTAGCTTGACTTGTTTACGCCAATAGGCAATAAGTATGCATTCTTTTAAGCTAAAAATGAGCGTATGAGAAGCTCAAATCACAAGAGATGAACACCTTCTTTTGCCATAAGAAATAAAATAAAAGCTCAAGGTCGTGAAAAACAAAGATGAGCTAGATAAGCCATTGAGAGCTCAAAGTCATGACAAGCGTAGACATAACATTTCCTTGATCTTGGAGTAGCATGAGAAGTTCAACATTGTAAAAAGCAAGAAAAAGTGTGTCTAGTAGAGTAGTTAAAGCTCAAAACCACGGAAATCAATTAAAACTAAGAGCCATGATAGCCAAAGAAGAATATAACCTTGGCCTTGAATGAGCATTTTATGCTCAAGTTTGCAAATGGCAAAGACGTAGCATCCCATTAGCCATGAATGAGTATTGTATGCTTAATCTTACAAATGGCAAGGATGTAGTATTCTTTTGGCCATGAATAGGCATTGTATGCTCAGAGTTTATGAAAGTAAGGATGTGATATTCCCTTGGTTGATCTCAAAGCATACTTGTGAGAATCAATTTTCTGGTACTATAAATGTGAAAAAAATTAATTATTAATTTAATTTTGGAATATTTTGTAAATTTTAAATAAATAGTGATGTGGGCCCCATTTCGAATTGCAAACCCAGATATATATGATTGATGAAACAGTGTACTGATGGTGTAAAAATGATATTATGGAGATTTGAGACTTAAAATACCTTATTTGCACTATTCTTGGAAATATGGCAAACAAATTGAAAAATGATAGTTACGTCCGAAGGTATTTTGGTAAATTGTACCCAAACTAAAATGAATTGGGATGAAGTAAAAATATCATGATATTCTACATGAAAAGTACTTTAACATGGTGTCAACAGATTTCTTGAACCGGTTTCTAAAACAAAAAATTTCGCTGGCAAGTCTTAGGGGTAAAATTGTAATTTCTCACTATCCGTGCGCTGCTGTTGACGAAACTACTTCTAATCATCAAGGTACATTAAATAAGATTGATTGGTGCTGGAATATGAAATTTTGGAGCACGATTACACCATTTTTATGACAGCAGAACCATAAGGACAAAATTGTTCAAAATTTTTATAACTAGGGGCATTTTAGTCATTTTGCCCACTTCCAGAATTCTTTACATAAATCCATCAGCAGGTGGAAGTTACTGTTCATTGTCTCCTTTAAGACTCCCATGCCACCATTAAAGAGGAAAAGAAGAAAGAAAAATAAAAGCTACCTAAACTACTTACCTACACAAAATCTCACCAAACTATTAACTAGAAAATTGTTCATCTCTCTCTCCTCCATCAAACTATACCCATAGCTTATTATATAAGCCACAATACAAGGAGAAAGGGGACTTCAAAGTTTCGGCCAAGGTATGGGTGCTATTATGCATTTTGTGTCCTTGAATTCTAATGGTGTAGAAATGTCTATCTAAGCTAGTTAAGCATGTCTATACCATTGGATTTGATTAAAAGTGATTAAATAAAATTTTGCCATTAATGAGGTGTTCGACCAAGCTTGGTTTCTTATGGAATTATGGTGTTTCATGCATAAAATAGATGCCGTAGAATAACACGGTGGCATTAGATTGTTGAAATTCCACCAATTCATCACCATTCCACATACAATCAACATAACGGGACCACTATGCTTGGATGATTTTGATGATTTGAGGGTAGATTTAAACTGTAGAAATTACAAGGAGTTTGTCAGTATGCTCAGATTTAAAATATGACGTAAAACGAAGAAGTTGTGTTATACTACCGGTAGAATTTATACTGCAAAAATTTTTGCAATGTCCAATGTGGTTGCATTGAGACATGAATAATAGCTCAAAAATAAGTATTAAATGAGCTAACATTTTTGGTAAAATTAATTGCAGCCCAAGAGTATCGATTTATGAGTGGAACACTCGAAGAGATCAAATAGGATAGATAGGTAAATGATGCGTACGTGAACTGTAAGGATATTTTGAATCATGATTTGATGCAAATAATTTTATGTGAATGTCTTGAAAGTGAATTGTCTTGAAAAATGTGAAAAATGTGGTTGTTGTTGGAAATATACTGTGTTTGAATTGCAGGAAGGTTAGGGTATAAGTAGCTGTCATGCTGTTGAAATTTCTTAGAAATTATTTGAAAATGTCATGAAATATTTTAGTGCATATGTGAATGATTCCCTAGCCTTGAAAATGATGAATTTCATATTTTTCATAAAACATGAATATACCGAAAAATATTATTTAAATATTTATGTTACTAAATCTAATGAAAATAAGGTCACTGAAAATTCCTTCTATATGTTTTACAGTATATGATGTGGATTATAAAGTGCCAAGTGGAAAGATGAACATTTTATAAATTATTTTCCATAAATATTCACCATATAATTTAATAAAAACTTTATGGACTGATTGAAGATTTTACTCATTTTATTGATTTCCATAAAGGTGATATTATCGTGTGAATATTGTTTTGAGACTAAAATGTTTTTACATGTGTTCCATAGTGAAAAATGTGTTTATGAAATTACTATTAATTTTAGAAAATAAATATTACTATTTTTCATAAAGTATGAAATTACCGAAAAATGATTTCCAGTAGTCCTAAAATTGAATTTTTTGAAAGGAAAGCAAGGAAATACGAGTATATGTGTTTACGGTGAAATGGAATTTTACGAAATTTATTACTACAGTGTAAATATTTTATAACACCATTTTCACTGTACGAGGTACTGTGATCTATACCTTTATAGATTTTCTGAAAGATACTATCGATTTTATTTAATTCTATAAAGGTGATGAGATTTTATATGTACTGTTTTGAGACAATTAGACACCATATCATGCTCACGTGTCACATGTACCATACTGTGTGAATACATGAGTATGATACTATTTACAATTTCAGTGATATACGTGATATGTAATATGTTTTCAAATGAAAAAGGAGAATTGTTAATATAATATTCTTCTTATAAATCAAATGTGAATATTAGATTATTGATTAAATGTTTTTATTCTATGAAATGTATGGTTTTGAAATAAATGTGAAATGTTATGAAAAGTACCTTATTTTCAAAAAGAATACTTACTCCTTATAGTCGCTTCTAGGTTCCGGGACAAGACAGGTATTTCAAAATACTTTTCTTACTCCATTCGGATCCCTAGCCGACTATAATATCCTTCATATTTTGGTCCCTAGTAAACCTATAGGAAATTAAAAGATTTTATTGCATATAGATTTCGGAATATCAAGATTTACATACAATTCCTTTATTGAGCCATGGTTTGCTTGCTCTTTTATTTTCATCATCCATAAATTTCATGCACTGGTTAACTGAAGTATCAATCCGAGGATTAGCTGTGTTTTGAGTATCTCAAAGTAGCATATAATGAACCCTAGAGGTATTGTGTTTACATTGTATGTTTAGACATTTTATACAGTACTACTTCTTGTCAATTTAATTTCAGGGGATGTAAATTGACTCATACAATTGTGAATATTCATTATTCATAAATAAATGTTGCCTAAATTGTTTTACTGTTGTAAATGAAAAGTGTTTAAAGATATCACAGACAGCCCAACCAGTACAATATTTTATCGAAAAGTGTGAAAAAGTATAAATTACTGTATATGCATATTGTGACAATACCAATTACCAAATGCTAGTCTACAAAAAACAAAGATGTGATATTCCTTTGGCCACAAGTCAAGCTTGACAAATGCAAGCATGCAAAAGGCAAGGAAATAACATTCCCTTAGCTGATTGTAAGTGTATCAAATGCAAGGAAAGTAAAATTCCCTTGGTCGATTTCTAACATGAATTCAAGTCGATGGCAGGCAAAGATGTGACATTACCTCAACCATTTATGAGTATGTCAGGCTTAACATGTTAGGTTTAAGTTTAGGAATGACAAGGAAGTACATCCTTTTGGTCGACATCATGGAAAATGGGTAAGCGTATTGACACAAGACAAGGAAATAACATTCCCTTAGCCGAATTCTAGCATGAATGTAAGCCCAAAGAAGATGAGAATGTGAATTTCCTTGACCAAACACTACCACACTTAGCTTGCCACAATAGGTCCAACCTAGACCTTATTTAATCTCTTGTTCTCCTTAGTCTCATAGCTTGAAGAGAGACTAGTTTCACTCAAATAGCCTATCTACACCAGATGGTGACACATGGTATTATCCCAGCACCTCCCATATGTCTATAAATAGACTCTCATATCAAGGCATAAGGGATCTTTTGCTTTCGTTACTATCCAGGCTCTAGCTATATTACTTTATGCCTTACTCCTTGTAGTCTATTGTACTCTGGTCATGCCCAGATATTTGATTAGTTTTAGCAAGAGCCTTGTAATTAGCGAACAATCTACTTTGCGCCATTCAAATAGAAGCACACTCTACTACCCTCTATGGACGTAGGCCTTCTTTCTGAACCACCATGTTTATCTTAGTGTCCTTTAAATTTGGCTGCCCTATTCACATACACAACAATGGTTAACTTAATTTGTTTATGACTATCTAAATGAAACACTACCCTTTCAGGACCCTGTATTCACCTAAATTTTTTCTTTATTTTTTTTCATGTTTTTCCTTTTTTCCCTATTTTTCTTTATTTTCATTTTTTTAGCTTTTTTCCTTATTTTTTTTCTGTTTCAATCTTATACAAATTCTATCTTTATCTCAATTTTACTTTGTTTTCCTACTTTTTTTTGGCCTAATTATTTCTATATTTCTTATTTTCTAAAAACTAGGCAAAACAAGTCCTTAAAAATAAAATAAAAAGATAAAATTGTAGATAATAATAATAATAATAATAATAATAATAATAATAATAATAATAATAATAATAATAATAATAATAATAATAATAATAATTGTCATAACGATTTTCGTCAGAGAACTTGATTGCTAGACAATTATGAAAAATACAAAAATGGAGTCGCCACCAATCTTTTTTGGCAAGGTGTGATTAGTCACCTAAAATCATTTATTTTTTCAACAAAATCTTAAAATTAATTAAGTTTTATTGAAATGACAATTCTTGGTCTGGAAAAACAAATTTAAGGTTCGGGAGTTCGGTTATGCATGAGAAAGGATTAGTACCCCTACAACGCCCGTTAAAAACGGTACCACTTAGTGCTGTATTATCTTTTAATCTTAATAAAATGGTCTTAATTAATATTTAAAAAGAACTCCATTTATTTTGAAATCATTTATTATTTGCAATCATTTATTATTTGCTTATTATTTGAAATATTAAATTTTATGTTAAATTTTATTTGAAATAAATAAGAATCTTCTGTATTGAAAATTATTCCGAAGTACCCTAATACTTCTTATACCATTTTGACTAATTTCCTCGCTTAGGGATTTCTTAAGAATCGCCACTTGCGATTTCTATAGAATTCCATCATCGAAAATATCCACATTTATCTCAAAGTTTCATGAATGCAGATGATGCAAACAAAATATGAATGATGCATATAAGAAATCTATTGCTTATTTTATTTTCATTTTATATTTATATTTATATTGTTATTTTGAAATTTATTTATTTTATAAAATATTTTTATTGAAAAGTCATATTAAATATTTCAAAACGCTGGTAACATTTAGCAGATTTCTCTCACCTAAAGATTAGTTAGGAATCACTACTTATAAATTCCATAACATCTCATCATCGAAAATTTCTTTTAAAATTTACATTTTTATTTTGTTTTGCTTTTAATTGTTTTTCTTCTTCTTCTTCTCTCTTCTTCTTCTTCTTCTTCTTATTATTATTATTATTATTATTATTATTATTATTATTATTATTATTATTATTATTATTATTATTATTTCAAATTTATTTATTTCAAAAGATCATTATTTGTAAAAATTTAATATCGAAATAAAGTCACTTAAATGCCCCAATATGCTGGTGACATTTAAAAATTTTATTTTGATCCTAAAGATTATCAAAGAATTATTACTTGTGATTTCTATGAAATTCTATCATCGGAAATTCTTTTATATTTTTGTTCATTTATTTAAAAATGTATATTTTTATTTATATATTTTATTTTAACACTTATACTTGCATTTATCTACGTATTTACATTTATTTATTTATTTTGATACTTACATTATTATTTGTCAAACTATTTTAAAATTTAAAAATCATCAGCATCATTATTATTATTATTATTATTATTATTATTATTATTATTATATAAAAAATTCTGATATCAAGATAAAATCAATTAGATGTTTCAATATGTTGGTAACATTTGGTAGATTCTTCTCACCTAGAGATGAGTTAAAATTCACTACTTGTGAATTCCATAACGTCTCATTATCGGATTAATATCATTTCTTTAAATTTTGTAAAGTCTTATATTTCATGTAACATTTTTATAAATTTCGTATATATTTTAAAAAAATTTTACATAATTAAAATGCATTAGATAAACAACGAAAAATAAAGTTAGGATGAAACAAAATAAAAAACATATATATATATATATATATATATATATGAAATATGTGAATGACATAAATGTGCACAGGATGATTAAATAACATATGCTAAGTGAGAAAATAAAAAAAAAAAAAAGGTGCACCGAATGACCACTACCATATGCATGTAAGCAAAAAATATAATAAAAGAATAGCAATAATACCTTTTTCCTCAGTCTGTGCTTTCCTTTTAATTATTTGTTTCCTTCCCACGGAGCTCCAACAAACCGAGTAAGAATGGCGATGCAGGAAGCGACAAAATAGGCTATTGTGTGCGGCTTTCATTCCACGTTGCAGATCCTTCTCCTTGCAGCAGCTTTTGGTTGTAGCAACTTTCGGACGTTTTGCCTTACTGATTGTTTGGTTGCTACTGCAAGGAGGAAGGGTGATGCCTGAAGCGTGCTTGGGGTGAGGACAATGCAACGGTGAGGCTTGAAGACAGTACAGCGATAGGGATGGCTGCCAGAGGTGCAACGAGGATAGCAACCTGGGTGATGAGGATGACGCAGCAGCTTCTGTGAGTAGGGGAGCAGCAACGGCAAGGCGATGGAGCGGCAGAATGAGAAGCTTCGGTGGACAGCAGCTTGGTGGTGGGATTTCAGTGCAAGGCGGCAGTGGTGAAAAGATGATGAAGACGTAGTCCAGGCATGGGAAGCAGCGTTGGTCTTCGTTCAGTGAAGAACAGTGGAGGACAGTAGGTAAGGATGATGATGCGGCAGCCTGGTGTTGAACCAGTTGATCGAAGGCTTCCAATCGCTTAGGTTTTTTTTTATTTGCCCGTGTCCCCTTTTTGTCAAAATCTCTTGATTTTTATAGCCATGGCCGTATGCTTAAGGAAAGAATCAACTTTTCTCAAGTTTAGGCCTCAAATCATGGCTGTCATTGAAGGACGGATTTTATTTAATTCTTCTCCGTTTTACAAAAAATATATATCTTTTATTTAAGGTAATTTAATTAATTGATCAACTCTATTTTTTTGGTGCCAAATCTCATTGATTTGCATGAGAATTGCTTGGACAAAATTAAGTGTTTATAATAATAATAATAATAATAATAATAATAATAAAAAGAAATGAGTAAGCATTTAACCATTGCCCTAAGATCAAAAAATCCAATTAAACTTAACTGATGCACTAAATGTCTATAAATTAACTTGAAAATCATAATTTAAGCCCAAAAGCCTAAATACTAGTTGGTAGCTATAATTCAAATTCGATTAAATGGATTTAAACTCAATTAATTAATTCCTAAGCCTAAATATTCATAATTAGATTGCAAGACTCAATTATTAAAAGCATCAGACAAACACTGTTTTAGGTTCGAAAAACCCAATGTGTTCAATAGTGCTAAAATTTTTTGAACAAATTGAGATGTCTACAATAATAAAAAAGAAATACAGTGAAATAAAAAATATGTAATAATATATTAATATATTTTAAACACTAATGGTATTTATAAAATTTGACTTGCACAAAGCGAAGTGGGATATAAAACACTAGTAGTATACTAAAGAGGAAGCTATCAAACTAAGGTTCAAGTTGCACAAGGAAACAAAGTCCCTACTAGAGTAAAAGCTACCAAACTAGAGCTTGAGACGTGTAAAGAATCAAAACTACACAATAATACAAGCTAAGGCTAAAGCTTGAAGCATGAAGAACACCAAATGAAAATCAAAACAGTCATCCAAACCAATACAAAGCAAAGAATGACAAATCAAAAGCTAGCCAAACTAGGACTCACAAGTCGCAATAAACGAGAAGCAAAAAAAAATGTAGTTGTGAGACCTCGAATTTCCTAGTTTAGTTTAATTATATCTAAATAGTTAAGAATTATGCAATATTTATGATTAATAAATATCGATTTTCTTTTAGGTTATAAGGCTAAAACATTTAGTGGGCCCCACTAATTCCCGGAGGTCC
Source organism: Heritiera littoralis (assembly GCA_031772115.1). Lineage (NCBI taxonomy): Eukaryota > Viridiplantae > Streptophyta > Magnoliopsida > Malvales > Malvaceae > Heritiera > Heritiera littoralis. The sequence continues at coordinate 805,779 of JAPDPK010000191.1, read as the reverse complement.
GGATGAAGGTGAAATTATATGAATTCGATATTCGGAGTCGAAAAATATTATGGTAAGAGTTTCATCCTTAATCTCAATTATTTTTGCATATTTTGAAAAAAGTGCAACAAATTAGAAAATGACTATTTAGTCCATAAGCTGTCAGAATTTTCGAAAATAATAGTCAAATTAAGAGGACTTAAGACCTATGGATTATACCAAATAATTTCTCATAAAATATAGTTTTAGAATATCTAGATGGATGGTGGAAACTAAATGTGAAGATAGAAATTTACGCGATTTTACAGTTAGGGGTATTTTGGTAATTCACCTCAAATCGGTATCCGAACTTCAACAAAAGCTTCACCAAACATTAGAGCAAGCTAAATAGAGTTGATTTATGATTAAATAAAATATTTTTAAATTTAGATAGAATATTTTTAATAAAGTCAAACTTTAATGGCAATTATGAAGAAATCTTTAAGTAATAGGGGCACAAGGGTAATATTGCCCTTAAAAGTCAGCCTTTTATCACCTTCTCCAGCAGTCTCTCGTCCATATCTGCTGCAAATCAAACCCAAACAGAAAACCACCATAGCTAAGCCTCCAAGAAAAGAAAACTCCAAAAATCTCAAAGAAAATCACCATAAAATCAAAAACCACCTTCACCAAAATTAATCTACTCAACTTGCTCTTCAATTTGTGTGAGAACTGTGTATTCAGATACTGTTTCACATGTAAGGACACTCATACTGTTCATTTCCTGTGAATTTCGCAGATATGAGCTAGTACAGTGTAGTAGGCTCCACAGGTTCTACAGTACCCGGATGGACGTGAGACCGGACAGATAATACACAGAGGGTCTAATAAATATAAGGTATGAATTTTAAGTCTAAACTTCTTCATTTAGTTTATTTCGAAGAGTACGAAAATAAATTAGGAAATGACGTCTAAGTACATAGCCCAGTGGCATTTTCGTTAATTGAGGCCAAAATAAATGAGAATTTAATCTAATGATTAAAGAATGATAATCTGCATGAAAATAAGTCCTGGGTTATGTAAATAGATAGACCAAATCGGTTGTCAAATTATAATTCTACGCGATTTACCCGATAAGGGTATTTTGTAATTTCACCTTCTCGGAAAGGTTAAAGTCGAACCAAATCACCACCATTCATCAAAATACACTTAATATGAATTTTTGGTGATGGAAAATAAATTTTTGGAGTTAACTGCCTAGTTATAAAAAATTCGGAAGAAAAAGACCGAAAAACCTATCATTAATGACATTTTTGTTATTTTTAACATTTATAAAATATGTCCAAATATTTTTATATATTTCCAGCTGCTTCCGGCACTGTTGCAGCTTCTTCTTTCTCTTCATCCCGTGACTCCATGGAAGAACAAAAGAAAAGAAAGTGAAGGCTTCCAAAAACTCACCAAAAACACCTTATTTTCACTAAGCTATTTCTACCTAAATTACTCTACTCATATTCCTCTCTCTAAACATACCAATAGCCCTTTGATTAAGTGGCTAAATTAAGAGAAAGTCAGCCCCTTAATTTCAGTCAAGGTAACCCATTTTCATGCTTTTATATTCCTTGAATTTTAATGGTTGATTTTGGCATAATTAAGTTTCCTAAGCATGAATTAAGGGCTTATTTTGATTGATTTTGATTAAATCCAATTCAAGCAATTCAAGAGGGTTTTGGTCATGAGAGGATCTTGGTGAATTGCTATGGTTTGATGTTTAAAAATAGGATTAGGATGATGATTAAGCTTAATTAAACAAAGTATATTAGTTAAATTGTGGAAAAAACACAAAAATGGCAAGAAGCCATTTTCGGTCATGGTGAGATGGGAGGGTTTTAATGCTTCAAATTATGATGTTAGGATGTTAAGAGACTGTAGAAATTATAAGAAGACTGATGGTGAAGTCGGATTTTGATTTGGAGCTAAATTGGCGAAGTTAGGTTTTAGCACCGGTGCGAATTATACCGGTTTAATATTTTCTACTGAAAATATAGTAGAATTTAATTCAAGAAAAATTATTAGAATTCTAATTATGGTGAATAATGGTCTTGGGTAAATTTTATTGCAGCCTGGGAGTGGTGAATTGTACGTGGTGCTATCGGGCGACTAGATTTCATCAGACAGGTAAGGGATGCGTGTGTGAACCGTAGGGATACTGTAAATTCATAGTTTGGTTCACAGTATTTTTATAAAATAATTTGGATATAAATTGCCTTTGAAAGTGGTGAAATTTGGTGAAATTATGGCTGATGTTGAAATTATAAACTGTAATTTCCGTGCAGGAAGGCTAGGTTAAAAATAGCCGTCATTCTGCCGAAAATTATAGAAATATTAGAAAATATTTTTAGTATTTTTCTAAAGTGGAATTTTGGAAAATTTCCATGAAATTCATTAAATTACATAATTTTATAGTTTACAGAAAAACTATATTTAAATATTCCTGATAAGGAATTTTATTTATGTGAGAGTACCAGCATGTGCCTTATATTGTTTTATAAATATCTAGAACATTTTCTAGAATGATTGTTACAGTATGAATATTTTATGAATTTTTATTCATAAAATGAATATATTTTCATTTTAAATATTTATAGATTGATTGAAAATATATTCAGTGGAATTAGTTTCATAAATGGTGCTTATATCACATGTTTATTGTTTTTAGACTGTTAGGCCTCATATCATGCTCACGTGTCATGTGTTATTGCTTATAGATACTGATCCTATTGTCAGCGTCTCCGGTAGGCACCTAATCAGTGCACACTGTGGACCTCCTAGACTATGGCCATAGATCTCATGTGTTTCTCCTATTTGGGATGATATTATAGTATGATATATTTAGGGTGTTGCTTGGTCTCCATGATACTGTAATGACGATTGTATCTGTCACTAAACCTTTAGCTGGTACTAAATTATTTGCAACTATTGAGCTTTTGATATACTACGTGTTGAACTAAATATTATACGGTGTTTTACAAGTGTGGGAATGAATATCTTTTTGAAAGGAATATTAATTCCTCATTTATTTACTTAAGTGTTTATCATGTGAATATCAAACGTATTTAGCATATAGATTTTATAGTATCAGTTTCACATACAATTCTCTTACTGAGCGCGTTAGCTCACCCCTTTATTTTCTCACTCCACGGACTATCTTCAGTGATTCCGTTCTATAGAATTTGGCTGCGTGGTAGTTGAACCTGAGGTAGCTTTTAGTGGATCCTGGAGGTATTATTTCTTTTATATGTTTTCGGACATATTTGTACAGTACTACATTGTATAGTTCTTGTACCGGGGATGTAGAACATGTGTACAGACTGTATATGTATATTACAGTAAATATTTTCATCGACTACTGATTTAATTTAAGTATAATAGTAGTTAATGTTTTTCATAAGTGAGTGATAAAGGCATCGCAGATAGTCCAACCGTCATGCGGGGTGTTATAATATGGTAAATACTGTACATTTTGGGATGTGACAATTTGACGCCCAAATTAAGTCCTAAATCAGCAAAAATTTGATTGTGGTGTCTCTCATACAATTTGGCTAAGGTGAGATAAAATGAAACCTTAAGCTTTTTCATGGGATTCTTGATACTTATCATGCATTCATGATGTTTCCCTACTCCTTTTAGTTGAATTATGTTTAAATTATATTATCGAGTCTATGGAGGTTTCGGCCAACACCATGAAGAGTATAAAATGGTGCAATTTGATTGGTTGTTGAGGTAGAAAAAATTGTAGAAATATGATAAGCATGGGTTTTAGCTTAATTGAACTCAATTATGTTTAAATTGAAGAATTCAATTTGTTGGGCATTAAGATACCCTTAAGCCATGGCATGAAGGGCTGGATTTGATGCTATTTGATGTGTAATATATGTAGAAGTAGTATAGAAAATTCACAAAATTAATTGAGGAATAAAAAGGAAATTTAATTTTGAAAAATAAAACTTTTAGAAAGGAAGAAGTAATTGGCCTTGATGAAGAGGAGGACGAATTCATGGCCATTTTAATGCAAATTAGGCCTTAAAATAATGTGGAAATTATTCTGAGAATTTTGGCATAATCGGAATCGAAATCGGAGTTATGTAGAAAAAGTTGGAATTTCGCATCGATAGAAATTACACTGCATTTAGTGAATTATACTGACAATTCACTAGCATTTAAATTGTTAAATATTCTTTTAAATAAAGAATAGTGAATTTATCAATTTTAAATAAATATTTGCAGCCTTTAAGCCCGAGAGTACTATCGGTGCCAAGGGATCAGATACCGAGAAAAAAAAGGTAAGGGATATTTGTACGATATGTAGGGATATGGCGTTGCATGTTTTGATGAGAGTTGCAAATTATGGAAATTAAATAAATATTTTGGATTGAATGTTGAAGCTGTGAACTGTGGTTGAAAGCTAAATTTTGTGCAAGAGGGGTTAGGATTTTATAAACCGTTATACTACCGAAAATTTTCTAAAGGAAACGATACCATCCAAAATTATCATTTTGCCATCAATTGATCTAGGAAAAATTGAATTTATAAGATTGATTTTATATTTTTAGGAATGCATTTATATAATTAAATCACAAATTCATGATGTTGCCTTACGTTTGCTAATTAATTTTAGATTTATCTGTGTTATAATATTTTCTATCATTATGAGAGTTATATTGAATATTTGTTAAATTAATATTGTTTTGATAAGTATATTTTGTGAAATAATATCATTGATTTTATGATTTGTGATTATTTGATCATATGAAATTATTTAAGACTAGTCTATTTAAAATTTTCTCCATAAACAACTCTGAAAAATGTGATTAAATGTTCTTAAGACTGTTGGCCCTTTAGCTACCTTCGGGTATATGCATTTCCATTCTATTCTAATTGCTGTTGACTTTAGCCCAATCTTCTAGCTCCCATAGGGGACACTTGGCTAGTGCTCCCAATGTGGCCTTCACTGACTATGACCATATGTCTATTATAGTGCATGTGTCTATTGGGTGTAGCCTAGTCTCCCTTAAACTTATACTGGTGTGGTAAATTCTTAGCTAACTTAGATCCAGGCACTTCCAGTTTGATTTGTATATCTGGATTTGATTTCTTCATAAGATATGCTTCATGATTTGAATTACACACCTTGGAAATGATTATTTGATTTAGATGTTGGAAAATTTATATGATTCTAATTTAAAACGTTTATGGAGAATTTTTTAAATTTCTAATGGTTATATTATGTCTGACAATATATTGAATTTATATTGAATTTGTGATTTAATTTAATCAAACAAATTCCCTATAGCGGCTTTGGATACTGGAACATGACAGGTACTCCAAAGCACCTTCCATACTTTACCCGGTTACCCAACCCACTATAGTATCCTTCTGAGTAGATTGTGCTAAATTTTATTCATAAATTAAATTCATGTTTTACTATAAATATTCCTTTTATGAAAAATTGCATATAGGTTACGTTATATCAGCTTTCGTATAGATGTCTCTTACTGAGCACGTTTTGCTCACCCCTTTATTTTTCACTCCCAGATTTCTTGCAATAGTTCGGGTCTACTATATCAAGAGGACCTGTTTCCGGTATTCCTTAAGCGACGTCATCAGTTCATCGAGGTATACTTGGTATATTTTGTATGTTCAGATTTGGTACAACCCTACTTCTACGTACCTTAACTTGGGATGTAAATATGGATATTTTGTTGATATAAATAAATTTTTGCATCTTGGGATTGCATATAAATAAATTTTTACTTGGAGTTATTGACACTACAGATGACCTCAACCTATGTGTGTGATTTATATATGTAAAATTGGTAAAATATATGGTATTTCACACTATGATATTAATAGAAGAAGGCATCTATGATAACACTCCATCAATGATAAAACTTGTCAAATCCTTACAATTTTGATAGTAAAAAGGGAAATGACAATCGCTAGTATCCTCCTAACCAAAAGAACTTGCCAAAGATGGAAATGATCATTGCAACACAACATTATTCTACTCAAGCCATTCGACAAGGCTAGGTTGCAACTGATACTCAATTCTACTTTAAGAGGGGTACTTAGTGTTATGGATGGATTTAGCCTTCGGACTACCATGCCAAGCCTAGCCTAGCCTATGTAAGAGCCTCGCCCATCTCACCAGGCCATCGGCGAGCATCTCCTAGGCCCATCGCCCTAGGTCTACTCTTACATGCGAGATAGGTGATCGCCCACTCTCACTTACGTATTGTCCACTTCGGTGATCGCCCACCACACAGCTTTGCCTCAAGGGTCTTGAAGAACTTAAAAATAATCCCTTGAGCGCGATGGTAAGATAAGTGTAAGGCTCGGGTACTTAAGAGTACCAGGGTTCGAGCCTCAGAAATGCGCTCAAGGGATTATTCCTGAGTTCTTTAAGACCCTTGAGGCAAAGCCGTGAGGTGGGTAACCATCGAAGCGGACAATACCTAAGTGAGAGTGGGCGATCGCCTATCTTGCCTGTAAGAGTAAACTTAGGGCAAGGGGCCTAGGGGATGCTCATCGATGGCCTGGTGAGACAGGCAAGGCTCTTATATAAAAACACACTTGTCTTAATGTTAAGATGAATGTAAGGCTCGGATACTTAAGAGTACTAGGGTTTAAGCCTCAGAAACGCGCTCAAGGGATTATTCTTGAGTTCTTCAAGACCCTTGAGCCAAAGCCGTGAGGTGGGCGACCGCCAAAGCGGACAATACGTAAGTGAGAGTGGGCGATCGCCTATCTCGCGTGTAAGAGTAAACTTGGGGCGGGGGGCCTAAGGGATGCTCACCGATGGCCTGGTGAGACGGGCGAGGCTTTTGCAGCCTAACCTATCCCAATAAGCCCAATTTGGACCTTATTCAGTCTCTTATTCTCTCTAGTCTCATGGCTTGAAGATAGAATGGTTTCACTCAGGTAATCAGACTGCACCATATAGTGACACATGCCATGATCTCAATGCCTCTCATATGTCTATAAATAGACTCTCATCCCAAGGCATAAGGGATGTTTTGCTTTCACTACTGTCGAGGCTCCACCTATATTACTTTATGCTTTACTCCTTGTAGTCTATTTGTACTTTAGTCATGCTTAATTGCTTGTCCATTTCTAGAAAGATTCTTGTAATCAATGGACAATCTAGTTTGCACCACTCACACAGTTGCACACTCAATTACCCTTCACGAATGTAGGCCTTCTTGCTAAACCATGTTGATCCTAATGTCCTTTATATTTAGCTAATCCTATTCACACCCATAATAGTGGTTGATTTAATTTGTTTATGACTATATGAATAAAACTCTACCTTTTAGGACTCTTAATTCACCTAAATTTTTCCTTTTTTTTTAATATTTTTTCCTTTTTTTCCTATTTTTCTTTATTTTTATTTTTTCATTTTTTCTTTATTTTTGTTTTTCTATTTCAGTCCTATCCAAATTCTATATGAATCTCAATTTACTTTGTATTTCTTAGTTCTCTTTTTTATTTTTGGTTTTTGATTTCTTCTAATTATCTTTATATTTCTTATTTTCTAAAACCCAAGCAAAACATATACTTAAAAAATTGAATAAAAAGAAAAATGTGGAAAATATAAATTAAAAATAATAATAATAAAAAGAAATGAGTAAGCATTTAACCATTGCCCTAAGATTAAAAAATCTTGAGGAAATGGACAGCAAAAAAAGATGAGCAGCTCTAGAGTGAGATATTCTTTGAGATCCTTTCATGGCGGTGGTTTAGGTTTAGAATGGCATTCCAAGTTGTCCACTTATTTCATAGATGATCCTAGCAAGAGAGTTTCTAGGATGGCTCTATGGGAGGCTTTTAATTCGTACGATGTTTTTGTAGGTGTCTTCATCTTCTATCATAATAGAAGACCTTTCTCTACCAAAACCACATTTGCTTTCATGAGATACAGAAATGCTGACAAAATGCAAAAGGCAATCTTGGATGGGAATGTGAGGAAGAATGATAGTTTTAACATTGTGGTTAAGAAGGCAAATATCAGATGGAATGAGAAACTTTTTGCTAACCATAAAGGCTCTCAAATGAGCACCAATGCGAAGTCTACTGAGAACTTCAAACTAATGGTAACAGGGACCATAGATTGTTCAAGGAAGTATTGTTGGAACAAACTAATGTTGAGCATGAAACTCTTTATTGTTGTCACTTGACTCTTCTGAATCGTTACCCTCTCCTGCGATTGAGGTCATAAAGTCGAAAGCAAAGGAAGTGAATTTCGACCTTGATATCCCTAAAGGCGAGATGGAGTGGCTTGATCGTAGCATTGATGGTCGCTTATCTAGTGAAACTTCTGTTGCCATTGTTCAAAGGTTGCTATCCGATGTTGGTGTTCATTGTCATGGGTCTATTTACTTTTGACTTTCAATGACAAAAAAGCTATGGATGCATTTGTGGTTAAGCATACAACTCTCTCTAAGGATGTGTTTGAAAATGTCACTTCCTGGAATAGTTCTTCACTCCAAAACCTAGTCTCTATTTGGGTTATTCTTGAGGAAGTTCCACTTCAAGTCTAGAATGAAAGATTTTTCAAGTCACTGGAAGATAGTTGGAGTTCTTATGTTAAGTCTGATGATTGGTGTGTCAAGAGGCAAAGATTTAATTTTGCTAGTTTTTTGGTTAATGTTGATTCAAGGCAGAAGATTCCTCCCTCCGTTTTAGTTTTTATTCAAGGATCAACCCACAAAATTTTGATTTCGATCCATGAATCGAATTTGACTGATAGGCATGGATGGTGCGATGCCTTTATTGATGACGGTCTTTTAGGTAACCCTCAAGTTCTCAGTTTGACAAAGCTTTCAATGCCGCTAACTTTTGAGATAGTTTTAAGGGTTCTAAGGTGGCTCCTATCGATTTTTTCGAGGATCTTTTACTGCATTACAGAAAGGATGTTCTCATAGGGATTGGTATTTCCCTTTTTGTAGAGGAATAGGCGGGTGGTAGCTTGGCATTGATTTTCAATTCTGAACGTCCTTTTTCTTAATGTGATGACGTGGACTTGCTTGGCTTCCCACCTCATAACTTCTTGTTGGGCTATCATAACCTTCTTGAGTTTGGTTTGGATTTTGGATTATCACCTATGGGTTTTGTCCTTATTTCTACAGGGAATTATAGGCCTCTTTTCATTGGGCCTGTAAATGACTCATCACTTATTTCTAAAGAATCTAGTGCTACTGGGCCTGAAGTTGTAGCTGGAACGACTATTGTTAGTGGACCTTTAAGGGAGGTTGTTATCTCCAAAGCCCAAAAGAATCGTGAAGTAGGTCTTAAAAGGAACAGAAGGACTTCCTCTGCTGTTAGAAGAAGAAGGAAGTTAAGAAGAGAAATTCAAGGATCATGTATGGAAACCATGACGATATTTCTGATGTTATTGATAACTTTGTTTCTAATAATGATATAATGCTAAGGAATGCTGCAATTCTGAAAGAAGCTGAGGCCACTTGGGAGGTTAGCTCAATGTTGGGCATCACTTTCGATAAGATTATAGACTCAATGGTTGGTATCTTCTGCAGTTTGAAGGAGGTGGACAGATTAGGGTAGTTGATTGTTTTGAAGTCAGTAAGGTGTTTGGGTGCTTTTTGTTTATCGTGATTATTATGACTTGGAATGTTGAGGTCTTGGCAGGATGGAAAAAAGACATGCTGTCAACAGAGTGGTCTCGTATCACAAGCCACATCTACTCTCTCTTAAAGAAACTAAGCTGAATCAGATTAACTCTTGTATCCTTAATTCGTTATGGAACTCTAACCCTTTTAAGGCAGAAGTGGTTTATTCTAAAGGCACTGTTTGAGGGCTTATTTGTTTGTGGAAAGAAGATTTCTTTAAGGTCGATGCCAAAATTACCTCACAAAGATACATATTGCTCATCGGTGTGATTCCTTCTTTAGACTTAAAATGTGGCTTTGGTAACATTTATGCACCTAACAACGATGGCGACAGACAATCTATGTTCGAAGAGTTGGAGGTTTATCACTACAGTAATGATTTGCCCTGGTGCTTAGGTGGAGACTTTAACGTGATCAGATTTGCTGAAGAGAAAATTGAGAAATGCTGTGATCATAGAGCAATGAGCCAATTTTCGACTTTCATTGACAATGTCGGGCTTGTCGATCTGCCTTTATCTAGAAGCAATTTTACTTGGTACAGTAATAGATTAGCTCCAACATTCTGTAGACTTGACAGATTCCTCTTATCTCTAGTCCTTATTTCTAGCTTTCCCAATTTGCTGCAAAAAGCACTGCCTAGATCTCTCTTTGATCAGAACCCCTATGAAATCCCTAAATTCCATATGTAATTCATCCATGTTTGTAAAGTATTTCAATCTAATATGATTAAATGAATATGAAGTTTAATGTATAAATGATGTATGAATGATGTATGGAAGAAATAAGAAAATCGATAGCCAATTAGTTAAAGAGCTTATTCTATTATTATGGAAATGAATGGAGTATAAAGAAAATTATATTAGAAATTTTGCTAATTAATTGGACATTTGGCTGTTGAAGAAAGGGATAGAAGAATTAATTAAATGGGTCAAAGGGTCAAGAAGGGATGGTCAATGGCTGAGATGAATTAAGGGGATGAGCATGCATTTAATGCATCTTGCATGACTCATCATCCTCATCATCCATCACCCACGGTAGCAACTCTTCCAGCCCTCTCCATCGTTTTCTCCAAGTTTCCAAGTTTTCCTTCCATAGTTACCTTGACAAGCTACCTCAATGCTCCATCGATTCACCTAGTTTGTTGAATGAAAAACAATCCTTGTCACTAGACTAAGTGATATCCAAAGTTTGGTGAATTGAATCCAAGTATTGGAAGAGATCTCAAAGTTTGAGATTTTGGTCTCTAGCAAAGGTAAGAGAAGAAGATGATTCTTGCAATTTCGTTCATGGTTTGGAGTTGTAGTGAGTTAGTAGGATATGTGTATGAAGATTGTTTAAAGACTTAAATTGATTAAATGTTACAGCTTTGAAGAGGTGAAAAGCAAGGGTTGACGCGTTAAGGGATTTCACGTTCTCGAAGGAATCAAGGTAAGAAATTTATGTAACGGACGTAAGGCAGCTATGTCCGCATGTTTTATTATGATTTTGAATTGTCTTGGATGAGAAACACCGGCTGATTTCATGCAAGAAATGTTACCTCTCGGGTTTGACTCCTAGTGCTAATTAGGCTAGGAGCAGTCGACTGCCTTAAGTACCAGCCGACTGCCTAGAGACAACCGAAGCTTAGTTTTTCGAAAATCGAGCAAAACCAGTCGACTGCTATGTAAGCCAGTCGACTGCTATTTACCCAGTAAGCACTCTGTTTCAAACCAGTCGACTGCTATATGGGACAGTCGACTGCTATTTGCTAAAATGCATTCTGTTTCAAAACCAGCCGACTGCCCATAAGACCAGTCGACTGCCAATTTTCCAGAAGTATTCTGTTTCGAAAACAGTCGACTATTATATGACTAGTCGACTGCTAATTCTTAAGAAGCATTCTGTTTGAAAACCAGTCGACTGCTATATGGACCAGTCGACTGCCCCCATGTATTTTCAAAGAAGAAAATATCGAAATTTTAAATGAAAATAATTTTCGATAAAGGAAGTTATGAAGTAGCAGCCGACTGCCCTATGAGGCCAGTCGACTGCCCTGTATGAAAAGAGAATTTCAAAGCCAAAATGGTTTAAACACCAAAGTGTATTATGAAAGAAAGAAGTATATATTAAATGTTTTGAGACTATGGACTGCGTGATGATCATGCATCCCTGATGGCTGAGAGACTCTGATCAAGTCCTCAGTAATATGTATGTTAAGCGAGGAACCCTAGTCCGGTCCTTAAGACCACAAGTGAGACCTGACTAGTGTTCACTGTGGTATTACTAAAGGCAGGAGAGAATCCCTGACCTCTACATGGTACACCACTGTACTAATGCATGATTAGAATCATCTAAATGGGTATAAATGATTTATATGATGATGCAATCGCTTAATTAATTGTACATAGTCTCCATCTATTTCAAAGTATATGATGTATGTATGAGGAAGTATAAGATGTATGTTTCGAAGTAAGTTATGAAGTATGATGTTTTAAAGAAAGTATGTTTGCTTATTCCATTTGAAAGATATACGCATGGTTGCAAACGATGCATGAAAGATATTTATGATGCATGCTTTATAATGCTTTACATGACATTATAGAGCCAAGTAGGAAAAATGCATATAGAGGCATAGTATGCTCTTTTACATATTTTTCTTACTGAGCGTAAACTCACCCTTTTACTACATTTTTCCTACAGATTTCTTGAGGTGAACTTTGCTCCGATTAGAGGAGCTTACTTTTGAAAGTTGAAGTGCACCTTCACGAGACGCTTCCCAGTTAACATAGAAGGTATACTTATACGATTATGTAAATTAAACTGTAATTCAGCTACGGTACAATACAAGTAGCAATTATGTATATAGGATGTCGGGATGTAAGTTAAGATGATGTGAAAGATCCTGTGGAAATGAAATGATATTTATATATATCATTAGCATGTTTTAGTGAAAGTGATTTTATTCTATTAAGCTATTGATAATTGGCTAAGAAAAGAAAAGATGAATGACATTGATGAACTAGATCTAACTAAGTCGTATAAGATAATAAGGAAAAAGTTAAGTGATAAGATGTAGTGGCGGGGACGTCACAACCCCATTGTTTTATCTCCGGTGGCAACAAATTGGGGCTCGAAGCCCTTTCGTGTGTTCAATCACTGGATTGATGAGAAAGGCTTTCAGAATGCTATCAAGGTTGCTTGGATGAACTAAAATCTAGAAACCATGATGTTTCTGACATTTGGGGCAAGCTTAGGTGATCAAAAAATTGCCATGAAGAATTGGTACATACAAGAAGGGAAGATTGATCAATCAAAGATCTGCACTTTGGAAGAGAGTATCGACCAATTAGAGAAAGAGTTGAATGTGGGGACACTGAAGACAAGAAAATGTTAGCCATTAATTTGAAGAAATCTGAGTTATGGGCTTTATAAAAGGCAAAGGAAAGATCATGGCATCAGAAATCTAAGGTTAAGCGGTTTCAATAGGGGGACAGGGATACCAAATTTTTTCACTTGATTGTATTTGCTAGAAGGAGAAGCAATCTTATCAACTCCCTTACAATTAATGGCAGACTAGTTGACAAACCCCACACAATCAAAAAGGTTATTGTTTCGCACTTCGAACTTTTGTTTAAAAACCTACAATAGGTTAAAGTATTGGAATTGGACTACAATCAATTGGTTGAGTGACCATAGTGCTAAGTGGTTGGAAAGTCCTCTTTCTGAGGATGAAGTCTAGGAGGCAATCTCGAGCTAAGACGATAACAAGGCTCCATGGCTAGACGGATCTTAACTTCATTAAGGATCAATGGAGTTATTTGAAGAATGACTTAATGATTTTTTTGTCTGACTTCCACAAAACAAAGCAATTCGACAAAAAACTAAACTCTTCTTTCATTATTTTAATCCCTAAGACCTCAATGCCCTTTAGTCTTAATGATTTTCATCCTATTTCCCTTGTTGGCTATGTTTACAAGATCCTTGCCAAGATTCTGGCAAATCGTTTAAGAGTTGTTATAGGTGAAGTAATCGGTGCAAATCAATTTGCCTTTTATGAAGGACAGACAGATCTCTGATTTCTCCCTAATTGCCAATGAAATTATAGATGGGATTAAAAAATCAGGTTCTAGCAGATTAATCTTTAAGGTAGATTTGAAAAAGCCTTTGGCGGTGTTGATTGGTCCTTTCTTGATTTTGTCATGAAAAAGATGGGGTTTGGTACAATGTGGAGAAAGAGGATATCATGCTGAATTTCAACAGTTTCCTTATCTATTCTAGTCAATGGAGTCCTTTCAAGAGAATTCAACACGTTCAGAGGCATTAGACAAGGATGCCTACTCTCCCCTTTCTTATTTAATCTTGTAGCAGAGGCTCTCAGTGCTCTCATTAACAAATCAGTGCCATTGGGATTGTTCAATGGCATTGGTATTGTTAATGATTCTTTTAGGCTATTCATTTGCAATATGTAGATGACATAATGATTTTTTGTGAACTCGATTTTGAATAATCGTTAGACGCTAAGAGAATTTTAAGGTGCTTTCAGGTTACATCCGAACTTAAAATTAACTTCTTGAAAAGCAAGCTTATTGGTATTGGGATTGATAATATGATATTGAACAACTGGGCCAGTAGAATTTGATGTTCAACAGAGAGTCTCCCTACCTCATATCTCGGTTTACCACTCGACGCTGACCCAAGAAGCATTTGCATATGGAATCCAATCATTGAGAAGTTTTGAAAAAGATTAACGGGTAAGAAGGCCACCTTCTTGTCTATGGGAGGAAGAGTCACCTTGTTCAAATCGGTTTTGTCAAGCCTTCCAGTGTATTATATGTCCCTATTCCAAATCCAGGTTGTTGTCAAAGAGGCTCTTGATCAATTACAAAGAAGATTTCTTTGGGGTGGCACTTCTCTTAGTAGAAAAATGTACTTGGTGGATTGGTCTTCTATTTGTAATTTTAAGGAATATGGAGGTCTGAGGTTAATTGATTTAAACTCAAAAACAGGGCTCTTCTCAATAAGTGGATGTGGAGATTTGGAAAGGAAAATAATGCTTTGTGGAAAACAGTCATCATTTGGAAGTACAAGAGCAGCCTTAATGATCTCATTCCACCTCACAATATTAACAGAGGGTACTCAAGTATATGTAGAAACATTGTTCAACCCTTATACATTGCTCAACCCTTATCCCTTAATAATAACTCCTATCCATTAATTAACGCAGGTTTGGGCTACTCGTTAGGCAATGGCTGGCTGTAGACACCTAATTTTGTCCGAACAATTTTTTTTTATATAATCAAAAAATCAAAAATCAAAAAAATAAATAATGATAAAAAGAAACAAGTCAATTTTGGTCAAATCTCATGTGAAGCACATGCAAAATTCACATCTTCAAGAGTTGACTAAAGTTGATATTGTTGCCAAAAATAAAAGAAAAAATAATCAGCCATTAAATCAATGAATAAATCAACAAAAGGAAGGAAATTGGTTGAAATTAAATCTGAAAATTCATTGCCAAAAAAATAATAAAAAGGAAATAAATTTTAAAAAAAAAGGGAGAAAGTCAAACAAAATAAATGAAAAATCCCATAATCATGGGATCAATTATAAATTTTTTTTATTTCTTTCCATGAAATTTTGACAAGGATAAAAGGAGGAGAAACCCCAGAAGAAAAGGGGGAAAAAAAAAGAAGAAAACCCTAGAAAAAAAACCTTGGAGAGAAAAACCTTGGAAAAAACCCTAAAAAAACCTTTCTTTGCCAACTTCACCACGCCTACTTTGCATTTCGCCACTTGATCACCAACACTGCCTAAAGTTTTCTCAAGCACCCTACACCATCGGCCTTGTCCTCCCCACACTGTCAAACCGTTCAGCTTTACTAACACTGCATGCATGCATCACCACTGCCCTGCATCCATCGTCATCTCCAGACCGCCGCTCCTGATGCCATAACCGCACCATCTCTGCATCATCCAAGTGCCACTGCTTGGTTGCACCGCTACCTGTTATTCTTCATCGTGTCTCTGCATCACTGCAACCCTTGCATCAGCCCGCCTCTGCTGCATTACCATCACGTGCTACCTGCTAAGAAAGTAAGATCGAAACCCATCAGCTACTGCTCCTTCCCATCTCTGTCCGCACTGCCTTTGCTATCCAACTGCTGCTCCAACGCCGTCGCTTGTGCCTGCCCTTGCTGTTGCTTGTGCCTGTCGGTTCTCGCTCATCTTTCTTAAACGGGGGCTGCAGTTACTAAAGGATAAAAGAAGGCCACGTGAAAGCAGCAAAAGGAGATAAGGAAGAAACGTTAAAGCATAAAGAAAAGAAACAATAAAGAAAAAGAAAAGCTCCTAGTGGTGCTCGTTTTCCAGGTTTGTTTCTTTTTTATTGTTTAATTAATTAGTTAAAATAAATATAATTTTTTACAATATGATTAGATGATCTAATAATCATTGGCATGATTAATTTAGTGATTCATATGGTGATGGTCTAACTTTGATATTAAATTTGACTTAATAATTTGATTTAGAAAAATTTGCATGATAATGTTTAATTGGATCTGGTATGAAATTATTGCATGACATATTTAATTAGACTAATTTAGTATGATTATATATATTTTGCGTGTATGGTTTTGCTTTTTTAATAATGTGACCTAAGAAGTTGTGTATGATTAAGTATAGTATATTAAGATTAGTGTTTATGAAATAAATTTGGGACTATGACTGATTTAAAACTTATAAGATAAAAAATAAAATTATAGAAGTAAAATTAAATAAAAAGTATAAAAATAATAATAACAAAATCAATAAAAGATGTGTTATTCCGACGACGGAATTCTAAAGGGACTGCGCTTGAGTAGTACTTTTAGATGTCTTGAGGTGAGGAGAGTTCTTTTAAATCTTGCCAGCTTGATGGAAGATTTATAGGACATTTCCAAGATTTAATAAATTAAATTATAAAAATAAAAATTAATTAATTAGATTAGATTAAAAAATAGTAAATTAAAATTAAGTTTATTATAATAAAGAATAAAGATCAAATAAATAAATTGGAATTAAAATTAGAAAATAATTAAAATAAATAGAAATTAAATTACATTAAATATTTTAATAAATGTGAATTATTCCGAGGATGGAATTTAAAGGGAATTGCGCTTGAGTAATTTCTTTAAAAATTCCTAAGGTGAGAAAGTTTCTTTAAGGTCTTACCAGCTTGATGGAAGGTCTTTAAGAAAATATTCAATATCAAATAATTCATGTTTATTTAAAGATATAAAAATACATGAAATAATAATTTATATAAAGAAATAATAACGATAGAATAAAATAGATAAAAAATAAATAAAATTGGATAGAAGTCAAAATAGGTTTGCATAAAATATTTAAACAATCCGACGACGGAGCCTCTTCAAGAAAGGCGATTGGTCCTACTTGAATACTCTTGAGGTGAGAATAACTTTTAAGTTGTCCAACCAGCTTGATGGAGGAGACTTAAAAGATTTTTCAATATTTAATTATATCGAAATTAAAGTAAAAGGCAAAATTAAGATAACCTTAGATCACTTGGTACCATTTTAGGATGGGCGTTGTGAGGGTGCTAATCCTTCCTCACACGTAACCGTACTCCCGAACTTAGAACTTTTAACGTAGACCAGGCCTTATCCTTAGTTTGAATAGGTGACCAATCACACCTAGGTTAGAATGATTGGTGGCGACTCCATAGTTTTGTGTCTAGCTATTAGGTTTCCCGAAACTTAATACGTTATGACAGTTTGGCGACTCCACTGGGGACATTAGAGAGTCAGGCCATTAGGTATTTAAGGTTATCAAGATTTTGCCTAAAACTTTAAATTTCATAAAATATTTAATGCACACACTTCACATTCATGTGCATGCATTAGCCCTCGACCCGGGCTTATCCTTCATAGGAGGGAGTATAGTACCTTTGCCTTCGTGAGGTGATAACCTCCACACAGGCCAGTGAAATACTCCCACTCAAATTGAACCTTTCCGTTTGTAGCCTGTAATGGGTGAGGATTGGGTGCCTTACTAGTCTTGTGTGGACGACAGTAAGGAACAATTTGGGAACCTTTAGCCCTTTTATCTAAAGCCATGCATATAGTGAAATTTAGAAGACCAACTATAATATAGAACCATATCAACCCATGCTATAGAAAATACCCATTATTTAGGACACATGTTTGATCAAGTTTGTTTGATTTTGATTTATATGAGACACTAAGAGGGTACCATGAGTTCTTGACCCAAACATTTCATGCATTACTCATCCATTATTGTTACATGACCACACCATTCCATTCATACAGATCATCTTGTTTTGATTCATTGTTTTTAAACAAAGCATTTTCAAAATTTTTGAAGCATCACCACATGTGAAATGATAAAATTCTTAATTGTGGCAATAAAAGATTCGAAGATAGCTCGACCAAAGGTTCATTCACACAACACTCGTTATCAAGCTAAGATCATGGAAGAAGAATCAAGCATGCGCATGGAGAAGATGGAAAAAGCTCAAGAGGAAATGAGGGGGCAATTGGCCCAAATTACAGAGCTGTTGAAAAATCTAAGCAAGGGCAAAGGAGTGGTAGAGGAAGTTGTAGTCCAAGAAGGGGTTCAACAACGCAGTATGGAAGACCCTGTCTATCCTCCGGATTTGGTCCATTTCCAAGTCAAACATCCCAAGAAGGAAGATATCCACCTGCTTACACTGCTATACCCCAAGCGTTTGGACAAGCTCAATTCCAAGGACCCGCCTATCCTTCCCAAGGCGCAAAATCTACTGATCCCATTGAGGTGCCCGACTTAGATGACCCAAGGGAAATTGAGAAGTTGAAAGCCAAACAAGCAGAAGAGAAAGATGAGGCGAAGTCGCAACAAAAGATTAATATGTTAGAGGAAAGGATTCGAGCTATTGAAGGCTTAGACTTTTATGGTTCCATGGATGCTACTGGGTTATGTTTGGTGTCAGACTTGGTTATTCCACCTAAGTTTAAAGCACCAGAGTTTGAGAAGTACAATGGAACTTCCTGCCCTAGGTCTCATCTTATTATGTATTGTCGGAAGATGGCTGCTTTCGCTCAAGATGATAAGTTCCTTATTCACATTTTTCAAGAAAGTCTCACTGGATCTGCTGCCAAGTGGTACAATCAATTAGATGGAACTCGAATCATCACTTGGAATGACTTGGCAGAGCATTTATGGCTCAATATCGACATGTTGCTGATATGGCCCCTGATCGTCTGTCGCTCCAAAGTATGGAAAAGAGGGCTAATGAGAGTTTCAAGCAATATGCCCAAAGGTGGCGTGATATGGCTGCGAGGTGCAACCTCCACTTTCAGAGAAGGAGCTTACCATTATGTTCGTTAATACTTTGAAGGCTCCATATTACGATAGGATGATCGGTAATGCCACTAAGAATTTTGCTGATATGATTGTCTTGTGAGATAATTGAGAATGCAATCAAGGTGGCAAGATTGAAGCTCCCAACAATATTGAGAAGAAAGGAGGGCCAACAAAAGAAGGGAAGAAGAAGTCCATGCTGTAGCATATGGAAGGCAATATGGGGCTATGTCCACAACACCCTTATCACATGCCACAACCTTACTATCCTGTCAGAATCCTTACCATTCTTACCCCAAGGTTAATGTTCAACCTAATCCCCAGACACTTGCCCCAAATATTCAACCAACTAAGCAGTTTCAATAAACAAGAGGGCAATCATAATGCATTCATGGCCAAAAAGAGGAAAGGACCCATTGACCCAATCCATGACCTACACTGAGTTATACCCGAAATTGATCAAAGGACAACTCATTGCACCCATTTATGTGGAGCCTCTCAAGCCCCATATCCAAAGTGGTTATGATGAGAATGCCCGATGCGAGTATCACTTCGGGAACATGGGTCACTCTTTGGAGAATTGCACTGCACTAAAGTATAGAGTGCAAGGATTGATAAAAGTGGTATGTTGAGTTTTGAAGCGAAAGGGGAAACCGACTACGAATGCAAACCCATTGCCTAACCATACTAATGAAGGATGAGTTTTGTGGGGGGCATGAAGGGTTCGAGCTGACAATTTTGAAGATCTATAAATTCTAGTTTTGTTTTTGCTTTCTTTTATTTCTTTAAAGTAATGCAAGATAGTTTTTTGAAAGTGCTTAAGCCCATAAGCACGAAATAAATTTTATGTATGGGTTAACTTTTATTTATTTCCTTTTCAATAAAGCGACTAGTGTGATGCACTGTCAATCTCTCATTCCAATTCATTTGCCATTTCTCAACATACTCACCATATCTTTCACTCACAAGTATCCAAATAATGAACATGATGACAATGATGTCAATAGTCTAGGGTTCAATTTTGAAAGAACCACTATTGTTGATGAATTAATAGTATGCCATGTTGCGAAAGCAAGAAAATGAAGGAAAGGTCCTCACCATCCGCACTTGATAGACGATACGAGAAAGGTGATCTCTTACAAAAGCTTCTAAAAAGTTTGTCATTGTTCGATAAATGATCTTTAAGGAGAGCACTTACATTTGAAATGATAAATGGCTTCTTTCACTATCCTTCAAGCATGAGGTAAAATTATTCTTTGATTACCCCTTTTGAGCCTATTATATTTTGTAGTATAACCCACCAAGGATCACCCTCCACATTGGGGGCAAGGAAGATGAAATAAAGAAATTTGGGGGCAAAAAGGAAATGTTCATGATGAATCAAGGGGCAAAAAAAAAGAGGGAGCCCATTTTGTGAAAAAAAAAGAAAAAAAGAAAAGTGTTTGAATTCAAAAAGAAAAAAAAAAGTAAGAAAGGGCAAAATGCCTAAATGTTTTACTTGATAAAGAAAGTGATCCCTTGGTTTATAAACCTTGAAACACATTTTGGGCCTACTATATCCTTTTCTTTCATAAACCCTCACCCGAGCCTACATTACGTGCCTTTAAAAGCCATTTGATCAAATGTAAATGCTTGAATGAAGAATCATGCGTTGAATGAAACATACTTGTACATGAGATAATGATCCTTTGAAGGAAGTAGATCAAGTTGAATGAGAAAAAATGAGCTTTAGAAGATATCTTGGATCGAAAATCAAGAACGCCTATTAAGGGGCATGAATTTGGATTGAGCACTGAAGGTTGAAGTTTGTCAAAGCCAATGAAGTTGAAGATGAAGAAGAAAAAAAGAAAAAAAAGAAAAAATATGAAAAAAAAGAAAAAAAGAAAAAAAAAAAAAAAAAAAGAAAAAAAAAAAAGAAAAAAAAAGAAAAAAAGGAAAAAAGAAAAAAAGAAAAAAAAAGAGAAAAAAGAAAAAGGGGGATTCAAATTGAAAACTCGAAAAGGGCAGTTTGAACCAGTTGAGGGGGGCACCTAAGTTGAAAACCTGAAAGGGCGGCTTAGGAAGAAGGTCAGCATAAAAAAGTTTTGATAAAGGGTAAGGTTGGCCGACACTACATGAAAGAACATATCAACCTAAGAGTGGGCTTTTGGAAAAGAATTTTAGATTGACTTGATTGAAATTGTCAGAATGTTCATTAAATGGATACTAAAAACCTTATTCCAAACAGATTGTCCCATTGGTTTTTCTGGATTTCATGTTCCTTTCCTAAGAATGAATATCTATACCTCTCATGATCATTTATTCCACCCCTATAATAAATTGAGAAGATGTATGAGTGCATTACATTGGTGGTCAAGTTGAAAGGAAAATAAATAAATGTTGGTAACCTTTTTTGGGTAAATTTTTGAAAAAAAAATTCTTTTGAGAAATCTTGCATTACTAAGAGAGAGAAGGAAACAAATGTGAATGATGAATATACAAATATGAAAACATGATGGCTAGTCTTCGTGCATAACTGGGCTAGGACTCAATAAAAGATGGGATGTTAAATGAAAGGAGATTTAAAGAATTCAGCAGATATGTGGGACTTGAGAAAGGCAAGATGAGCTTGAGAATCTTGTTACCACAATTGAGAATGCATTTGCATACATTCATGGAATAATTCAGGAAGCATGACATTGACACGTGCATAACATTCATGGCATTCATTATATTCATGACATGCATGACATTTCACTAGTGCATTTTGGACATTGAACTATATGTTAAGACATTAGGATAAGAAGTTTTGAATGATTTGAATTTTGAGGAAAAGAGAAAATATAAGAGATGGTAATTTGGAAAAAATGATGAGGTATGAGAAGATAATGAGAAAAATACTTTTTTAAAAAAACCTTAGATGAGAGGAAAGCCCAATATTGTTGGCATCAAAATGAAAGTTAAGCCCAGTCAAACCCAGGTTAACTGGCATTCTGAAATGAAATTTTTATGTTCAAAGTTTCATTGCCTCTGTTGAGAGGAGCTCTTTATTTTTCAAAAGTCTCAATGCCTCTGGTGAGAGGAGCACAAAGTTATTTTTCAAAGTTTCATTGCCTCTGTTGAGAGGAGCTCTTTATTTTTCAAAAGTTCCAATGCCTCTGGTGAGAGGAGCACAAAACTATTTTTCAAAAGTTCCAATGCCTCTGGTGAGAGAAGCACAAAACTATTTTTCAAAGTTCCAATGCCTCTGGTGAGAGGAGCACAAAACTATTTTTCAAAGTTCCAATGCCTCTGGTGAGAGGAGCACAAGGTTATTTTTCAAAAGTCTCAATGCCTCTGGTGAGAGGAGCACAAGATTATTTTTCAAAGTCCCAACGCCTCTGATGAGAGGAGCACAAAGTTATTTTTCAAAGTTCCAATGCCTCTGGTGAGAGGAGCACAAGGTTATTTTTTGAAGTTCCAATACCTCTGGTGAGAGGAGCACAAGATTATTTTTCAAAGTCTCATAGCCTCTGGTGAGAGGAGCTTTCATTTCATGATCATTTTTCATTTCCTTGGTCTTGTGATAGGAAAGACTAGGAATTTCATTTCACAGTCCTTAGTCTTATGATAGGAGAGACTAGGAAAACTTCATTCTTTGCATTTCCTTAGTCTTATGATAGGGGGGACTAGGAATTTCACTTTGCATTCCTTAATCTTGTGATAGAAAAGATTAGGAAATCTCATTCATTTTTGCATTTCCTTAGTCTTATGATAGGAGAGACTAGGAATTTCATTTTGCATTCCTTAATCTTGTGATAGAAAAGATTAGGAAATCCCATTCACTTTGCATTCCTTAGTCTTATGATAGGAAAGACCAGGAAATTTCATCTCACATTCCTCAGTCTTATGATAGGAGAGACTAGGAGTTTCACTTTGCATTCCTTAATCTTATGGTAGAAAAGATTTGGAAAATTCATGTTTGTATTCTTTAGTCTTATGATAGGAGAGACTAAAATAGGAATTTCACTTTGCATTCCTGAACCTTATGATAGAAAAGGCTAGGAAACTTCATTTTGCATTTATTCCTCAATCTTTATAAGAGAGGAAGATTAGGAAATTTCATTTTGCATTTATTCCTTAGCCTTATGATAGAAGAGGCTAGGAAATATCATATTTTACAAAAAAAAAAATCATTGATGGGTCTTGCATTCGGACAAAATGGTTGTCTATGTCTTTGCACCATTACTGTTTCACAGCAAAGCGCAAAGAGGGGCAGCTGTAGACACCTAATTTTGTCCGAACAATTTTTTTTTATATAATCAAAAAATCAAAAATCAAAAAAATAAATAATGATAAAAAGAAACAAGTCAATTTTGGTCAAATCTCATGTGAAGCACATGCAAAATTCACATCTTCAAGAGTTGACTAAAGTTGATATTGTTGCCAAAAATAAAAAAAAAAAAAATAATCAGCCATTAAATCAATGAATAAATCAACAAAAGGAAGGAAATTGGTTGAAATTAAATCTGAAAATTCATTGCCAAAAAAATAATAAAAAGGAAATAAATTTTAAAAAAAAAAGGGAGAAAGTCAAACAAAATAAATGAAAAATCCCATAATCATGGGATCAATTATAAATTTTTTTTATTTCTTTCCATGAAATTTTGACAAGGATAAAAGGAGGAGAAACCCTAGAAGAAAAGGGGGAAAAAAAAAGAAGAAAACCCTAGAAAAAAAACCTTGGAGAGAAAAACCTTGGAAAAAACCCTAAAAAAACCTTTCTTTGCCAACTTCACCACGCCTACTTTGCATTTCGCCACTTGATCACCAACACTGCCTAAAGTTTTCTCAAGCACCCTACACCATCGGCCTTGTCCTCCCCACACTGTCAAACCGTTCAGCTTTACTAACACTGCATGCATGCATCACCACTGCCCTGCATCCATCGTCATCTCCAGACCGCTCCTGATGCCATAACCGCACCATCTCTGCATCATCCAAGTGCCACTGCTTGGTTGCACCGCTACCTGTTATTCTTCATCGTGTCTCTGCATCACTGCAACCCTTGCATCAGCCCGCCTCTGCTGCATTACCATCACGTGCTACCTGCTAAGAAAGTAAGATCGAAACCCATCAGCTACTGCTCCTTCCCATCTCTGTCCGCACTGCCTTTGCTATCCAACTGCTGCTCCAACGCCGTCGCTTGTGCCTGCCCTTGCTGTTGCTTGTGCCTGTCGGTTCTCGCTCATCTTTCTTAAACGGGGGCTGCAGTTACTAAAGGATAAAAGAAGGCCACGTGAAAGCAGCAAAAGGAGATAAGGAAGAAACGTTAAAGCATAAAGAAAAGAAACAATAAAGAAAAAGAAAAGCTCCTAGTGGTGCTCGTTTTCCAGGTTTGTTTCTTTTTTATTGTTTAATTAATTAGTTAAAATAAATATAATTTTTTACAATATGATTAGATGATCTAATAATCATTGGCATGATTAATTTAGTGATTCATATGGTGATGGTCTAACTTTGATATTAAATTTGACTTAATAATTTGATTTAGAAAAATTTGCATGATAATGTTTAATTGGATCTGGTATGAAATTATTGCATGACATATTTAATTAGACTAATTTAGTATGATTATATATATTTTGCGTGTATGGTTTTGCTTTTTTAATAATGTGACCTAAGAAGTTGTATGATTAAGTATAGTATATTAAGATTAGTGTTTATGAAATAAATTTGGGACTATGACTGATTTAAAACTTATAAGATAAAAAATAAAATTATAGAAGTAAAATTAAATAAAAAGTATAAAAATAATAATAACAAAATCAATAAAAGATGTGTTATTCCGACGACGGAATTCTAAAGGGACTGCGCTTGAGTAGTACTTTTAGATGTCTTGAGGTGAGGAGAGTTCTTTTAAATCTTGCCAGCTTGATGGAGGATTTATAGGACATTTCCAAGATTTAATAAATTAAATTATAAAAATAAAAATTAAATTAGATTAGATTAGATTAAAAAATAGTAAATTAAAATTAAGTTTATTATAATAAAGAATGAAGATCAAATAAATAAATTGGAATTAAAATTAGAAAATAATTAAAAATAAATAGAAATTAAATTACATTAAATATTTTAATAAATGTGAATTATTCCGAGGATGGAATTTAAAGGGAATTGCGCTTGAGTAATTTCTTTAAAAATTCCTAAGGTGAGAAAGTTTCTTTAAGGTCTTACCAGCTTGATGGAAGATCTTTAAGAAAATATTCAATATCAAATAATTCATGTTTATTTAAAGATATAAAAATACATGAAATAATAATTTATATAAAGAAATAATAACGATATAATAAAATAGGATAAAATAATAAATATAAATTAGATAGAAGTCAAAATAGGGTTTGCATAAAATATTTAAACAATCCGACGACGGAGCCTTTTCAAGAAAGGCGATTGGTCCTACTTGAATACTCTTGAGGTGAGAATAACTTTTAAGTTGTCCAACCAGCTTGATGGAGGAGACTTAAAAGATTTTTCAATATTTAATTATATCGAAATTAAAGTAAAAGGCAAAATTAAGATAACCTTAGATCACTTGGTACCATTTTAGGATGGGCGTTGTGAGGGTGCTAATCCTTCCTCACACGTAACCGTACTCCCGAACTTAGAACTTTTAACGTAGACCAGGCCTTATCCTTAGTTTGAATAGGTGACCAATCACACCTAGGTTAGAATGATTGGTGGCGACTCCATAGTTTTGTGTCTAGCGTATTAGGTTTTCTCCAAAACTTAATACGTTATGACAATGGCAGCTATATTGATTTCTGGAGCTAGGTGTGGATCAAAGATATTTGTCTCAAAGATGAATTTCCCAGGAAACATGCTTTCATAACCAATAAAAATGGGAAAGTTAAAGACTATGGTTTCTGCAGTGAGAATGGCTGGTCTCGGAATGTTAATTTGAGAAGAAGAATCTTTGGTTGGGAACTCAATCAATGGCAGGCCTTCTGCAACATCCTGAATGACTATCATGTGTCCAATAATTTGAAAGATGCCCTTATCTAGAAAGGTACTTCCAGTGGTAATTACATTGTCAAGAGCTTTTGCAAAACAGCCTTCAACAACTCCTCACTTGAGAATGAGTATTGTAAGTTAGTTTGGTGCCGATTAGCTCCTCCTAATGTGGAAGTCTTTTGCTGGAAATTATTACGAGGTAGGGTCGCTGTTAAGGACTTACGCGTTAGAAGGGGATTGCTTCGACCAAACTCTGGAGAATGTACTTTTGTGGTCTTTGGGGTTTATCTTGGACTTGTCACTGCAATCTGTATCCCTTTTTCTTGGCATGGAAATCTGCTCTTCCTAAGAATCAATGTGACAAAATTTGGACAATGGTATTTTTCGCTACTGTTTGGACCATTTGTTGAATAGGAACGAGGTCGTCTTTAATGGAAAACTTTTTTCCTTGAATCAATCCTTGGACAACGTCAAACTCAGGCTTACTTACTGGTTCAAAGCCAAATGGCCTATGTTACACTTCTTGTGAAGACCGCAAATTTCGTATTGAATTTGTGAAATAAAAGAAGGAATATAAATGAACTAAGTATCGAGACGTAGTTCGAAATTATTTTAGTAATGACATCGAAGATGTGAGTAGTACATTGGGCTATAAACAATTAATATATATATATATATCTTAAATTTTATATATATATATATATAAGTGTATATAATTATTTAATTAAATAAAAAAAGGACATATGTATATTAAATTAAATGTGGTATACATGTGAATAATTCAAATAAGATATATAACTGTTTAAATGTTTATATATATATATATATATATATATATATATATATTAAGTATAATATTTATAGATTCCAAATTAAAGATAAAAGAAAATATATATAATTTAAATATATATATAAAAAAAAGGGAAGTCGGATTTGGCTTCCTTGGGAAGCCACCGACTTCCCTCACTTATTCCCACGTTAGTGGGAGATGGAACCCACAGATTTACAAAACCGGACAGAGGGTCTACCTCTTTAGATAAAACAAAACCAGCCTTTGTTTCTTTTAAACAAAACAGAACCCGATTAAAAATAGAAAAGAAAGCAAGGAGAGAAAATGAAAGAAGAGAAGAAAGAAACGTGAAACAGAGTTGGTAGAAGCAACGAGAGAAAGAGAGAGAGAGAGTGAGCCTCGAGAGAAAGAGAAACTCAGCGGTAGAAGAAGGGAGAGGCTGGAACGTAGCTTTCGAGGGCTGACTGGGCGTGTGAAATGAAGGCCGAAAGGTTGTTAAAGAGAGGAGTTGCAGTCATCTGATGAAGAATAGAAAAGAGAAAAAAAATGCAGCAAAGGTTGAAACGAGAAAGAAAAAGTGAACTGGAGTGAAAAGAAAAGGAGTAAACTGAAGAGAGACACATGAGAGAGATAAGAAAATTGACAAGAAAGGAAATAAAGAAAGAAGAAAACCAGAGGTAATGTGAGGCTCGGTTTTGGAGAGTAAATCTTGGCAAGGAAGAGGGAACTGAGAAAGCTAAGATGTGAGTGAACTGGGCTGGTACAGCAGCGAGGTCACGTGAAGGAGAAGCAGAACAGAGACAAGTTGAGGGCCATCTTCGAGCTGCTGTAAACCAGAACGAGGACAAGGTAATTCGGCTAGCATCTTTGCAAGATTTTGAGGCTAAGTTATGTAACAATTAAAGCCTAGAACTAATGGTTTTGGTTTCGATTATCTACATGAAACAGTGGTTGAAGGAGCTGCCATACGAGGTTGGTATAAGGGTTGTTCGGGTGTGGCCTTGAAAGCAAAGGAAGATAAGTAAACAGGACAGACAATGGGCTACTTGTTGCCGTATTGAACCAGCCAAGAGACAGGTAAAGAAGGACAAAAATAATAATAATCATAATAAAAATAGAAGAAGAAAGAAAGGAAAGAAAGAAAATAAAAGAAAGTGTTATTGTTGGGTTGGTTTGTGCCTATATGTACATACACATGCATAAATATATATATATATATATATATATATATATATATATATATATATATATTTGTCATGGTAACTAGGATTTAAAATATTTTGTAGGATTTGAATAGAGATATTAAAGAAGAGGAGATTTAAAGAGAGCTTGAGGAAGACTTGATTTGGAGGATCTTCAAAGGTAAGGATGTGTTACTTTGATTTGAATTTAGAGGAAGTAATTGGGAATATTTTAATATGGAATAGGTAAGCAATGTGCATGGAGGTGAATTAGAATTACTTTTGCCTTATAACATGATTAAATTTTATTGCTAAAGAATAAAGAGATTAATATTTGTTTTGAGACGGTGATGATTTTGATTTGTAGTGTCTTGGAGCAATTAGGAGTTCAAGCCGTAAATCGAAAACTCGAAGGAGAAAATTGCTAAGTGTGTAAGGTAAGGGATATGTATACGGAACGTAGGAGATACTGAAATGATTTTAAGATCAATTGCATTGTGTTTTATGAATTACGTATGCTTTGCAAGACTTTAGAAATTTGATACCGTCATGCTATCGAATTTTCGTAAGGATATTCATTTCTATGATTTCAGCTAAAAAGCTAAGAAAACTTTTTAAAAATAAAACTTTTAAGGAATTCAGTCTTGGAAATATTAAATTGCATGATTTTAGTATATTCATGAATTTTCAAAGTAAATTTAATTTTATGAAAATTACCTAAAGTTTGTGTTTCAGAAATATTTATGAAAAGTTATGAAGTTTTCGGATTTTTGAAATTCCTTGCATTTTAATTGATTTTCGGAACCTTTATGAGTTTTGAAAATACTCCTCCGAATTTGGATTTATAAAACTCTGCATTAGCATGAATTATCTAAACAATTCAAGTTTAATTGAAAGTTTATTAAATTGCATGATTTTAAAGACTTATGACTTTTCTAGCTTAAATTTGGTTTTATGGATTTATTGTAAATCATAACACTAAAACCTATTTCTTTATATATATTTTGGAAATTATTAAGTTTTTAAATATTTGGAAAATGATTCTGATTTTATGCAATAATCTGCTTTATGAACTTTTATAAATATCTGTATGTTTTGACTTACGGATTTGAACTCTGAACTATGAAACCTATGTTTTGAGACACTGGCTAACTGTCATCTTGCAGTATCTGGACTGCTGTATATTTTGGATCCAGCAGTATCTGGCTGCAGCGTGACCTTCGGGGCCTGCAGTATCTGGCTATAGCGTGACCTTCAGGGCCTATAGTATCTGGCTGTAGTGTGACCTTCGGGGCCTACAGTATTTGTATCTGATATGAATTTTGCGCTCTATGTTGCTGTGTGATTTGATAGTCCACAGCGGTCACAGATGACACCTGATCAGTGTTCACTGTAGACCACTTGGACTATGGCCATACGTCTATCTGTTATTATCCTTATATGATATCTTTGCTGCTTGATGTATACCGAGTTACTGCCATGTCTCCACTTTCTGTTATTTCTGATTTTTGAATGATTTCTGAATATTTGATTTTCGAACTCTAAATTTTGGAAACGATATGATATGGATTGCTATGTTTGGATTCTGAAATCTGATATGATTATTGAAGACGACTGTTTACATATTTGCATGACATGACTTTGTTAAAGTGATCTGTTATACTGATTTGATTTATATACGATTTTCAGAATACATGAATTTCCTCGCTGGATAAGATTTCATTTTTTAGAAATATCCCTTATGATTTAGAACTTATTAATCGTTTCAGAATACTTGCATATAGCTTACGTATCTGTCTCTTTATATGTATTCCTTATTGGGCTTTCCAAAAAGCTCACCCCCCCTTCTCCACCTTCCAGATTATTTGCTGTAGGCGATTTGTACGAGGGGTTCTTACAAGTCCTTCGAGGTTTTTGTATCGCCCTTGAAGGTACATGATGTACATATATCCATTTTCTATTCAGACTTGTTTTACAGTACTTTTATAGTAGGGGGATGTAATTAAAGGAAGCACTTAGTATATTCATGATAAGAAATGATGCATGCAACTTGATGGACATAAATTTTGTTAAGTAATATAATTTTAATATGTGACTGCATGCTTAGTCAGAAAATTTGAACTAGGACCAAAGTGATTATAGGATATTGATTTAGCTAATGTAAATTTAGCTTAAGAATAAATCTGAGACACTAAGCACAGCCCAACCAACTGTAAGAAAAAGGAAAAAGTTAGTTTAGATTTTGGTAAAAAGGATCGTTACACTTCTCTGCTTTAGATTTCTTAAGATCACCTAATGAGATCAGAGTCCCCCCTAAACTTAAGAAATATAGACAGCGCAAGGACTGGATGGCTCCATAGTTTGGCTTCTTAAAATTCAACGTTGATGGGTCTACCTTAGGCAAACCCGGATTAGCTGGCATTGGTGGTTTATTAAGAGGTGATAGCAGTGCTATGAAATTAATCTTCTCTAAAGCCGTTGGCATCCTTGACTCAAATGAAGCTGAGTTCCTTGCCGTTAGAGAAGCCTGTATTTTATTTGTTGCTTCAAGGTGGGTTACAACACATTCTCTTATTATTGAAAGTGACTCGGCTAAGGTGGTTAAGTGGATTAATCATCCCCAATCTGCTCCTTGGCGACTTAAGAAATTTGTTTCGTAGATAGAGAATTTGAAGCCTAGGTTCATTTCATGGAGTTTAATCCACATCCCAAGGGAAATCAAGGGAAATCATGATTTTACCAAGGTTTTCTGATTCGGTCTCATTTGGTTTGTTCCTTACTTGGTTCGTTGCCTGGTGTGTTTTTGTTGGGCTCAGGACTTCTCGTTTGGCTTCTTTTTGACTTTGTCATCACTCGCCTGTCAAATTCTCGATTTATTGTCTCAACGAGTTTGCTCTGTTTCTGTGCTGATTGCTTCGTCGCTTCGCAGATTGGTTTTTGAAGTACTGGTCCTTTTTGAGGTTTTCTTCTGTTAGGGCGTTGGTTTTTTTTAGTTGGTGACAATTTGTCTTGTTTTGTTGTGTTTCTGCTGCATTTTTATTGTTCTTTCCTTTCTTTCGTTAAGCGTGTGTTCAAATTGAGACTTTTTCTCTGTTTCATTGCCAGCTCGCCTGTTGGGTTCTTTGTTATCCCTTAAGCTTGTCTTGGTTCTCTTTAATGAAATCTTCTGCCTTTCAAAAAATAAAAAATAAAAATCCAATTTCAACTTAACTACTGATCCACTAAACGTATAACAAATTAACTTGAAAAAAATCATAATTAAGGCCCAAAAGCCTACTTATGAGTTGGTAGCTATAATTCAAATTCGATTAAATGGATTTAAACTCAATTAATTACTTTCTAAGCCTATATATTCATAATTAGGTTTCAAGACTCAATTATCAAAGGCATTGGGCAAACACGGTTTTCAGCTAGAAAAGCCCAATGTGTTCATATTGCTAAAAATTTTGAACAAAATGAGATGTTTACAATAATAAAAAAAGAAATAGGATGAAATAAAAAAATATGTAAATAATTTATTAATATATTTTAAATACTAATGACATTTATAAAATTTGACTTGCACAAAGCAAAGTGGGATCCAAACACTACTAGTATATGATTTTCATGGGATAATATATATTATGATATTAAAAGGGGTATAGTGCAGCCTGATTGCATGCAACTAGGAGAACATCCTGGGCCCAAAACAAGCTTGTGAAATTACTTTGTCAACTAGCCAGAATAGGACTGGACATTTCATTGAAATCAATGAGATAAATTAAACATAAAGATAGCTGGAAAGGAGGATAATAACTTTACTTAAAGCATAAATTAGATTAATGGGCATGTTAGTAGTAGTGTAGTGTTGGATAGATTGTTGCTTTTTTGAATCCAGGACATGTACACTTTCTGATATACAATAGGTCAATAAAGGGAATCCAATGTGATCTTATGTTTTGAATATACCTAGTAAGCTTTATGCATTATATATAGCAACTTCTCTAAATTGTAAATTGTTTTTTTCAAATATTTTTATGCATTATATATAGCAACTTCTCTAAATTGTAAATTGTTTTTTTCAAATATTTTTAATTACTTGCCTAGCTAAAACAATAACCCAATTTGGAAGGCCAAGCCAATTCACTAAATTATAAAGATTTATTCAGTTTAATATATATTTAGGTTTGACAATAAAGGTTGGCATTTCCATCCTATATCTGTAAACCCTAACTTCTTCCCAGAGCTGAAATCTAAGGTTTTTAAGTTGAAAATCCAAAATTTAACTGTCAAGTGTCAATACTCATATCCCTTTAAAGACATTAATTGGATTACAAGTTACAACCAAGCAAATAAGCTTGTAGAAACCAAGCACTATGACAATAATACTTAACTAATTAACTCTACTGAGTATATAAAACATCAAATTAGAAAGCTATGATACCATAAAAGCAACTTAAGGCTTAGGATTATAAGTTATAACACGTTTACCTCAAGACTAGTGCACTATTATGTTGGACAACCTGCCAATGTATTACTGATCATATTCTAAAGTTCAAGCCTGAAATTCTAGTATTGCAATTATAGTGGATCACTTTACCCTTTCAATTAAGCCCAACATGTTCTTATAATTTACAGAGAAGAAATAACATTCATTGAAATATTTTAGTCCATGCATTCAAATGATTCCCAAAAAAATAATTAAATTGAATAAATATATAAAAAGCAAGAATTTGTACAATCAACAATGTACTTTTGAAGCTATGCAATCTCTATTCATACTCATAATTAGATTCTCTTTTAAAACATTATAGTGGAATCACTAAATATTTGTCCCTCAGGCTTTTGGAAAGCAAAATTTGCTTATAAATATTCCTTGAATTTTGATCCATTGATCTTCGTATTATCAAACTCTTAGATTTGTCCCTCTTCATAGCAATTTTTTTTTTTACAAAAGATTTCGTTGTTGTTGGGACAGTGAATGCAAGTGCTACGATTTGAAGTGATATACTGAAAACTTTCTCTTAAAAAAGTTGTATGAATCAATTAGGTTAAGTCCAGGAATGTTTAATTAACGCACCTTTCAAACCGATTTTTTTTAACCAGCTAATTATCCGTTGTCATACACAGGTGAGAGATTGAGGAGAGAGAGCATTCTTTTTCTTCCTGAAGTTCATGCAAATCATAATTTCTACTAATGGGAAAAAGAGAAGAGAATCATCTTCTTTTAAGAAAGCCAAGCACCATTACAATATGATTAAACTCTCTAAAAGGAAAAAGAAGACAATAAACGATAGACTGAACGCATCATCATCATCACCAAAGTACTACAATATGCTATAATTCTTATCGCGAAAAACATGACAAAATGCCAAGGGACAAATTGCTTGCTTGGTGATCAACATAGGGCTTTCACACCATGTTTCTTCACACTTAGGAATTCTAGCACACCCCAAAGGAATATAATCGACAAAAAGCAGCAATATTCATCTCATTTAGACTCTCTTGGTTGCAACACCTACAAAAATCAAGCCACATTTATTAATTAAAATTGTAATGAAAATGATGAGAAACTGAAAGTAAAAAAAAAAAGGAATTCTCGAAGACAAGGTGAAAAATTTACCCAAAAATGGACAGCATGTTTTTAGTACGAAGTTCTACTGTTAAAGTCCCTCGGGGCGCTGCATCTGAAGCATTCCATCCGGCTAGCAAAATTGTGCTCGTTGCAACCTGACCTGCATTCATCCATCAAATTTACATTCAAGCTGCGTTGAAATTTCCATAAGAATAATTAGTAGATACAGATTTTTTCCTTTTTTATTCTACCCAAAAACTGGCAATGGAGAAAGAAAGATTCTTAAATACTATCTACCTTTCAAAAGCAGTCAAAAGAAAATCCAGTATGGAAAGAAAGATATACATACAGTAACAACTAAAGCTTTCAAAGAACAGAATATGGCTACAGCAAAACCAAAAGCAAAGCTTTGTACGGAAAAAACCGGCCATTAATGTAACAAGAAAACCAAATAACATACCACTTTATTTGTCTCAGCTAGCTAGCTAACTAGCAGCTTCTCTTAATTAGTTAATTGTTATTGAAACATTCAATTACGTTTACACCACTGAAAAGGATAACAAGAAGTCATCCTCAACTTGGAACAATGATAAGAACGGGGTACTTATCAAAATTTGTAAATTTGTAGGATCGTTTAACGGGACTTCACCTGGTACATATCCAGTCGCCAGATTTCCATCCGGATCGGTTTCCTCCAAATCCTCTCGAACGTGGGATGTCAGAGTCAAAGCCTCCACTAGAGTCATCCTTGAATGCACCGCATTTGAAGCAGCTCGAACGACTGGCGAAATTGTGGGTGCCGCAGTTTCCAGCAGTGCAGTACCAGTCACCAGGTCGAACATCAGAGCCGGTGGTGAACCCAAATGAAGAGCTACCCCTCCCGCCGTAGCCAACAAAGTCACCAGACCGAGATTCCCCGCAACGTTGGCAGGAGTCCCTCCTTTGGAAGTTTAAATGCTGGCATGACCTGCAGTTCCAATCTCCTGGCCTGCTCATGTTTTCTTCTACGTACTCTGAAAAACATGTAATTCAACAGGTGATAAAGAAAAAGTACAATGTGTGAAAAAATATTAAGATTGGAAGTAAGGATAAGATTATAAGGAGATAAAAAAAAAAAAACTAACCTTAATTAGAATAATAGGAAGACGATGACTTCAATTGTATAATCAAGAGGGTGAAGGTGAAGGAATCCTTGAGGGAATGACTCAATGGAGGGCTCTTTATATACAATGCTTCGACCAGTGAAAAAGGAATAAATGGAGGGCTGTGTGTGTACTTTTTTCGTGTTCTTCACATTTAGCCTTGATAATTGAAATAATTTTTAAAAAAATCTAAAGGGAGGAAAAGAGATAAAGGAAAATTCTGGCAATGATTCCAAAGACAGGAAATTTTGAAAATTTGAATAAATGCTTTTGGTTTCGGCTTCTTTTAGGGTTTTGGAGATATGATAATTAAGTACTAAATGTATGCACAAATACATAGTTTCTTGGGCAAATCTGGATAGAAACAATTTAGCTCTTTTTGATTTTAATATTATATGTTTTCGAAACCCAATGAAAATGTTCTTGTGAGTTGTGACATTAAAATGAGAGATTATGCTCAATTTTCCGCTTAATGTCCTTGTGAAGTTACGTGGTTAATCAATATTTAGCATATTTATCTTGAAAAAAAAAGATCATTTGTTTTTAACATAAGTAATGCATCAATACTCAAAGCCTAAAGTTGCTCACAAAAGAAGATCTAGAGGTAGAAGGTTGCTCATAAGAGTTTAACACACCTGTGATAAAATAGTCTTGGTTATCTCAACCAACCAAACTAGTACTACACAATTTCAAGTTCTATACAAGACTACCACGCTCTAATATCAATAGAGTAGGATCGATTGCCCTCACAAAGATGCCAAACATAAGCAATCAACAGATCATGCATAAGACCAAGCTATTCTAGCCGGTATTCAAGACTCAAGCATCCTCTTCACGTAAACATCAAGCTGATTGTCTAACTTTTATGGAACTATGCCTTTCACCATGGTAGCTTACTTTAGTAGTCTTTGGTATAGTAACTTTTCTTTCTTTGTGGATCAATAATCTGTTTAATAATTACATAAGATTTTTGATGTAGAGGATAAACTACTATTACAACTGCAGAGCATACAACTTATGTCACTATAAACTATGCAATAGAGCAAGAAATGAATTCATACTAGAGATGGAAAGAGGAAGATAACCAAGGGAGAGAGTTTAGCAACTCATACTATATTTCACAAAGGATTTCTTACAAGGGAGATAGTTGTGAAATGTGTCCAATATCTCTTGTATTAACTTTAAGGATGATGATCTTGAATCAATATTCTCTCTTGATGATGAACAGACACCACAAATACTATTTATGATTAAGTAGTATATTGATGAATGTTCAAACTTAGAGCTCTCAAACGATTACTCAAATGATTTTTTAGATGAGCGATGTCATGAGTATTTGTCAATCCAAAAAATCCAAATAATTCAGCCTATAAAAACCCCATTTGCCCTAGTAAAAATCTTCCCCGATAACCATGCCCAGCCAATCAAAGTTATAGCTTTCTTTGACATTGGTGTAACCCAAACTATAGCAGGTTCTCTGGTTTCCCCAATACATTTTAGAAAAGACAAAAATAAAACAAAATTCCAAAACCGCTAATGAAAATGTTTTTTTCTACAAATTTTATTAACAAAACTATCACTATGATCCAAATATTTTCACGCTATGAAATCACACAAAGAATACTTGGATCACTACTTCCACAAAAAGACTTAATTGTTGTCTTTGATATCATTGCTATTATTCCTAATCTTAAACTTAGTGGAAAAGTTATCAAGTTTTATCATTATTTTCATCCATATTTGCAATATCTTGTATCATCTTCATAGATTTTCTTTCGATTTTGGGTATTGTTTAGCATAAATGAGTTGGTTTTCCACAAAGAAAGCATTTGTTTGATTTCTTCTTTGAATGCAGTTTCTTTCTACGAAACTTAAACTTTTGAAATTTTGTGGACTTTCGAGGGTATCTGGCAAATTTTTGAGTTTGTAATGATGGAAACTTCTAGGTTGTCTAGACACATTTAACATTTTGAAATGTCTTTTCTTCTTCTAATGATAAGGACAAGAGGAGTTTTTGGAAGAACACTTAATTTGCAAGCTGGCTAAAGTATAAAAGCAAGGTTTTTCTATCCTTCTAGAGTCGTTCACCAAGTCATAAAGGTAAGTATGCTCTTTGCAAATATTAAAAGGCTTTTAACATCATCTTGTATATATCTCCAAGGTTGAGGTCTCTTAACTCAGAAGACCCAATAGTAAGTTGGGTCCTTATCTGTTGGTTGAGTTCTTCTAGTACAGAAGTGAGGCAAACTTGTTTAAGATTGTGAGAACCACATTTTTCCATTAAATTCCATAAGTTAGAGGTTATATAAGGAAATTGACCATGTGAACCCCATGGGACATATACAGTCCAGATTAGGTTGAAACTCTAGAATCATGATATTTGAGTGAAATACTGAGATTGCAAAAATCTGCATTTCAAAATTTCTTCATTTGCACATGTTTTAAAAAGCGTCCAACAAATTCAAAAATGACGATTAAGGACATAAGTCGTTGGAATTTTTGTTAATAATGGTCAAACTAAGTTGACTTTTGACCAACTGACAATCATAGGTAAATCCTCGTATGAAGAAGTCTTACATATTCCCAACTCAAAGATTGAATCACACGAAAAAGGGAAAAACTATGTGATTTTATGGTTAGGGGTATTTTGGTAATTTCACCTCATTACAGCCAAACCCCTATAAAAGCTTCACTAATGATTAGAATATGTTAAATACATTTGTTTTATGAGTGAATTAAATATTTGAAAGCTAGACTAAATAGTTAAATAGAAATTAGAAAAGTAGGGACGTGGATGAAATTTTTAAATTTATTCAAGGGCATTTTGGTAATTTTTCCCTAAAGATATTTTTAAAAAGATTTTTTCTCTTCTTTTTTTCCTCCATTTCTGTCCATCACCATCTTCCTCAAGCTTTCTCACTCTAAAAAATGGGCTTAGAGAGAGAAAGTCCATAAAACCTTAGTCAAACAACCTCCAAACCGAAAACTGTCTTCACCAACCCTATCTATTTTTCAGTGCTCTATAATTCGGTACCAAAATCAGGTGCAAAAAGGGCCAAAGTGAAGGTGTTTGGGATCTTACAACTTGTGGCCATGGTGGAAGGTGAGGGGAAGCTTGTATTTTTCATGGTTTTATGATTGTTTGTCATGTGATTTAGCTGTTTAAGAATGTATTTGATTTGAATTGAAGTAAAACTATGAGAATCACTTCCCTTAGGTTTCGGCCAAGTATGAATGTAGATGAACATGATGTTATTTCATGCAAAAGTGATGTAGAATGAATGTAGAACATGTGTAGATCATGAATTTGTGCTTAATTTGTTGAAATGAGAAGTGTAGGAGAGAGAATCCTATTCAGCCACATAAAGGGAGACTACAACTATGTTCAATTTCATGTTTTTGGGTCTTAAAATACTTTATAAATTTATACAAGAATGATGGTGAAGTCAGAATTGAAAACGAAGATGTTCTAATGATAGTTGTAGTGTTAGCACCGGCATAAATTAGATCGATATTGTAGCTGCAGTAGGCAATGTGTATATTACAAGGAGGCAAATAAATATTATAAATGAAGTGTGATTAGTTGACAGTGCTTGTGTGGTGTTCGTAGCTTGGAGGTCAGGAAATAATACTGGTGCAAATGGGCAACATTGCATTAATTAGTGGTAAGGAATATGTATAAAGAGCGTATAGGATACTGAAACAATGTGAATCATAATTTTAAAATCAACTGCTTTGGGAATATAAATTGTGTTTGCCTTGCGGAGGGTTTAGAATTTTTATATTGTTATGGTGCTGAAATTTTGTAAAACATAAATTTAGTACGAACTAGATTTTAAATCTAAAAAATATGCATGAAAGGAGAATTATCACCAATTTTGGTTTGAAACATGTTTCATGATTTCTTTGATTGAAATTACATGATGTTTTGATTCAGTTATATTTTGGAATAAATTATACTAAATACGTCCAATTTTGTAACTTAGTTTCTGATTTGATTTTTATTCATTTCTCATGATTTAAATCCTCTGCATGCTTTAGACATGAGTTTATACTTAATTAAAATATTTTGGATATCTATTATTGATATGAGAATATTTGATAAATTTTTATACTTCAACTATAAGGAGTTCTAACTTATTTACCGTACGAATTAAAAATATTTTTTTTTTTTTTTTATATTACACTGATTGAAGATATATTTACTGAAGTGATTTTGTAAATGATTTTAATTTGATATCTAAACTGTTTTGAGACAGTTGGCTCCATAGCAACCTTCAGGCATATCATTGCACTTCTAAGTGAGTGAGTGGACTTCACTGTTTGACTAGATCGTGTCATCAATGATTTTCGCATCCATAGTGGTCACTTGATCAGTGTCCTTTGTGGACCCCTTTTTAGACTATGGTCATATGTATTTTGTTTAGTGCATGATATTGATGGGTGAAGCCTAGTCTCCATTATACTATTTTACTAAGGTGGTAAATCCCTGGCTAATCCAAGCACTCCTATATTTTATTTGCTTTGATTTTAGTATGATAAATAAATTATGTTTCTGATCTGTTTTCTGATCGATACTGTTTCTAATTTGTTTTCTGATCGGTATTATTTTTTGATATGTTATCTGATCTGTTATCTGATTTGTAGTTCAATTAATATTGTTTGCTAATCTGACGACTATATGTATTCCATTCTAAAATTAGTTTACAAGTGATTTCTGAAATTGGTTGAACTAAGTTATTTGATATATTCTTTGAAACGTGTGAACACCTTATAGTTAAAAATCTAGACTCTTTGAAACGTGTGAACACCTTATAGTTAAAAATCTAGACTTACATAATTTCTGCATATTTGATATCTAAATTCTGAATCTGATCTTATATGATATTTGAATTCTGAATATGGTTTTATACGATTTCTGAATCTTTGATATCCGACTTTTGAGCCTGAATTTATACGATTTCTAAATCTGATATGTTTTGACATTTGAATTCTGAAGATTTGATATTTGAATTCTAAATCTAGATTTATTTGACTTTTGAAATCTTAATATTTAAATTTTGAAATTTTGAATCTCTAAGAGTTGATTTATGATTTAGTTAGATTTTACTACTAAATTTGAACTATTGAGATCTGACTATTGAATTTGTTTCTACATTTGAATAACTAAACCTGATATGAATTTTTGATACCATTTTAGAAACATATTCATGATGATCTGATTATATAAGATTATTTGAAAACTCTGAATCATACATGGTTTCTGACTGAGTTATGATATTAGCATTTTATGATTTTGAAGTAAGTTCTGCATATGTTTTGAACTTTGATTTGAAAGGCATGAATCCCTCTTTGACATATTTCTTAGTTTGTTCTATAGCTTAAGTGTTAGAAAAGGGGATAAGTGAGGTGCTTTAAAGCATCCTTCTGTACTCATCCCTAATCCCAATGAGCTATAGAGTTTTCTTTTTTTCGAGTCTTTATGTAAAATTTCCATTTGCACTTTGAAACATAAAATCTGTTTACGACATTTGC
Organism: Heritiera littoralis; assembly: GCA_031772115.1. Classification (NCBI taxonomy): domain Eukaryota; kingdom Viridiplantae; phylum Streptophyta; class Magnoliopsida; order Malvales; family Malvaceae; genus Heritiera; species Heritiera littoralis. Next base: position 765,619 of record JAPDPK010000191.1, on the reverse strand, counting down.
ATATAGATTACAGTATCTATATCTTTATATATATATTTCTTACTGGGTATAAACTCACCTCCTTACTTTCCTTCTAGACTATCGGTAGTAGTTTTTTTTCGCTATAAAGGTTGTGCTGATTGGTATTCCTCTAACGGTTACTCCGAGACCATAGAGGTATACCCTTCTACTTTATATGTTCAGACATTGTATTTATAGTAATACTGTATATAAATTTTGTACAAGGAATGTAAACAATATTGTAAGATATGGACTCTATTTATATCTGTACTTATAAAGTTGAAGTATGTGTTTGATAAATATCGATCATAAGTGTTAGAGTGTTTGAATGAAGGCATTATAGACAACCTAACCAACAGTAAAAATAGGAAAATTTTGGTTTTGAATGTGATTTTAGTTTGTGACAAAGATTAACATTGCTATTACCACCAAATGATAGAAAACTGTGAGAATTTCTAGTAATATCTTTCAAGATTTTTAGGATGGAAAGAACAACATTTAAGCTTGAAAAACTGCTTTCTATTCTTGTCCATGCGATGAGTCTCATGTCCACAAATATTGCTGAGAATTGCAACATAACTTCTATAAGAGTAAGGGTTTGCAAGAAAGCTAACTGTCTGTCTTCTCTAAGACTATCCCAAAAATATTTTAGGGTTCTAACTAGTCTCGAAATGAAATGAATTAAAACTATCTGCAAAGTGATGTTGGGATTTCAACCCTAACTTCAGTTTTTCCCACATAGTTTAGATGCAACCCTATCTACCTGCAATCCAAGATTTCATACCTATAAACAACTTGTATATGCTTACAAATCTCTAGAAGGACATCGCAATTGGGACATCAACTATACAAGTCAATGATGCATAAATGACAGAAGCAAACAATTCTTTGACAGTGATGACGAGTACTCGAAAACATAAAGAAGAACAAAAAAAAAGTCATCTCAGCAAAAGCTCAAAGAAAGATATTAAGATGGAGACCCTGAAGTTGATCTCTTTGGTGAACCTTGAGTAAATTTGACTACAATGTCATTTATAAGAGGAAAACCATGAAACATCTTCCTTTAAGAAGATTGTTGAGTAAAAGATGCCATTACCTTGGTATGCAGTTTGATTTGCATATATTGCAAAAGAAGATGCAAAAAAAAAAAGTTGAAACAAAACTGTAGACAACAAACTCCAAATGTAGTTCAAACACTTCCAAAAATTTACATGGTGCAGACAACTGGATCTTCTTATGACACAAAATATCCTCCTATCCAAGAATTTCAAAAAGATCATATTAACTAATGTTTGTTGGGTCAAGTGAAAGGAACTTGGTGCCCGTTAAGTAAGGTCTCGAGTTCGAGCATTGTGAATGGAAAAATCAGCATTAGGAGAGCTCCTCCCGTTTCGGGTTCAACCATAACTCGACTCCAGATTAGTAGGAGCCTTAAATGACCTTTGGATACCAGAGGATTTTGACCAAAAAGATCATATTACACATATGCTAAAAGTTCCAAATCCTACAGATAGAGATGTGCAAGGAAAACAAAAAAAGACCTCACTAGCTGAAGAGATCTTGACCTAGCAAACAAAAAACTCTATTCTTCAAAATGTAGCCTTGCAAAAGATAGAGAACAAGTTAGACCAAGTGAACTAACATTTCTCTTAATGGATAGCGAAATTGATTTCTCAAAAGAATTAAAATAAAAGTTAGGGTGCATTTATTACTATTAATATTAAAATATATGTTTGGATAATTGGATGTAAATGCAACAGTGATAGTAAGATGACATATAATGAGAAGAGAAAATGATTATTTAAAACATTAAACTAACGTTTGTATGTAATAAATTTTTTTATAAAATTAATAAATAGTTGAAAATTATTAAAATTAATTTTGTAAAATAATAAAATTTATTATTTAATTATGTATCTACTCAATTTTTAATTAATTATTTATTAATGTTTAATATATATTATAGATTAAATTAATAACGTTATTTTCAAATTTTAAAATAGAAAACGGAAAAAAAATTAAGTGACAGACATTTTCATCCTTGCTGTATAATCTCAAGGGTAAAAAGCAAAAAAAAAAAAAAGAAGAGATTTTTCGAGAATCAAGGGATGGTTCAAGGGTAAGGAAGTTCCCCACTGATAAGAATCCAATGAAGGAACGAAGTGCAACATGGTGGAATTTCTTCCTCCGTATTGCACATTTGATCCTTTGGATCACAAAATGGCATGATTGAAGCAAAGTGTATCCCAATCATGTTGCACTATTAATCTTGTTTGAACCTAAACGAACCAGAGTCAGCAACAACTCTCCAAGTGATTAAAGTAATAAGTTTAGGGTTTTAATACCATATCTCTAGGATTCTAACTCATTAATTTATTTTCTACCTAGATATTATATAATACTCTAATTTCCAATATAAAACAAGTCAAAGCTTTACTTTTTTATTATTTAGGTTTGTTTGGTTTGGTTAGAGCTTTTATGAAAAATACTATTCGAGTAGAATTATTCTAAATCTATGGTTAGGAAAAATTAAATTAATGTAGCAAACTTAATATGAAAGTGTTATAGATTGTTGGAAAATATTTGATAAAATTTTTATATATTTTTCATAAATGATAAAAATAAAATAATAAACTTTATTAAATTAAATCACAAGTTTGTATCTAAAACAAAAAATAAAATAAAATAAATATAATATAAAAATTGAACAAACTAAAAAATTAATGTTAAATAATATAATTCTCTTTATAATTTTGTGAATTATTGAAGAGTAAAGTAAAAATGTAAAAATTATTAAATACATACTATTAAAATTATCAAGTTCTGAAGAAGTTTTAGTTTATAACTTCATAAAAAAAATAAACCTCAAATTTGCTTTCTGCATAAGATAAAAATTTTAAAATTTTGATAGCCAAACACATGACATGAGTTTGCTTCTATAATAGATAAACTCTTTTACAAGCTGAGTCAAATATGCACTTAAAAAAATCAAGTTCAATTGTTTGAACAACAAATATTTTCCTTTTTTAATTAAAAAATTTATATGCACACACACGTGTATAAAAGTGGAATTTACAAATTTAACAAGCAATGACGTGAGATGACAATAAGCGGCAATTGACCAGCTAGGTCAAACTTAGATTAATCAGATCATTTTTTTTTAAGAAAACTTAGTCATTTTTTGTTTATTTGAATTTTTTTTGAGTTCAAATTAATTGAAGTTTTGATGTTCTGAAGTTGGATCATTCAAATTTGACTTTAAAAATAAAATCAATTTAAGTTTGAGTTGACATTGTTTTTAGCTACGAATCAATTCAAATTCAATTAAATTCATTCATCTCAAATTCCGGCAAATAAAATTAATTTTTTGAATTTGGATTAGTTTTTCTATCTCGAACTGATAATGTTTAAATATAATTTTACAATTATTTTCAAAAGTATATAGCATTTTAAAGAATTAAGATAAATTTAAATACCATATCTAGTCATAACGTCCTATGTTGTAGTCAAACACTCAAACTCAAGAGGGATAGCGACCACATTGATTCAGTCATGTAGGGCAGGCCAGCAGCCCAACAAAATCAGGATCCCAAACAAAGCAAACAGGAGATCCTGTCTGCCCTAGAACCACAACAGATCGAATCCAACAATGCTGTTCAACCGAGAGAAACCATGAACCTCAATCTTAAAAAAGGCTCCTTGACCATTGGCATGTGGGACCCTCCTCCTCTAGTGCGCCAATTGCATTTGCAATCAAAGTGTGGGCAAAAAGAAACTGAGCCAATGTGGCTGCCTTTCGTTTGACACTACTTCAACGCCAAGAACCCTAAAAGAAAGCATTTCTTGCTATGTAATGAATATTCTCAACATTAAAACCTAGGCAGGGCCACATCTTATCGCAATTATTTTGCTACTGTCTCTTTCAATTATACTTTGGTGAATCAACAACAACGGCAGTCAATATATATGAGTAAAATTGTTGCTGCTTTGCATATTTGAATATTCTCCTTTTTGTACTTAAGCTCCAATCAAGTAAAGGAATTCTCCTGTATAGTTTTTCATCAACCCAACCCGTTGTTAATTGTTTATGGTTTAATAGTCAAATAAACCTTCAATCTTTTGTACAAAATAGACATCAGTCCTCAATGTTTTATTATATAAAAATCAGTTCATAAACTTTTATTTTACTATAAATAAACTCTTAACCTTTTAAATTCATGCAATTAAGTTCAGATCAATTAAATAATACTAACTTCCGTTAGTATTGCACACTTGATAACTAAACTATCCACTTAAGCTTTCACTTTTTTTTTTGCTTCCACTTAGGATATCCAAATGGCAATTAGTGTCATTTAACATATTTATACTTAATTGCATAATTTTCAAAAATTGAAGGTTTATTTGCAGTAAAATAAAAATGTACGAACTGATTTTTACATAATAAAACGTTGAGTGTTTATATTCATTTTATGTAAAAAAACTTAAATATACATTTGGTTATTAAACATTTTTTTAACGAGCACTTAGTTTTGTAGGACCTTTTTTGTCTTCTTAAGGAGTTCTTTCCCAAGTAATAAGCCACCTACTTACACAACAATTTGCAGACAGTAATAAAAATCTCTCTTGCATTGCATGCCAAGTTCTAAATTTTATACAATGCTATCTTGCTTTACTATATAATTCAATTGAAAACACAAGCAAATTACAAGCTCTTTTTGCTGTTTGGTTGGGGTCATTTTCTACCAATGTGGTCTTTTAGCTTTTTTGCTCCTTTATTGTTTTGATTATATGGGGTCAAAGCAGCTACTAGCTTTAGTCTTTTGCGTTTCTATTTTTTGTTGTGCTGGTTAATAATGAGTGTCGCTTTACTTATTTCCTGGGGATGCTTATCCTTTGTGTATAGGTTTTGGTCTTGGCATGGGCTGCAAAGTGCCAACCCTTACCATCTATTAATTCTGTAATAGTGAAGACCTAGATTAGTAATTGTAACTCTTTTTAAGAAGAGATAAAGTTCAAGGTTCAAATTTCATCATCTATCTTAAACTTTTTGATATAATGAAAAAGTAATTTATTACGAAGTTAATATTAATTACCAAATAATAACTTGACTATACTAGAAATATTTTATGTGGTTGTTCATGCAAAAATAAATGTGTTAAGTGTTTACATTTTTGTCAGAGTCGATCTAATTCATACTAGTTCCATGCACACGGACAAAATAAAAATTATAATTATCCAAAAATTAGAGAAAATTAAATAAGTTGAAAATACTGTTATTTAAAAAAAATGAGATAAGTTAAACCTATAATGATTTTAATTCTAGTTTATTTATTCTCACTTGTTCACAATACTTCTAATATATTTTACACTTAATCATGTATGTTTATGTTGATCTTATAGTAAAAAAATTCTAACCACCAACAAGCAGTTAGAAGAAAAAAAAAGTGGATTTCTTCTCTAAGAATTTGGATATGATTTAAATTTTAGAGTCGCCACTATTAAGAATGCTTTACCATTTACTACTTTAGACCCAAATATGATTAATTTTATACTGTAAAATAGATGAGATACCTGTAGTTGCACCAAAACAAAAAAAGTAAAATTTTAACCTTATTGCCTTATTGTAAAAGTTCCCACAAAGTGAGTTAAAAAAATATTTTAATTTAAAATCAATTCTTATCTTTTAGAAATAACAAAAAACTTAAATACCCTTAAAAACTTAATATCTTTCCTTTATCTTTTGATTTTTTTAGTAATGTTACTAACCGGTCGAAGAGAAAAAGATTAGAAAAGGAAGCACCTATATGGAATACAAAAGGAATCATGCAAATGCACATATATTAATTGTGTTGATATTCTTAGAGGGAGAGAAAAGAAAAGGCAAAGCAAAGCAAAGCAAAAAGAGAGAGAAAAAGGAAGAGCAAATGGTGAGTTTCAATAAAGATAGGTTTGAAGCTGATGATGGAATAACAAGTCCTTCGAGGTTTTAATTTTGACCATCTTTAGTTTCTTTTCTATCTTCAACTTCAATTTCTTCTCTCTCCGAATGATGGGAGAAGAAATAAGATCTGGCCTCCATTCTCTTGGAGAAGGGTAAAGGAAGACGAGAGCAAACTGTAAAGAAAGAGCAAAGAGAAGTGCGCTGATTCGATTCGCCTTGGGAATCGTTTCCATGCATGACCACGATCACGACCAACTTAATTAATATTCCTCTCACCACTCTCCTTTATTTCTCCCTCACCATTCTTTTACATTCTTCTTTATTTTGTCACTGTCAAACACCCCATTTTGCTCTGTGTTTTTGTGTGCGTGCGTTTTTATTAGGTAAAAAGTGATTTTCTTTTGCTTGTTTTCTTTATTTCTTTTTGAACAAAAAGCCTTTATTGATCATGAGATATTTGAAATTATCTATATACACTACTTATTTATTCAGATATTCACAAGCAATTGTTATCAAATTAACGTACAAAATTTCTTGTGGCATAGTCTGCATTGATTGTCAAAAATGCCAAAACATAAAAAATTCTTGGGATTACGGTGCAATTGCTAATATATATACCATGATTTAATATTGCATTTTATTATTATGCTTCGAATTTACATAATTTTGTTGAGGTTTAACAGAAACTGTAGAATTAGAATATTTTACATAATATCCGTTTTTAATTATGAATATTGTCATTTTATTTTCAATTTCTTTGATTTTGAACAAAAAAAATATAACAAAATTAAAATACTTCAAAATATTTTCTTAATGTGAATGAAAATTTTATCAATTTTAATTTACTTTGTATCCAAAATTTAACAAAATTAAAAGTAGTGCAATGACAATTTATGATAAACTTGTTCATGGATCGAGCTATACTTTCAAACTTGAAAACCTGCTGAATTTTTAGATGGATTTAGATAAATATATTAGGCCCGTGAAGTGAGCTTTAGCTAAGGAATGAGAATTAAAACAAGTCAGACCATGATCTTTACCTTAAAAGTCCAAGCTTAGTCATGCCCCTTTTTTTGGTAGTAACGTTTAAAGAAAAAAAGAAATTTTTATGTCTTGTTAATTAAAATTTAAGTTGATTCATTTCAAATGTTACCAATAAATAATTTTATTTTGCAATTCTATAAAATATGGCACATTTTACCTTAATCATGAAAGATAACATCATAAAAATATTGAGTGTTGTTCAAGTAATATATTTAAGCTTTAATATGTAAATTAAAGTTCTAAAGAATAAAAATTTTACAACATAAACAATAAATTGAAAGAAATGAATCTTTAAAAAAACAGATGGGCTGGGATATTTTTGTTTTTTGTAAAAACAGGTTTTGACAAATATTAGGTATGAAATTCAAGCTAAGTCGGGCCAGATCTGAACTCACATGAAATCCTATAATATATTACTTAGAACCGATTCGAATCTGATATGGTCCATGAACATGTCTAATTTATAATCACGGACTAATAATATGACGTCGAATTTGACCTTAATTTCCTAGCTCTCTTATCCGAGGGCAATCACACGCTGTTAGCTTCATTTCTTGTTTTTTAGCTTTATTAGTAATAGCTAAGAATCATGTTAGCACCATTTGTGGCTTTTTTTTTCTATTATTAATTTCATTCACCCAATCACATAGAATTTTAGATAATATTTTGAAGGTTTTGAGTTCAAATACTAGAATAGATAAAGCATTTTGGCTGTAATTCTTTTTGCTACAATCATACAATTATTCAATCATAACAAAGAAATATGGACGGAACTACAACTTATACTCGTGGGTTTCCACACAACATTTTGAACCTTAGACGGTACTAAATTATGTTTGGTTAATTTGTAGTATAATAAGTAGGTAATATGTTTTCTACAATACTAAAAGGGGTGAAATTTATAAAAAAAAAAAAAAAGGGTGAGATTAAGACTATATCTATTTGTTCAAAATCATATATTAAAAAGCCAACAATTTTTTGATCATATAGTTAAAAAAAATTATAATATATTGTAATGCTTAGGTTTAAATCTAAGCAATTCCATCCCCATTTTCAATTATCAAATATTATCTTTGTAAAAAAAATTATGTATATGAATGATTTTGCTAATTAAATAAGAAAGATATGTTTAAGTACTAACTTTTTTTTTGAATAACTAATTATAACTACTTTCGTCTCATATTGATAGTCCATATTTAACTTTCACTGAATTTAAGAAAAAACTTAGATTTAAAAAATTAAAATTTTTTATGAAATTAACATAACTTGTATTTAATGCCAAAAGAAAAAAATTCAAGAAAAATAATTTTAAAATATAGAAAAATAAGAAAATTAATGTTTCAAAGAACATATATAATTTTGAGACATAGAAAGAGACGAAAAAAATAGACAAAATGAGTACTTTATTATGCAAAAGAGAACAATTAATTTGGCGGGGGGCCCGGGGCGCAGTTGCTTTGAGAATCCATCATTCCATTCCCTAAGATTAAGATTTTAGCGTTCCTTGAGTTCCTGACAACAAGAATACTGTAACTTGCTCATGCATTTCGATTTTGGATAAAAAAAAAATTATTTTAAAATATTCTTTTAATTTTATTTTCTACAAAGTTGATTTTAAATCATAATTTTTTTCTTAATTTTAAAATAATTACAAATATTAAGATTTGAACCCGCTTTACTGTTTTTTAATAATGATTACAAGAACTTATTAGACAAGATTTTAAGATCAATTCTTCACTTTCTCTTTAAGCGAGCAAATAGTGATAAATGAATAGAACAGGTCCTTTGTTGGGTGCCGATATCGTTGACCTGTTAAATGAGATCACGCATGCCACCGTTTTAAATATAAATCTGAAAAGGGGGTTCATTTTAATCCACAAACTTTAGGCCAGCTTGTACCTAAAAAAAAAAAAAATTAGGCCAGCTGGTTATGGACTAGCAAAGCAGCATGAAAAAAGAGAGAACCATTTTAAGCACAAGTCAAGTAAACCAAAAGCTAAAGCGATTGCTTAACGAAGTTGCCTATCGGTGAGATCTCTTTTTTCTTTCATCTTACTTTTGGGGTAATTGTTTGGGTAGATTTCATGGTGTGGGAAAACATTGAAAATTTAATCCTTAATAGTTTTAATTTATAATATTTTTGATAAATTATTTCTAGAAATTAATTAATTAAAGGTTTTCCATGAAAAAGTATTAAGAATATTAAGTAGCTTTATTTTCTTAATGTATTAAGTTAATTTCATTTAAAACTATATTATTTAATTACATTAATTTTATATATTTTAACTATTTCTTCATTTTTTTTAAACTTTTATCGGTTGAAATTAATTATAAAATCCTATTTCTTTTTATAAAGTAATAATAAAAATCTTATTAAACATTTACAAATTTTTATATGATGAATACAATATTTAAATTTTCCTAGATAAAAATTCATTACTTAATTTTTCAGTGTTGAATTTATTCATATTATCTTTTTTTTGGTAATAATAGATATCATCATCTATTTTACGATCTAAGACTAATCGTCAGAACTAGTAAACTATAAAGTCTTCCCAACAGTGACGACTTCAAGATTTGTACCATGTTTAAATACTTAAAAAAGAAGTTCACTTTTACTTTCTCTAACCATTTATTGATTATTCATATTATAAAATAGCGTTCTCACTCTACTTTCAAAAGAAATAGTAATTTGCAATTATAAGCTTGTTAATGTTAATACTTATATATTTTTTTCTATAATATTTTTTAATTTAATTTCTTAGCTGAGTCAGTGTCACAGTTAACTCGTCATTCATGACACTAAACTCACTCAAATCTTTTATAATGGTATAGATACCATCAAGTAAATTTTTTAGAATCTATTAGCCCTTTATGATAGTATAGATACCATAAAGTTTTTAGAATCTATCAGCCCACTTAGAAGCCTCTAAATAGATGTAACATATAATAATTTTTTTATTTTGATTGTGAAATTTAAAAATTTCCTTATTAGTGAATTGAATAATAGATTGGTATAGCATGTATCAGAGTGCAATTCATATCAACAAGTGATTAGAATAAGTAGAAGTGGATTTTTTTTAAAGTATTTGAAAATGGTTCAAATCATGAAATCGTTGCTAATAAGAGAGTTTTACTATTTACCACATCTGGTTCGATTAGTCTAAAACTGTAAAACGAATAAAAATATCTTTGCTTACAAAAAACAAATACCGTTCATGCAAGGCAGAAGAATTCATCATATAATTGGAGAAAAAACTAAGATACAATTAAGAAAAAGGCAGAACCTCTCTAAACACTAGGTGAGAGTTTGAGTGCGTCCCTACATTTTGCAAGTGTTCGATATCTACCAACTCAAAGCTACAAAATCAGAAAAAAAAAAAAGAAAAAAGCATATTCATTTTCAAATATTTTCCAATCAAAATGGACGATAATAAACATAATTAATTAACAAATGTTGCATAATCCCAAAACCAAATCAAGACATATGATTTTATTAGTTTAGGCTATATATATAACTTTAGCATAAATTTAAAACAATGACATCCTTAATGCTTGTCACTGAAATTTGTGGCAAATTTGTTTGTCGTAATTTGTTTGGCAAATGGCCATGGTGCCATCCATAATTTTATTATCTAACAGATGACCGTCTATTCATCTTGCGGGGTTCGTTTATGTGCTAAGACATGCTGATTTTACTCTATTACGAAGGTCCACAAAAGGCTTTTTGTTTTTGTTTTGGCTAAAGAAAGAAATTTATTTTATTCATCAATTAAAGTAATTAATTTTTGCCATAATGGAAACTTCTAATTAAAAAAAAAGAATTATAAAAAAATGGGAAGGAGAATTCTGATAAGGGTCAAACCAAAGGTTACTGGGCTTTTCTATAAGTCAAGCTAAAGAACATTGGGCCAAATGATAATCTAAGACCAAGAGGAAAGAGGACTCAGAAGGCCTATAAATGATCCATTAAATAACCATTTAAGCTGTGGGTCATAAAGGTAATTACGCGCAATCTAACTCATATAAATAGGTCACAGGTATCATTCTTAAACCCTAAGCTCTATTTGCCTATCAAAAGGCCGTCAAAACTCTGTCTGACTTAAGCATCAGAGTGCGCGCGCAGGAAAAAGCTCCTGCGCCCTTTGATGGTTTTCTTTCTTGCAGAATTCTGGGGGATAACTTGACACGAAGATCGAGAATTCGACATCATCAACAAATCATTGTTGTTTCGTGCAACAACAATTGGCGCCATCTGTGGGAATTGAGCAAAAAGCTAAGTATAAAAGTCTACGAAAGGGTACGGAAGACTTGCGGGAGATTGCTAGTTTCGCGAGAAATAAAATTACGACAGGAACAATAAAAAGAAAAGTCCTTTTGAGTGTTTGTCGATAGAAACGCTGCAAAAAATATATATATACACGCAACATAACAGTCTATCGCACCCAAGGTTTCACGTCCACAAACATGCGACAGACACTCTATCACAAGCTAGCACAAGGTGCATGCGACAGAGCAATTCACGCTACCATAGACACATGTGACAAGCCTTGGACGAGAGAGTGACTTCCGCATGAGCAAGCGTTGGGCGAGAGAGTGACTACCTTGTCGCACAAGCCTATCAGCGCATCATCGTGGAATATGCTAGGCGAGAGACAGCATTGGGCGAGAGACTGGCTCTCGCGCCCTACAAGCTTGGGGAGAGAGAGGCATTGGGCGAGAGAGCCTCATGTATAATGATGACTCACCATGGAAAAAGCGTAAGAAATTGCATACATCGCACAGGTTTTCATGCACAAAAAATATGGCTATTCCAAAAGTGCATGATATTTCTTATTGGATATATATATATATATATATATAAAATATATATATATAAAAAACATAATAAATATTTTGCATCTACTGCCTATTCCACCATAAAAAGATAAAGACTAATCAAATAGGAAAGAAACAAAGAACGTTTGTGTCTTATCACATTATTACAACTCCACAAGGAAGGGAAGATCGCTAAATGATGACCACGTGACTAAACTCCCAAGGTCACCAACCATCACACCCCATTTTCATTATGCGATAGACAACAGAAAATAAACTACAAGGCGATAATCTCAGTGAAAAAAGTATAAGGGAATTAGACAGTTGATGAAATTACCATCCATCAAATATATGCACAAATGGAAAGAAATGTCATTCCTTCTCCTGCGTTTACTGCTGTGTTTTACTGTCTACAACCGTCGTGTGCCTCTTCTGCCACTGCATCGTTGCAATATTGCTAGCCTCAACTGTTGTGCAGACCGTTTAACTCCATCACAAGAGCTGAACATCTGCAACCATCGCTACCCCTGCTTGCTTCTGTTCTTGCCGCTTGCTACACTGCAGCCAGAACAGTCTGTTGCACACAAGGTCTCACGCAAAAGGGAAGCTCACAAAAAGAGTCTATCGCTCACAAATAAAAAAATAAAAAAATATATATATACACGCGACATAACAGTCTGTCGCACGCAAGGTTTCATGTCTATAAATATGCGACAGACACTCTGTCACAAGCTAGCGCAAGGTCCACATAGCGAGAGGCCTTGGGCGAGAGAAGGATGTTGCAATCTTTAGCTACAGTCTTCTCCCATTCTTCACCAGTGTACATCGTGGAATGGGAAGTATCGTGTGGATTGTTGTTAAGTAATTGGACTCCAGCTACAACCCTAACCTACTTGAAGAAGAGAACTTGAACTACAACCCGTAGTAGAAGTCTCTCATTCTGTGTGGCATACATAGACGCATCCATTGTAAATTTCTTGACGTCCATCGCGCGACAGGCCTTGGGCGAGATAGGGCTCCCACCACAACAAGCCTTGGGCAATAGAGGGTCTCCCGCACGCGACAGGCTTGTCTACCACACCCATGCTCGCCTGGTATAGTGATGGGCGAGCACAGTACTCACGCGGTAGGACCTTTTGGTAAGGTAGAGTAATGGGTGAACACAGATCGTAAGCGGCAGGCTCCCTTGGCGAGAGCGTGGCTCACCCATGCATCAGCCGATGCAGGCGAGCACAAGACCACGCGGTATTCTTCTCTCATGATAGATTGGCTCGCCTACGTGACAATCACTTTAGCGAGAACATATACGGCGAGAACAATTCCACGAGGCAGGTGACAGCCACGTTTGTCGCTCTCGGTAGGCCTCTTTGACGGGAGAGCACATGTCCCAAACGCAGGCCACTTTGGCAATAGAGTGCACAAGGTTCACCCAATTCCGATGAGCATAGGTCCTGCATGGAAGGCCACTCTGGTGACACAGTGCTCAACCACGCGACAGCTAAAACAGGCGAACAAAAGCCATGTGCTAGACTTTTTGGAGAAAGGAGGCCATGCCCATGCGTCAGCAAAAGAGGCGATCACATCTACCTGCGGTAGGCTCGTTGGGCAAGAGGCTGCCTCACTCATTCGATAGCCAGAGTGGCGAGCAAGGTCAACACGATAGGCTTCATAGTGAGAGAGGAGCTCCCGTACCTAACAAGCCTTGGGCGACAGGCCTTGGACGAGAGAGGAGCTCCTGCGTGCGACATGTCTTGGCGAGAGAAGGGAGCTCCCGCACCCGACAGACATGGCGAGAGAGTAACCACGCTCCCCAGATAATCGGGCGAGAGAGGGCTCCCGCACGCCAGAGCTTCGGGCAAGGGAGAGGCTCCCGCAGGCTATACCTTGGGGAAGAAAGTGCCAGAGAATTGGCGAGAAGGAGCTCCCACGGGCACAAACTTAGGCGAGAGAGTCACCACACTTACTAGATAATTGGGCGGGATAGGGATCCCACACTCCACAGCCTTGGGTGAAAGGGCAACCTGGGCGATAGGACGTGGCGAGCATGTGCCACGCGACAAGCAACTTTGGCAATAGAATGCATTGATCAGGCGACAGCCTTGTCTACCGCTCTCGGCAGGCATGTTGTCAACATGCGGTAGGGTGTAACCCACATTAGGCGTGCGGTAGGGTGCCTGAGCGAACGATAGGCGTGGGACTTCCGACGTTAGGGTATTAGGTGACAAAGTGCTGAAGCTACGGTAGGGGTGCCTGAGCAAGCGATAGACGCGGCAGACATGTCGTTAGCTTGCAGTAGGTGTAACGCACATCCGGCATGCGGCAAGGTGTCTTAGCGAATGGTAAGCATATGATATTCTTGTTTTAACATTTATTACACTGGTGACAGGGTGCAAGGCTGCAGCAGTGTACCCCTCGGTGGTAAGTACGTAAGTTGCAGCAGGGTTCAAGATAGAGCTTGAGCAATGAGGTCATGCTTTTGATCACCTTGGTTCGATAAGCCTTCACTACTAGCCAACTTGAGCGAACGGGGAAAGACCTTACAAGATTAGAAAGGTGATTGGACCAAGCACTTGTCCTTTGAAGGCCTTACAGTGCAAGAAGGTTCCAAAGACTTGGAACACTAATCACTCGAAACCGTAGTAGCGGTAAGCACATGATATTTTTGTTTTAACATTTATTGCAGTTATTTTGTTACTTGTTCCATTTGATTGGAAATATTACATGTTATGAAATGGAAGGCCAGTTATTCATATCTTTATCTATATTATGATAATCTTCCATGTGTGATAGACATGTTACAGGAATAGAAAAATCAAAAGTCCCTAAGCACAGGAGGTGCGAGACGGGCAAATCAAAAGTCTCTAAGCACAAAAGGGTACGAGAGGGACAAATCTAAAGTCCCTAAGCAAAAAATGCGCAAGACGGGCAAATCAAAAGTTCCTAAGCACAAAAGGGTGCGAGACGGGCAAATCTAAAGTCTCTAAGCGAAAAATGCGCGAGACGGGCAAATCAAAAGTCCCTAAGCACAAAAGGGTGCGAGACGGGCAAATCTAAAGTCCCTAAGCGAAAAATGCGCGAGACGTGCAAATCAAAAGTCCCTAAGCACAAAAGGGTGCGAGACGGGCAAATCAAAAGTCCCTAAGTGAAAAATGCGGGAGACAGGCAAATCAAAAGTCCCTAAGCACAGGAGGTGCGAGATGGGCAAATCAAAAGTCCCTAAGAACAAAAGGGTGCAAGACAGGCAAATATAAAGTCCCTAAGCAAAAAATACGTGAGACGGGCAAATCAAAAGTCCCTAAGCAAAAAAAGCACGAGATGGGCAAATCAAAAGTCCCTAAGCACAAAAGGGTGCGAGACGGGCAAATCTAAAGTCCCTAAGCAAAAAATGCACGGGACGGGCAAATGAAAAGTCTCTAAGCACAAAAAGGTGCGAGCCAACTTTTTTCCACTGATTAAGTTGCACCCCGTGATGGCACTAGGCTCTCCGCGCACCTAGTTCAGCCACTCGATCTGTGAGTAAACAATACTCACCCGACAGCACACTGGCGTACAACAGTGCGCGCACCACCAGCCAAGCACGCGCACACACTCGATAGCAAAGATAAGCACATACACACAAAGCCAAGCACACACGTTTACAGAAACACCCTTGTTCCCAACCTTTTATTCACTCTTAAAAGGATTTACAAGTCTGCTGCGTGGACTCTCTCTTACAAGGCCTGAGTTCCCCAACTCAGTCTGTTCCCTTCCTCTAAGGATCTGCCTAATTGATTCCCCTGAATCGAATGTCATGAATGAGAGGTCCACTGCTGTACACGACTATATTTATATGCAATACTGTGGCTGACATCCCCAGCCATTAGGAACTCTAGTCTATCCAAAATTCCTAGGAGACCAAGCTCAACAGAAACTCTTCACCCGTCAGAGTCCTTGCCGCACATTGACTTTGCCCAGTCTGTCCAGTGCTGGCGGTTGCCAGCTCATATCTTGAGTGCCAGGTGTGCACACTCATCCAGGGTCCGTCCTTAGCTATTAGAATCCCTCTTGGACTCAGCCAGCTATCCGCGCGTCTCAGATCGCACCTGGAAGTGTTTCGTTCGCCAGCTGCCTTCTCTGTCCCAATCCTGGTCGAACTCCACTTCTCAGAGTCCTGGTCCGCGTCTGCCTCTTCTCCAGCATCCGCGCGCGCCCATCCAGTCAGAGTCCTGGTCGGACTAGGCTTCTGGTCCGCGTCTGCTTCCCTCATCAGCATCCGCACGCGCCCATCAACCAGTGTCCTGGTCGGACTAGACTTCTGGCCCGCGTCTGCTTCCTTCATCAGCATCTGCGCGCGCCCAGCCGATCATACTACCCGCGGTCCTAGTTCCGCGCACCATTGCACACTGCCCAGACATGTGCTGCACTGCCTCCTACCACAGCGCGTACATCCTGCACGCCTCGATTGCCATACGCGCATGCCACCCGCATGCTTCTGCCTCCGCAGCCAACGAAAGCCTGTCCCATGCCCGCTCCCAAGGCATGGCTAGTCTCGGCCCGCACCAACTTGCGCACGGGCGTGCCCCAGCTCACTAGGGCGTAACAAACTCTCCCCCACCGAATGGAGCCGACGTCCTCGTCGGGAGATTGTCTAAACGAGCCCACTGCTCCTTGCATCCACACACTGTCCCATAGTGCTGCAAGAGTTTCTCAAACGAAACATTTCTCCAATTCTGACCACATGTACCCTGAGCATAACGATCGCCGTCAAGCATCTTCACCATATGCTGACTTGATAGCATCACCTTTGCTATCTTGGCAATGCGGGCACGAGGAACAGCCCCTAGCATCGCCCACACATCAAAACGATCAGCCACTACCAAGATAGATCCCCATCTATCATGCGCGCGCAATCCTACCTGAAACAAAGACTCCACCAATCTGTCTAGAGTCTGTAGTGGTTGAAACAGCCCCGTCTGTTTCACTAGCTCAGTCATCACAATGGTACGGACATAAAACCCGATGTCTCTTAGCCAGAAAATAAAATCAATCATCCTTCCTATGCTTGGAAGTTCTGTTATCATTCCTGGATCATGCGCTAACACGCGCGTCGGTTCTCCACTCATAGGAACCCGCAACCTGCCCCCGTAAGCATACCACAGGCTGTCTATGACCCAACATCGAACCAAGCCCTCCCTGGCCTTCTGCCTCACACGACAGTGGCTAGTGTTTGCCCTGAACACCTGCCTAATTCGATCACCAATGTTAGAGTGGACAAGAAAATCAGAAGCATCATATGAGGGTACCTCAAATCGGTCTACCATCCGCATGTCTGTGCTTGGTCGGTGAAGACAATGTGCAAGGGACTCCGTTGACCTTGCATCCAAGCAACCAGCTGCGCTCATATGTCTCCCACGTGCTGTCTCTAACTCACCAGCAACTAGCTCCCGTTTCTTGTTAGCAATCTCAATATCAATGAGGCGTCCTCCTTGGACCCTCACCCCTTCACTGCCTCTGCCCGATGCACCCGCGTGCACTTCCGCGACATCATCAAAAGAGCCATTAACCTGGACAAGGGCCGCCAACCTGACTGTCCCACCCTTTTTCCCTTCTGATTTCGTCGGTATTAAGGACTTTGCTGCCTTTGTTCCCTCAGTCTCCGTTGGAACAAAGCATGGGCACCTCTCATTGCCAATCCATAGGCCGCCCAAGTAAGGTATAGGTGCTGCCTTTGCATCGTCGAAAAATTCCAACCCGAGGATCATCTCAAAATCATCAAGTGTCAGTGCTGTAAGCTTACACTCCTGTTCCCATTCATCCACCTTCATCGCAACAGTGGTCTCACCTAGGACAGCCTGTGCCTTCGCGTTTACAGCCTTTATCTGACTCAAGCACTTGGAGACGGTCAATCCAAGTCGCTGCACCATTCGCTGGGAGATGAAATTGTTGGTAGCTCCCGTATCCAACATGGCATGCACACTGTGCCCATTCACCTCTGCCTTCACGTACATCAGCCCTTGGTTGGGGCCTCGCTTGCCAACCGTGATAGCATTCAGCAACCGCAAGGGATTGACTCTAAGATTCACCTCTTCCGCCTCACTTTCAGAAACTGTCTGCGCTATTAGAGTAGAAAGCCTTTGCCTACGAGGACAATTCTTCACACGATGAGGGCCATCACAAAGGAAACAACCAGATTTTGGTTTACCTGGGGGTGCATCCGATTCCCCTGAGTCGGATGACTCGCTTTCACTTTGCTTTTTGTCCCGCTTTCTATCTTTACCACGCCTCCGATTCCTCTTATCCTCCTTGGACTTCTTCTGATCTGTGTTGGATGGAGAAGATCCAACTCGATAGTCACTCAAACTATCCGCAGCAGCAATAGCCGAAGGTACATCCGTCACCTTCAACCGCCTCAGCTCCGCCTGAGCCCAAGGCTGCAGACCCGACAGGAAGTTAAACACCCGATCTTCCTCGGTCATGTTCGTGATTTCCAGCATCAACGAACTGAACTCCTTGACATGGTCCCGCACAGAACCCGTGTGCCTCAGTTTCTTTAGTGCTTCTCTAGCCTGCCAAGCCGTGTTCATGGGAAGAAATTGCTCCCTCAATTCCTTCTTCAACGCATCCCAAGTCTGGATCGCTTCTCGTCCAGTACTTGCATCATCATCCAACCTTGTCCGCCACCACAATTTAGCATCACCGGTGAGGTACATGCTAGTAACCGACACCCGGTCACTCTCCGCTACATGAGCAGCCTTGAAATACTACTCCATATCCCAGATGAAGTTCTCCAACTCCTTGGCACTTCGACTCCCACCGAACTGCTTAGGCTCCGGGACTTTCAGCTTTGAGGGTCTATCACCAGCACCGCTACTTGAGGACCCTACAGCAGCCCTCTTTAGCAAACTAACATCAGCTTCAATGTTAGAAAATTTACCTTCAAACCGATCAGACAATGATTGAATCTGTGCGAGCAAGTCATCAAACCGGACCACCATATCCGTCTGGTTATCGCCAACCATCCGCTGCTGTACACGACCTGAAACTTACGCATGTACTTGAAGCGAAAAGTGCGCGATGTAAGTCATGCATAAAGTGTAAGGACTTGAAGCAAAAAATGCGCGAGGTAAGCCACGTACTCAAAGAAAAAAGCCGGAAGCGAAAAATGTGCAATGTAGGCTACGCATGTACTTGAAGCAAAAAGTGCGCGATGTAAGTCATGCATAAATTGTAAGGGCTTGAAGCGAAAAATGGGCGAGGTAAGCCATGTACTCAAAGAAAAAAGCCTGAAGCGAAAAATGCATGATGTAGGCTACGCATGTACTTGAACCGAAAAGTGAGCGATGTAAGTCATGCATAAAGTGTAAGGGCTTGAAGCGAAAAATGAGCGATGTAGGCTACGTATGCACTTAAAGCGAAAAGTGCGTGATGTAAGTCATGCATGAAGTGCTTGGGCTTGAAGCAGTAATTCAGCGGCATAAGCCACATATGTAAAAGGACTTGAAGCGAAAAGTGCACGAGAAAAGTTTGATTATTACGTAAGATTAATACAAGGTAAATGTGTAGTTACCTCTGTATATGAGTTTAAAAATGTGTTGATCAGTTTGTAAAAGACTAAGCTCTTTCACAAAAAAACTGGGGAGCACTCTAGATTAACTTCTGCATCAAAAGGAGCATCGATACTAACAAGCACCTAGGCATGTAAGTCCTGAGGTGCTATAATATCAAAAGCTTGATCCTTAGGAAAATTAGTCTCTGGTGTCGTAACGTATCAAGTTTCGGGAAACCTAATAGCTAGACACAAAACTATGGAGTCGCCACCAACCATTCTAACCTAGGTGTGATTGGTCACCTATTCAAACTAAGGATAAGGCTTGGTCTACGTTAAGAGTTCTAAGTTCGGGAGTAAGGTTACGTGTGAGGAAGGATTAGCACCCTCACAATGCCCATCCTAAAATGGTACCAAATAATCTAAGGTTATCTTAATTTTGCCATCGACTTTAATTTCGATATAATTTAATATTGAAAAATCTTTTAAGTCTCCTCCATCAAGCTGGTTGGATAACTTAAAAAAATTTCTCACCTCAAGAGTATTCAAGTAGGACCAATCGCCTTTCTTGAAGAGGCTCCGTCGTCGGATTGTTTAAATATTTTATGCAAACCCTATTTTGACTTCTATCCAATTTATATTTATTATTTTATCCTATTTTATTCTATCGTTATTATTTCTTTATATAAATTATTATTTCATGTATTTTTATATCTTTAAATAAACATGAATTATTTGATATTGAATATTTTCTTAAAGACCTTCCATCAAGCTGGTAAGACCTTAAAGAAACTTTCTCACCTTAGGAATTTTTAAAGAAATTACTCAAGCGCAATTCCTTTTAAATTCCATCCTCGGAATAATTCACATTTATTAAAATATTTAATGTAATTTAATTTTTAATTATTTTCTAATTTTAATTCCAATTTATTTATTTGATCTTTATTCTTTATTATAATAAACTTAATTTTAATTTACTATTTTTTTAATCTGATCTAATTTAATTTTTATTTTTATAATTTAATTTATTAAATCTTGGAAATGTCCTATAAATCTTCCATCAAGCTGGCAAGATTTAAAGGAACTCTCCTCACCTCAAGACATCTAAAAGTACTACTCAAGCGCAGTCCCTTTAGAATTCCGTCGTAGGATAATTTGTATTTTTATTATTTTATTCTATTTTTTGTCTAAATTAATTTTTATAATTCATTATTTCTAATTTGACCATTTATTCTTTTAATTGCAATTAATTTTAATAATATTTTTTGAATTTTAAATATCGAAAATATCTTTTTAAATCTTCCATCAAGCTGGTAAGATTTAAGAAGAATCTCCTCACCTCAAGATATTTAAAAGCACTACTCGAGCGCAGTACTTTTAAAATTCCATCGTCGGAATAATTTTTTTACTTAAACTGAAGCTTTATTATTATAATTTAATTCATGACACAAATTTTAATTTTATAAATTGATTTGATAATTATAAATTCATTTTATAGACTTAATAATTATAAGTTTTATTCAATACATCTTATCTTTTTCTTTATATTTCTAATGATTAAGACCTATTTTTAAAACTACAAATAAATAAATTAATGAGGCATACTACATATAGTACAATCAAAACCAACGATTGAATAACCAAGATGAGCAGCCAAATCAATCCAAAGCAGACGTAAACAACTAAAATGCTAAAACAAATCTATTAGCGTGTTGTACATAAATGAGTGACACACCACGTTCCAATTGTAATAAGCAACCAATTAATTAGCAAAGAGAAACATGTCCAGAAAATCTTAACTTGCATATGCTACCGTGCCAATAAACTAATGATTAAGTCAAATTAATAAGAAAAAGAAAAACAATATGCCAAAGTATATGGAAGATAAATGAGCAAGAGTAATCAACCTGTGAGTGCAAGGAACGTGCAGCAAATATAAGTCAATGGAGAAGCAGTAACGGGCTAGGATCGAAGGCAAGGAAGCTTGGATGTGTTGCGTTGGATGATGCAGACTGAAAACAGAATGGCGGTACAAAAAAAAAGGTGGCCTGGACAATCTCGGGTTGGCGAGGAAACAAGAAGGCTCTCAATTCTTTTTCAATTTTCTTTTCAATCTCCTGTAAACCGAGCTTTTTCTAGATTAGGTTTCATGCAACTTGGCAGCAAAAGACGCATGGACAGCAAAGCAATTCATGCATATCGGTTTTTCACAGCCTGGCAACAAGGCAACTCTCGCTTTCTTCTGTCGGTTTTGGTGTCAGATTTCCTTTGCTTCTCGGTTTTAAATCAAGGCAGTAGACGATGGCAAAGAACGATGAAGCACGGTGATGCAAGGAAGTAGAGACGATGTAATGACAAGGTGTAGAGGTACTGGAAGCGCAACTTGTGTAGCAGTTCGCAGATTCGGTGATGCAGGAAGTGCAGTGAAGCAGTCTCGGGCAAAGGTACAGAAACAGAGAGTGAGCTTGAGGATGATGGTAGGGAACGGCGGTGGAGCCGTGAGCAATAGTATTGCCGTGAGAGGGAAGAAGATGATGACGGTGAAATAAAATTCTTTTTCTTTCTTTCAGTGCCTCGGGTTCCCTCTGTGTGTTGTCTAAGGTTTTTTTAGGGTTTTCTTCTAGGGTTTTTCCTTTCTCTCCTAAGGTTCCTCCTCCTTTTATAGACCTAGGGTTTTTCCTTCTTTTTTTTTATTTTTTTATTTTTGGTAATAATTGGAAATCAAGAATCAATTTTTTTAGGAAATTTTATATTCTAAAAATCGAATCTTAAATTTGATATCAATTCCAAATTCAAATTAATTTTCAATCTTTTAATAGTTTCATTTAATTCTACTTTCCTATCAAAATTAATTTAGATTTCCTTCCCTTTTTTTTTATTATTATTCTATAAAAAAAAATCAAAATCAAAATCCAAAATTTATTTCTAAATCTAAATTAAAAAAATTAAAAATTAAAAATTAAAAATCAAACATAAACTAATTAGTTAAAAAATGTTTGAAAAAGGACCGGACAAAAATGGTGTCTACATCTGGATTATCTAAATCATCTTCGTCCAAGCCTGTGAGAACCTCGACTATCTCGGGTCGACCAAAAAGGCTCCTAAGAGCTGGTAAGATCAGACAAATCTTTATAAGTGCCTATCCTCAAAAAAGGTTCCAAATACTCAACATCTGGATCAAGCTTCAACCAATCAGGAGCATGCCAACTACAAATCGCCTCTGATGAAACCAAAGGCTTTGGTGGCTCTGTAATCTTGTAATTTCTCCTTATAGTTCTTGGTTTCGATCAGCTAAGACCTTGAATTCGAAAAGAAGGGTGGCATATTCCACTTAAGAAGCATTTAGCTCAGAGGAGGAAAACGTATCCTAGTAGTGTTATGAAAAGGCACTTGACAAAAGAAATAATGACACAACGTCATTCTTGTTATAAAAAATGATGAAGTCCATTAGTTAAGCCCTCAAGTGAAGACGAAAAGACTCTTGTAATAATCCCCGGAAGAGGGTAGCAAAAGAATTTGAAAAGCCCATTCTTTATATACTCTTTCATAGGGCAAACCCTGCGAAAGAGTGGGGAGCAATTGATGAGGGTCAAACCAAAGATTAGTGGGCTTTTCTATAAGTCAAGCTAAAGAAAATTGGGCCAAATGATAATCTAAGACTAAGAGGAAAGAGGACTCAGAAGGCCCATAGATGATCCATTAAATGACCATTTAAGCTGTGGGTCATAAAGGTAATTACTTGCAATCTAACTCTTATAAATAGGTCACAAGTATCATTCTTAAACCCTAAGCTCTATTTGCCTATCAGAAGGCCATCAAAACTCTGTCTGACTTAAGCATCGGAGTGCGCTGCAGGGAAAAGCCCCTGCGCCCTCTGATGGTTTTCTTTCTTGTAGAATTCTGGGGGATAGCTTGACACGAAGGTCGAGAATCCGACGTCAGCAACAAATCATTGTTGTTTCGTGCAGCAACAAATTCTATCCTAATTTTTTGTTAAAAATGTATTATATTTATAAGTCAAATACTCCAACACTTACAATTAAAGAAAACAATTATAATATTTTTATTGAAAAAAAACATTGTTCGAACGTCCTTTAAATAGAAAATCATGCAATAATCACTAAACCAAATGTTAAAGTGCAATATGAGAAAAATTTTGAAAAGTATATAATAGGAAGAGAAATCAAAATTGACTAATTACAGACAAAGAACATTTAGGCTTTGTTTGGTAGAAAATTAATTGATCGATGGAAAATAATTATTTAGTCAACAGAAAATTAAAGCAATTTTCTAAAACTTGTCTTAAACTTTTTTTTTTAAAAAAGACATTTTTTAAAAAATAACTGTCTATGTGTAAGATTAATTATCAAGCTCGTCAGTATATTTTATTCAAGTTAGGCCTTGGATATGATGTTTTTAAATTTGATTTAATTTATCTCTACATAAAATATTATTTTATTAAAAAAATATTTTTATTTAATTAGATTAAAAATTTTAAATATTAAAATATTAACATTAAAAATCTTTCAATATTTTAAGCTCAAATATTTTATTTTGTATATTATTAATCTTAAATATTTGTAATAGTCTAATAATAAAAAAATATTATATTATTATTTTAATAATAAATATTAATTTAATAAATAATTTTATTATTTTAATAATTATAATTTTTAATATTTTATTAATATTTTAATTTAAGATATATGTTTTTATAATTTATTTACAAATATTTTTATATTAATATTTAATAATAACTATAAATAGATAATACTTATTTTATCAATATACTTAGAATACTTTCAGTATAAAATATAATTTATTTTAATAATGTAAATATTAATTTCAAAAATAAGTATTAATATATTATATATTAAAATAGTAATATTACTTCAAAATTTTGAAAATATTAATATAAGTAATGATAAATAGTTTTCTTTTCAATGTTTAATACTATAATATTATAATATTACAGAATATAATTATTTTTTAATATTAATATATTAATTAATAAATAAGAAATAATTTTTAATATTTTATTAATTATGTTAATATCATTTAAAAAAAGAAAACAGATTTTTCATGAAACAATTAAAAAAATATTTTTCACTAACTCATCCAACAATAAAAAATTTTTAGCTTTTCAAAAAATGTAAATATCTTTTAGAAATCATTTTTCGAAAATCCTTTTTAATAAACCAAACAGAACTATAATTTCAAAAGTGTAGAAGTGGAGGATAGGACAGAACATTTGGCTAGCTGTTGTGTCTACAGTCAACCCCATTTAATTTAGGTTCTCAATGATAGCACTGTCAAATGGGCCAAAGCCGTTGTGCCAGGCTACTTGTCCCATTTATTCAAGGCTTGGACCTTATTTTTGTAGCTTATTTAAGGAAGAGGGCTTTTTAGCCTAACTCATTTAGGCTTGGGCTTAAATGAGCTATCTTGCTTTATTTTTTTTAATATTTTTAAATTTTCAATTATATTGAAATTTTATTTTTATTTTAATTATCTACATGTTTAACATCTTTAACCAAACTAAAATATATATAATTAATTCTATTTACTATTACTAAATTACTTGTTTTTGTTTTTTAAATATATACTTTATTTTAAAATTCTTTTTTGTAATGACGATTAATTTATTTTAAAATGTCCAATGATAA
Organism: Heritiera littoralis; assembly: GCA_031772115.1. Classification (NCBI taxonomy): domain Eukaryota; kingdom Viridiplantae; phylum Streptophyta; class Magnoliopsida; order Malvales; family Malvaceae; genus Heritiera; species Heritiera littoralis. The sequence goes on along the minus strand of JAPDPK010000191.1, from coordinate 740,625 downwards.
AGGCTTTCAAAAGGTTTGAAACTATTTCAAGTGGAAGAACCAAAATCTCAATTAAATCTTTATTTGGAAGAGTAAAATATTATTGGTCGCACCGTTGAAGATTTAAATGTGTTGCAATGGTAGAAAGATTATAAGCCAAGATTTTCAAAGCTTGTACGTATGGCTTGTGATATCTTGAACATTCCAATAATAAGATGGCATTAGAAAGTTCTTTTATTATTGGTTCTTGTGTTCTAAAAAAGTTTCGAAGTTCTCTAGATCATGAGAATGTGGAAACTCTCATTTGCACCTGATGTCACGTCCCGAAATACCGGTTTTCCATATCATTTTACATCTTACTGTCGGTTGGGTTGTCTGCAGTGCCATCACAAATAATTTAATTTAAAATTCATATTTATTTTCAACATTAATCCCAAGAACAATTTATTTTCATTTATCATAAACACATATTTACACATCTCATAAAATTCCCATACTACATTTTCATTTGATTTACATCCCATATCTAAAAACACATAACAAAAGTACTGTACATAAAGTCCGAATATATAAATATAAAACCATATACCTCTACTGAAATCTCACATCCGACGAGGGATACCAAAATAACAATCCTCCCGCTCAAATGACGAGAGATCACTGGAAATAATCTGGAAGGAGAAAAAGGGGGTGAGCTAATGCCCAGTAAGAGAATCGTGTATAAGAACTGATACTATGTATTCTATATGCATAAAATCATTTAAATTCCTAACAGTTCACTATAGGACATTCAGGGAAGGATTCTATAGCAGGCTAAGTAACCAGATAGAGTATGGGAGATACTTTGAAGTACCTGTCGTGTCTCAGTCCCTAGATGCGGCTATAGGGATTTCAATAAAATTTCTAGTAATTAAGTAAACGTGCATCGTTCAATAAATCGTAATAGACAATGTTTAATGGTAACTTTCAAATTTCAAGTAAACGATATAAAACATTTCTGTTCAAAATATATAAAATTCTTTAGTAGTAGTAAACATATTTTGCAAAACATATTAAATAATCATAAGGGATTTTATATCTTAAAATCCTTAACATATATATCTTTTTCTTGGGAGTGCCCGAGATGTCTGGGAATTTGCTACCTCAGATAAAACAATGGAGACAAGGCATCACCTAATAGACTCATGCAAGGAGACATATGGCCATAGTCTCAGGTCATCCGTAGATGAACATGGGCCAAGTGTCACCTGAGGATACTAAATGATGGGATCAAAATCACTCAACTACAGTAACAGTAAGTGCATGTGCTTGTAAGTAGCTATGGGGCCAATAGTCTCAAAACAATATTTAAAACAGTTCATAGCAGTTTACGGAGTTATATTTAATAACAGTTATCTTCAATCATAAATATATATATATATATATATATATATATATATTCAAGAAATAGAAGTAGTTCAGAAATAAAAATTCATAAAATATTCATACTGTAACATCTAGTTCTAAAAATGTTCTATTTATCTGTAAAACAGGAAATAAAACATGCCAGTACCTTCATGTGCATAAAATTCATTTACATGAATATTTAAATATTGTTTTTCAATATTTAATAAAAATATGAATTTTCAATAAATTTAAGAAATTAACTTAACAATTCTTCATTTTTAACATTTAAGAATATTAAAAGATATTTATATAAAATTCTTAGAAATTTCGACAGTATAATGACTTTGTTTCACCTATCCTTCTTGCAGTGCAAACATAGTATATAAATCTAGCAACAGTTCCCATTTCAACACCAATTCCAACAATTCCATTTCAAAAGATGCACATTTTATTAAATCATGCATCATAGTATCCCTACGTCTTCTACACTCATCCCTTGCCTTTTAATTCACTATCGTTTTGATCGTCAGTGCCAGTGTCGTTATTAGACTTCCGAGGTGCAAAACACCGTATATAAAATAATTCAGCATTATCCAAAACTACATTTCCATCATAAAATAATTTATTAATTTTCCATAATTATCACATTGCCTAAAATCACTTCCATTCTAGTCTCTTTTACATCAGTGCTAATATTGTAACTTCACCTACACAACTCTGATTTCAGTTCTACCTTCGCCAACAGTCTCTTAATAATTTGTACAGTATTTTAAGACCCTAAATGCATGAAAATCAGCCATGGATCTATCTCCCCTTCTTTGGCCGAATTCCTAAAAAATCCAACAATTTGTTTTTCTTCCATTTTAAGCTTAATTCTGTGGGGGCCCACCATTCGTTATCTTTTTATTCCTGCTAGGAATAGGTCATTTAGATAATTATATAATATCTATTAAATGTACGGATGGTAGATTTATGAATATCACACCTGAAATTGGATTCTTGGTTTTGAAGGTAATGTTATTAATTAGTTGACAATTTTTAATCTATTCATAAATTTAATTCTTATGAGTTCTTATATTGTTTTTTATTTATCTTTGTAGATGGTGAAGTTGAAAATGAGTTGATTGAATGTGACTGACACTTGATCGAGGAGATGGATATGAATCTATTTATCATATTTTTATTCTTAATATTGTTGAGAAATGACATGTTTCTAGTCTCTGAGTTTGTTAAAACACTTTATATTATGCTTGCTGGACAATTAATATGTAATGTTCAAATAAATTTAAAGACTTGATATTATGAATTTGATATGAATTTATTTGATGTTTGTTTAAAATTTATTTTAAAATTTTATTTTGTTTATTTATTAAAAAATGAGATGTTAATATAAATTTTAAATTTTTTATTTCTTAATATATGGGCTGGTCCATTTAAGCCCGTTAACCTTTAGGGCCGGATATAAGCTTATATTTTAAGCCATATTTAAGAAAAAAGATTTTTTGACCCGATCCATATATCACCTCACCTGTCAGGGTCGGCTTGGGCTGTTTCCAATAGGACAATACTACTTAATAGAAGGACAATAATATTGGGCCAGCCCATAACTGGGCTGACATTGCCTCACTTTGGAGCCCATTCTTTTCCAACTATACGATAATTATTTTTGATATAGTTATTCATTTTCCTTTTTCTTCTCCCAATGTTTTCGGATGGGGGGTTAATGTCTAATTTTTTTGAGGAAAGGTGCAACATTTAGTTCTTGACTTAATTGAGTATGTAAATAAAAATTTAATAACATTTGATTGATAATTTTTATTTATTTTATTGTAAAAAATTAATAAATAATAAAAACATAAATTGAAAAAACTATTAAAACCCAAATAGAACTTTGAAAATCTCAGATACTCATTTTTATTTTGCAAAAAAGTAAGAGAAATGCTAGTATAGTCACCTTTGACAATCACTTTTAACACTTACTCTCATAAAACTATATAAAATTAAATGTAAAAATTGAAATTGGTAATTTGTTACTTTTATTGGTACTCCATATGCTTTTATTGATAGAAAAGAAAGTGTAACAAGTTACCGATAGCAATAATGTAACATGACTTTATGAGAGAAAGTGTGAAAAATGATTGTAAAAAATAACTATCCCTAATATTAATATTTCTTAAAAAGTAAATAGATAAAAAAATCAATTTAGGTTTGGAGATCAATTTAGTGGGTGTCGTATATTCCTTGTCATTACATGCAATCAGAGGTGGCAAAAGTTGACCCGACCCGAAAAATTCGCTCAATTAACCTGAATCCAAACCCGACCGATCCGATTGACTAGAAAAGTCAACAATCCAAATCCAACCCGATCCGAATTAATCCGAAACCAAATTAATCCAAATTTACATTGATCCAAACCCGACCGAATCCGAACCCGAATTGATCCAAACCCAAATTCATCCGAATTTAGATTAACCCGAACTCGAATTGATCTGAATCCGAATTGATCCAAACTCAAATTGACCCGAATCTAAATTGAATTGAATCCAAATTTACCTCGAACCTGAAAAGATTCAAACTTAAATTTAATATTATCAATAAATATTTAAATGTTAAAATTAATTATCAAAGTATTTTAATATAGTAAAAATATAATTTTTTTTTCAATAATATGATTGTTATATTTTTTTAATTTAGTTAAATTTAAATATTCACTTTTATATTGAATTCATTTGAATCTAATGTATAATTATTAATGGCTAATCTATAATAGAGTGCAAAAGCAATATCATCTACACTTAATGTCTCCAATTATTCTATAAAAAATCAAGATAAATTAAAGAGATATATAGTACTGCTTTATGATATTTAGTAGGGATTATTAAATCACTTTGATTCATAAAGTTATTAATTATTATAGATAATAAAAATAGAATGAAAAAATGTAATTAATTTATGAATAGTAGTAAATATATTATAAAGAAAACTATCATATAGATTATTAAATATTTGATTATTTCAATCCCAATTGTACTATAGGTCATGTAAGAAGAAAATTTTATTTTCATGAGTTTTGTAATTTTTAGAAATATGGTTTCAGTTGATTTTCATACCAAATAAATCACATCGAGATGACTAAGGCTTAACCTAATAAATTTGTCCAATCGATTCGAATCCAAATCCGACCAACCCAAATTGACTAAAAAAGTCAACGACCCAAACCTGATCTAATACGAACCCGAAATAATTCGAACCCGAATTAATCCGAGCCCAAATTGATCCGAATTCAAATTGATCCAAACCCAACTTTATCCGAATTCGAAATGATCCAAACCCGAAATAGATAGAGTTTTCCTTGACCCAAACCCGACTTTATCCGAACCCAAAATGATCCGAACCTGAAATGATCCGATTTTTCTTTAACCCAAAATGATCCAACCCAAACCCGATCCGACCCGCCTATTTGCCACCTCTACATGCAATATAAAGAGCAAGCAATAACGATATACTAAGGGAATGTTTGGTTGGAGGGAATGACAATTCCTTTCCTCTCATATTCGGCAATCCTTTTTGATTTCTTTGTTTGGTTATTTTTTATTTTTAAGAATACGAATAGCAATTCCTTGTTTTTAAAGAATTAGTATTCTCGTCCTCCGTTAAAATTTTGTTGTCCATAGAACGAGAAAAGCAATTTTTTTGAAATCCAATTTTACCCTTAATATTTGTATTGCCTTTTATTAATATAGATAATAATTAATAATTATTCTTATTGAGTAATTATTTAATATTAGAATTATTTAACATCTAATAATTAAAATTTAAAACTTAATTTATAATTAATAAATAGTAAATAATTAAAAAATATTTATACTTAATGATTAACTAATAATTATTCATTTATAATTAATAATTATTATTAATAAATAAGTAATAATTCCTAATAAAATAATAAATAATTAATTATTAGTAATTAATAATTAATATTTAATTAAGAATTAACAGTTTATAATTTTAATTCATGAATAATTGAACATAAATAATAATTAATTAATTTTAATAATTAATATTCAATCATTACTAATTAATACTTAATTAATAATTAAATAATAAATGATAAATTAATACATTTAGTAATTAATAATAATAAGTAATAATTAGCAATTAATATTTATTTTTAATAAATAATTAGTTTTTATTATTTATTAAACTAGTATTAATTTTCTTAATAAATTATGATTAATTTAATAAAATGGTAAAAATGATTTTTAAAGTTTATTTCCACTATATTATTTGAACTAACCGAATATATGAATACTATATCATACTATATTGCAACCCAATAAACCAAACATCATAATACATGTTTTATTCTATTCCTCTTTTCTTCTATTCTTACAAAATACATATTTCGTTTTCCCTTTATTACATTCCGCAAACCAGACGTAAAAAGTACAGTAAGAGGAAGGAATACTTAATGGAACAAGCACATTCAGTACTAACAAATTGCAGGGAGAAGAGGTTTGCTCCGCACATTTTTATCAAGACCGTTTTCTGCTTCGGCTCCCAGGACCAGAAAACGCCCTCATACTGATGGGATCAGCTGAATTATGCAAGTCCCTCTGGCCAACCAAAGCAGCTCCTCGGAATCCATGGGATGAAGCACGATGAGGAGAACTTGGTCCACTCCCCTTGAAGGCTTCAGTCTCCAGAGTCTTGGCTTCATCGGTCAGCATTGCTAGCTGTTTTTAACAGAAGTTGTCAAGTCTCAAACATAGGTAGCAGAGCAGAAAGAATTTGACAATATCATAAACTAGCAAAGCTGAGATATAGCGTTGATCGTGACTGAATCTGAAAACCAATGACACTGAAAAGATCATATGCCACCAAGCATGCCTTAACCAGAAAAAATGGAAGGCAATACTTCTATCCACAGTGTATACATTAGAGAAGTAAGAAGTATTGACAAAATCGATAAGTCAGCAACTCCCAGCTATGGGAACTTCCACAGATGAGTCATGTGTTAGGTAGGCCACTCTAAAAGTAAGTGTTATCCGAACGAGGTGAAGAGAACCTGCTATATCAAACAATGAGTTTCATTCAGTACCTGAATTTCATTCTCTTTTAATCGATCCTGAAGTGCATTGATGGCAGGACTTAAACTGCAAATTATTAAGTACGAACATGAGTACAAACATAAAAGTAATCACAAATAATTGAGAGTTCTGCATCCGTTTCTAACCAATATTCAATTAACTTGCACATGGAAGCCTGATATGTAGATGTGTGATGGATGAAAGAAAGGGGATGCACTTTCCCATCTCTAAGTCAAATGAAGCAAGTTAGAGTTGATGATAAATGATAAGTTATAGTAGGAAAATGAAAATACTAATGAATGGTATAAAACTTCATGTTAAATAAAACCTCATATTTTGCAAGATGGCTTGGTTATATGCTGCTCGCTCCTCTTCATAAAGTACATGTTGCAAATCCGTAAATGACATTAATGGTGAGTCAAGTTTAAGAAGAGATGATGCAGGCAAAACATGAAGAGGAATTTCTTTCCTGACATACTCCGCACCACTGTCAGCAAACGAAATACAATATGAGTCATGCTCCAAACAGGATAAGACATCATTGATTAGCAGATGAAAATGCACCAGAAAGATATATACTCATGCGAGTGTAAGCATAAGCCAAAGCATACAAGCATGCATTGCATGTATTTGTGTCTGTGTGCAAATGCTAGCCAAAAAATCCCCATTGCACAAATCCAAGAGCTGCAAGTGAATTCCAAAAAGGTATCCAGAGATCAGCACATACTTATGTATACCTCATGTCCAAATTTGAGCGGTGCATTGCTTCTTGCATGCTTTCTGACATATCCATGGGGTCAACATCAACACTAGCACTCTGTGTATTATTGGCATTATGGTTTATTCCACTTTGCTCTTGCCCTAGATAGTTGGCATCAGCATTAGCAAAGAAACCTCCCAAGTGTACAGATCGTCCCCCACCCTACTCAAATTTCATATACACAAACATTAGAAAGAGAACCATAAGGAAAAACAAGCATAAAATATGATGTAGAGTATACAAGCATGAAACAAATAAGTACAAGAATAAACTTAAGAGTGATCATCACTATTGCGAAACATGCCGGTTTAGATACCCAGCCCATTTTCACCACATTAATAACAAATGAACAACAAATACCAACATGTCTGGCCTAGGATACATGCTCCAAAAGGAGCAATTATAATTTGAAAGCTAAATATATCGCATTGCATTTATAGTGTTTTATTCCCCAGAAAACATACCGATAAGACATTAAAATTCAATTCCTTAGGCACCACTTATAGTTTTCAAGCAAACGAATATCCTTCTATAAAGCTTTTTCCCACATAGAAGATAGAAAAGCACCTTGGTTTATTGACCTTATAGAGGATATGATCTTAAATAGAGCAGAGCAGAGCAGAGCAATAGTATTTATATAGCTCATCTAAATAGAGAGAAAAGGCTCAGTTTATTGTTTTCTGTTTTAAGAATTTTTCTATGCAGCATCAACAGTAGGAATAACCCAAGGTATACCTAGAAGTAAAAACCTTTTTCAATTTTTCCAAGTAGAAAAATCCTTAGAGAGGAACTTGGACAGTGCGTTAAGAAATAAAATGATATATCACATACTAGAGACAAATTGAGCAAGGTAACAACAAATCTAAACACACCGACTAAAATCCAATGCAGCATAATATAAAAATATGTTCCATTTCATCACCTAAAACATTCCTTATTTCCCTCTAATTTTAGCTGGTTTCAAAGCCCTAATATTGTAACAAGATATGTGACAAATTTAACTTTGATAATCAGAAATTGTACCCTACTAGATCCTTGAATCAATCTGGAATCACCAGTGTCTCGCACAGGACTATCTACTTGAGTGGATCGAGAAGTCATCGATGCATTTTCAGAAGAACTTAAAGATGACTCAAGATCAATAACTGAACTTCTATAAACAGGAGATAAAGCAACAGGTCCTGAAAGATGACTCTGCTTCCCATCTGATGACTGAAAAGCAATTACTTGGATTCGTCCCACCTGAAATTATCACAATTATAGTTTGAGCTTTCCAGGTTAACAAACATGTTTATAAGATTAGTTTAGATTTAGCATGTATGAGGTACTAACTTTGTTCGTATCTTCACTAAAACAAGAGAATATTAGCCCAATAAATCCAGAATCTAGGAGTTGAAACATTGCCTGAGTCCGCACATCTGCAGAAGTTAAGAGGTGGATGATACTTTCAATGTCCAGCAACCAATAATAAACATGCAGCTTTCTAACAAGAAATAACTAAAAGTAGTCTTCAGCTAAACGAAATGAACAATAAGTTCAGTTCAATACTTCACAATCCAACTGTGTAAACAGCAGAGATTGATAACAACATATGAAGAATCCTCTTCTTCACATTCTTGTTTCAGAATAAGCAAGAACTCTTAGCTCAGCTAAACAGTGTGGAAGATTAAAATTTCAAGGAGTGCGATCCAACACTTGCAAGGTTGAAAATTACACCCAACTAAAAAAAAAAAAACAAGAATCTTAATTTAGCACCAAATGGATTAAATTTAAAAGGCATCCAATGGTAAGAAGAGTATGATGGAAAATTGTATAACTTAGACATGCAAAATGGACTAAGTCCATTCAATGATTCATGATACAAGAAATTAATAAATTATCTGAAGCAAACAACGAACAAAACTTAGGATTTGCAAAGGTAATTAATTGAATGTGAAGTGAAAATTTTCAGTTAAAACTGAAAGAAAACAGAAAACAAAACTGACACACTATAATACATGTTGATTTCAATCCACAAAAGTACAAAAAAAAAAATCACATCTTTCCTAGTTTATTTCAAATGGAGCTTCAAACAGACTACATATTTTTCTTAGCAAAAAGCTAGAGCAACAAATTGAATTTACAAGAAGAAAACTAATTGCTCAAAACCTACCAACATGAGAAGGAAGAACTGTAATATGGGGATGTGAATGGTACCACCCAATCACTCTTGTTGTTTTGCCAGTTGATGCAGTCATTCTGTGCCTTGACGTTAATTTCATAACAAAAGTAACAATCTAGAACATGGCACTAAGCTGATGCGAATGATATTCATAATCAAAGCTATAGTAGCTCTACATTTTTATGCCAAAGGGCTTATGGTAAGTTGGGAAAAGAAGTGATTTTAGATTATCACTTCAATGGCTTTTGGTGAAAGCAGGTCATCATCATCTATAGAGCCTTTATCCCAATATTGGGGGTAGGCTTTTGGTGAATGCAAGTTAGCAGAAAAAATTATCATGCCACATTAAACATAGTGCAAGCACATTTTAACAGCTAAAGCATTAGATCATTAGGCAAAGTATTAAGGATTTATATATGATGCACTGACAGTGTATAGTCTCTATACACTGTCAATGTACAAGATGTTATCACCTCATCAATAAGCCCTTGTGAGTATATTGAAAAAAATGTATTTGTATTTATTTTTAACGCCTTGACTTTTTTTAGTTTGCTTATTGATGACGCATCACCATTTAGTACATTGACAATTTATAGAGGCTGTACACTATCAGTGCATCATACATAAACCCAGATATTAAATTGATAAGAGAAATATGTCATATTGCAAACTCCATATAACAAATAAACTCATTTCTTTCTGACACATGTTAACAAATTACAAGATTTAAATCATCACTAAGTCATCACAAGAAAGGCCAAAGCAAGTGTCTAGAAAAATAATTTTTATGGTGTAAGGAACACAAAAAATTAAACACTGATTTATTTCTGAAACAAAGATGGAACAAATGCACCCCAATCCATTGGGATAAAGGCTCTGATAATGATGATGATGATTATTAGATGGAAAAAATGCACAAAGATTAAGGATATATCAGCTTGAGCTGACGCAGCTGCCAACTGTTCAGGATTTGTTTCGACTCGGTCCTTTCGCCGATCAGATCGTGATTGTGGTGATGCTCCCCATATCAATGCAGTGACATTTCCATCTTTTGAATCCTGAAATTTGCAACAAGAGAACAAAATATCATAAATTGAGTCATGTAACTTGAAAAATAGAATGAAAAAAAGGCAGTGCAAAAGCATCAGATTAAAGCTCTACAATACACTTTGGCAGGAAAGGAAGGATTAGAATGCCAGATTTATCATCATTATTTCCTGTATACAGAAATTCAAAGTTCCTAGTACTCTTTGCATTTCAGTAAAAATTCTCATCGGATACAAAGATCCACAAGTCAAAATGAACAAAAGTAGATACACTTCCTACATTGTTTTGTGACATATATCAAACATACATTATCTAAGAATGTTTAACAAAAATTCCGGAAAAGCATTCTCCACATCAACATCAGAAAAAGAAAAAAGAAAAGCATTTAAAGAAGCTCAGCAGAAAGGGTAAGGTGTGAACTTCTTTAGTTTATCTGCACAAACCAAACTGAACTAGAGTTTCTAAAAATCTCATTCAGTAATAAAACAGCTGACTTAAACAACTTGCCATCATCTCCAACAAAGCGTTTGAGGCCACAATAGAAACAGACTACATTGCTAATTTACAGATTCATAATTTTACTGGGATAAAAAACAGGACATGTATTAATCGACCAGAACTTTTTCTTTTCAAAAGGAGAAGCCGAAGAAAACCAACACCAAAGGACTAGGAAGGAGCACCTAAAACTTGAACAACCAAATTGAAGTTGAATCAAAGCAAAAACTTTCGAAACTATTAACTTTATATTTCTATTGAACAGCAATGAAGTAATAACTACCAACAGAAAAAGTCTACATGAAATCAGGGAAAAGCATCAATCTAAGTACAAGCAAAGAATTTCGCAAGGAAAAAGATAAAGATATACTTTGAAATCAAATAAAAGCTGCAACATATAAATAAAAAGCATTGTATTTGCAAGTTCAATTCTGCTCTTATTATAACCACACAGATTTATCAAGACAAAGCAAAGTATAAAACTTGAATTCAAGTATAACCCAGAGAATATAAATAAAAAGAATATAATATGGAAGAATATAATCAAAATTTGAGTAAAATCCACGAACCTATTCCAGTTAACAATTCAAAAAAAACCCAACCAATTTCAACACTAACCCCTTATCAAGATCAGCTCTATATACAAATTACATTACATAATAAACCAATAATTAAAAGTAAAAAAAAAAAAAAAACAACAACAACAAAAAGATTGGATTTTGAGACATGGGTTTTATCTAAAAACAAAAAAAGACAAACCTCAATATCACCGAGAAGAAGACCCATGATCTCTTCAGTTTCAGTGGACAATGCATGCGTAAGACAAGTTAACCAAACATCCTCAGACAATTTCACGCATGTTAAAGACATTCTCTATCAATACAGTAGAACCCAATTAATAAATATAAAAAACTTTTTTTTGTTTTCTAAATAAAATCTTTTATTCCTCTGTTCCTGTCTCTTTAAGAAAGATCTTTAGCAGAGGTTTACTTCTCTGAAGAAGGTTTTTTTAGGGGTGCGATGGATCATGATGGACAGGAAAGTATAGTGGTAATTTCCTCGCGTAAAACCATGAAATCTAGGCCGTTGGATTTCTTATACATTAGATCCATTCGCTGGCCTGGCCCCGTCCTTGTTTTTAACAATTTTTTGTTGGCTTTTTTTTTATCGTGATTTTTCTTTTTAACAATTTTTTTTATATTTGCTACTCTCTACAAAATTAATTTTGTTACTCTTTTGTTTAAGTACTTGTAAGTATTATATTTGAGTAATTTATGAAAAATAATTTGATGTATTAATGTATATTTTTTTAATTTTACAAGATAGAGTTAATAGAGTGATTTATATTTATAAGATATATTAAATAAAAAAATAATTAAAAAAATTAGAAATGTAATAATTTCTTAACTTCATGTTTGAAGTTAAAATTTTTGAGCATATCAAATGTAAATTTTGATTTTATTTTATCAAGAAAAGCATTTAATTTGATATAAAATTTTTTAAGAGATTAGTTTTAGTATTTTTGTATTAAAATTTTAAGTATTTTATATTAATTAAGAGGATAATTATGAAAATCTTGATATTATAAAAGAAATTATATGTTAATAAAAAAAATTTGTAGTTTCTCAAAGAAAAAATAGGTTTGATAGTTATTTTTTAATGAAAATAAGTATTAATTCAAGTTCTTGAAAAAAAATTCTACTTTCCTTCAATTCTGTTTTAACGATACAATTTACCATAGGTAAATTTGATATCTTACTAGAAAATTTTTGTGATTTTGGTGCGTGAAGTTCATTCAATTGGTTAGCTGATATGGTCGTTACATGATATGGTAGAGCTGATATGGTCATTAGATGATGTGGTAGAGCTAAGGTGGCAAGTTAGATGGTAGTAGTTAGTTTTTGAGCTGGCAAGTTAGTTAACAGTAGCTGTTAGCAATTGCAGTTAGTTACTGAGCAGGAAAATTAATTGCAAGTAGTTAATTTCATTCATCTTTGTATCTACAACTTGTAATCTTTAGAGGATTATTAAATGAATATACAGAAATTTCTTTTTTTTCTTGTTCTTCATTAAGAATCCATTCTCGTGACTTGTTATTGTGCTTTTCGAGCTGTGTGATTAAATTCTTTTCCACATATTTATTTACTTGCATCAATCTTGGTATCAGAGTCAATGATTCTCGATAATCATAGTTGGAAATACAAGATCTCGAAATCAACGACAATTTGAAGAAACCATTTGAGAGACCTTGCGGGATATAGTAGCTAGAATGCAGACACAAGAGACCAATCACTTGAATAGAATGTAGTTGCTAAAAGATAATCTGGCTGCATTAGGGGTTCAACGAACTCAAATCATGACTACCTTATAAGGGTTGGAGACTCACAGTGGTACACAGGCTACTGAAAGGAATTTAGATCAAAGAGGAAATTCTCATTCAAGTGGGGGACAGCAAAGGTAGAATTACATTACTACTAGTTAATCCAAGATAGATTTCCAAGATTTTCTAAAGATGATCTAAGTGGTTGGTTGTTCACATACTAGCAATTCTTTGATGTGGATGAAACTCCTCCAGACACTATGGTGAAGGTTGCTGCCATTAATCTTGAAGGGAGAGCTTTGCATTGGTATCAGAATTGGATAAAGTACAAAAAAGGTTCTACAGTGTTAACTTCAAATTGATATATATTTTGAAATGACAAACACTTAAGCAAGATTAAATGAATGATTAATATTGTAAATTTGCTTTATCAATTATGATTTTCAAAAACCATTTTAAGTGCTTTTATCGAATATAAACCATGATTTAATTGATTATCTTTATTGGTTAGAAAACATTTTTAAATACTAGTTTTAGTAATTTTCATATGAAATTATTGAATATATTTTAAGAAAATTACTTGATAAATTTTTGGGCTAAAATTTATGTTTTCAAAGTCATGTCATATTTAAAAATATTCAAAATTGACTTAAGAATGTTTTTAATGCTTAAAAAGCCTAGAAAAAGCAAATGAACAATGCAAGGGATAGATCCCTGACCAAAGGGAAACATAAACAGTGCAAGGGATCGACCCCCTCTTCGCGAAATGTGCCTAACGGTTTTTTTTCTGAGGGCTAATGGAAAAATCAGTTTTAAGCTCCACAAAGTTTCAACAATCATCCAAGGGAGTGTAAATAGAAGCTTAGAAGTTCAAGACACTCAAGAGACTTCATTCTTCATCTTCTCCAAGCTTCAAAAACATTTCAAGTGCTAGAAATTCAAAATCTTCTATCATCCTCTTAATCCTTGTATAACACAAAACTTGTATAGGTTCTTCTAGAGCTTAAAGTTTAGTTATCTTAGATTACAACTCTTTTAAACCTATTCACATATTGTAAAAGGGAGTGAATCCTTGAGAGCTTCATTGTAAGTGAGGTTTGGGTAGAAAAGGTTTTCTCTTTGAGCCATAAAAGGGAGAGGTTGTTAGGTTTCCTTCTTGAGCCTAGAAAAAGAAGGTGTAAGGTTTTCTCCTTGAGCTCTAAAAAATGAGTGTTGAAGGTTAATCTTGAGCCTGTGAAAAAAAGTGTAACAAATTCAAGATAGTGAATTTAGGAAAAATCTTTGGAAACGTCTCAAGGTAGAAGAATTAGGCAAGGCTGCCAAACCTCTATAAATTGCTTGTGTAAAATTCTCTTTCCCTTAACTCTTTACTTACTTGCATTTGAATTATATACTTTATTTAGATTTTGAATTGTATGCTTCACTAGGCTAAGAGAACTTAGAAAACTATAAAATAGGCTAGAGAATTTTAGAAGAACGAAAAACGAACCTAAAGATAGTTAAAAACCTATTTACCCCCTCTCGGTTAAGAAATTGAGCCAACAATTGGTATTAGAGCTTGAGCTCGAGATTGATTGGATTAGCATTCTTCGAGCAAAACAATCATAAATGTCTCATTTAAACATAGGTACACCCTTAGGTGGAGAATGACACTCAATAGTTAGACTTTTCTTTTTCAATGGAGAAAACTGCTCATATTGAAATACTAGAATGATGTTGTTTGTGCAAGCAAATGACTATGAAGTATGGAGGACGATTGTTAGGGGTCCCCAAATTCCAATAAAGAAAATTTATGAAAAAAATGTCCTAAAGAGTGAGGACGAGTGGGACACAAATGATATGAGATTGACACAGTTGAATGCCAAGGCTATGCACACTCTCTTTTGTGCATTAGGTTCCATTGAATACAATAGAGTCTCTCTTTGTGAGAATGCTAAACAAATATGGGACAAACTAGCCACCAGTCATGAGGGGACCAATTGAGTTAGAGAAACTAAAGTAGGCATGTTCACACATTATTATGAGCTCTTTAGGATGAAAGAAGATGAGTCCATTAGTAATATGTCCACTAGGTTTAATGTAAAATCAATAGACTTAAGGCCTTAGGCAAAACTTATTCCAATTTAGAAATGGTTAAGAAAATTTTGAATAGTTTGCCAAAATCTTAGGAGGCAAAATTAACCTCAATAGAAGAGTCTAAGGATCCTAATACCTTGTCTCTAGATAAGCTTATGGGCTTCTTACTTACCTATGAGATGAAATTAAAAAGAAAATAGGAGCCAATCAAGAAAGTAGAAGTAGCCTTAAAGTCTTCCGCTCATAAGGAAATTAGAGATGTTAGTGATGAGGGTTGAAAAGAGGAAGAAAAGGAAATGGCAATATTTGCTAAAAGATTCAATAGATTTGTAAGGATGAAGGCTAGAGAGAATGATAGGAGACCTCAAAGAAGAGAGGTAATGAGAGGAGAGTCAAGGAGGAAACAAAAAGAATTTGTAGTGTATTATGAGTGTAATGAACCGGGGCACACTAAACTAGATTGCCCCTTACTTTGGAAGCAAAGTGATAGGAAGCCTAAGAAGAAGGCACTTGTGGCTACATGAAGCGATAGTGATAGCTCTGATGAGGAAACCATAAAAGATGAGATAGCCTATTCATGCTTTATGGCCTTTAATGATGATAGGGCTAGTTCTAGTTCTAATGAAGGTAATGATTATACTTTTAAAGAATTACAAAATGTTTTTAATGAATTAGCAAATGAATTAGCAAACGAATTAGCAAACGAATTTGAATGCATGAACTCTAAATATAGAAAAATCATTGCTAATTTGAAAATAGAAAAGGAAGCCTTGATAAATGCTAAGCTAGAATTAGAAAAGAAATTAGAAGAAGTAAACTTAGAAAATGATGTGTTAACTAAAAAGAATGCAAACTTATATAACTTATTTCTAGGTTCTACATTGGTCAATAAAAACTAAATTATATGTTAGAGACCTAAAGAGCATTTTTGACAAAGATGGGTTAGGTTTTAATGTAAAACAAAAACAAACTAATTTTAAGAATTTCCTAGTGAGCAAGAATACTATGCATGATTTATTTCTTACATGCTCACTTTGCAATAGGATTAGCCACTCTTCACAAGGATGCACATCTAGAAAAACTATATTTATAGGAAGAGTAGTTGGAAGATGTGGATCATAAAGCATACCATAAATAATGATGAATTGAGTTTGAAATAGATTCCTAAAGGATCAAAAATTATTTGCACTACCTCTCATAGACCTAAAAAAATTTTAGTACCAAAGCGTGCTTGAACTTGTGTTGTTATAGGAGTGTTAGAGCATGGAGGCATAAAAAAACATTGATGATCTAATGCTCTAAACACTCTCTTGGAGTTTGCTTGTGCCAATAAGGAAGAAAAAAAGCTTAAGGACCCACACTTGACAAAGTCATAATTATTTCCTCAAGGATGGCTTAAGGTGGATTCAATAAATCATGGCAGAGCACTCTCAAGCAAAGGAGTTTTGTAAGCTTAAATTCTATCTTCTCAAAACTCATATTTGCTAAAATTAATTATATGCTTTGATGAGGCATTTTGTTAATGATCTTTGATGCATTATGAGTTGAATAAATTAACAAAAGGCATGATAAATGATTTTTTGGATTATTTAGAGGTTGATTGAATTGTTGTGATTTGACCAAGTTTGATTTGTCTTGATAATATGGATACTTGCCTCATTCATGCTAAATATGTCAAACTATACAAAATACATTTTTGAAAGTCTTAATAAGAAAATATGCATATTGGATTTTTTGATATAGAGTTCATATAGATAATGAATTGGTGGATTATTTACATAAATTCTATGTGACAATATTTTTTGTGCTTTACTTGAGCACTGACATCCACTAGTTATACAAAAATGGTCATAATATGTGATATGTGATAACTCTATGAAAATATGGTTGTTTTAGTATTTTATTGATTAATAATTATTTAATTCCCTCATAATATTATTAATTATTCCCATAATTTTATTAAACCCTAGATTACAAGCTTAATAAAGACCTATTGATTCTTAGTTAAGTGACACTACATTAGTGGAGAGAAAAGTGAAAAGCAAACATATGAAAGTGATTACTTGTCATTGACTTTGCATCTTTATATTTGCATAAACTAATACGAATTGTGTACTTTGAAGTGAGGCTGATATTACATACATACACGAGGCTTCTAATTTGGGTTAAGACTTATGATTGAATTATACTTAGTGCTTGATCTATGATTGTGAGTCTTTGAGATTGGGATTTGTACTTTATTTTTTAGGATGATTGAGAAAATAAATATGCTTTGTACTTATCATCTTCTACTTATGTTTTGTTTTGCTTGAGGACAAGTAAAAGCTCAAGTTTGAGGGTGTGATAACTCTACGAAAATAGAGTTATTTTAGTACTTTATTGATTAATAATTATTTAATTCCCCCATGGTACTATTAATTATTTCTCTAATTTTATTAAATTCCTCTTATTTTGTAGAAAAATAAATTCTAGATGAATTTCAGTCTTTTCGGTAGAAAATAGACTGAAAATGGGCAAGAAATGAGATTGGACCACAAAAAGACAAAGGGACATGACTCATCATGTTCTCTCTCCTCTCTTGACACCTAGCATGCCACATGTCATCATCCTACTCACTCTTAGTGGATAAGAACAAAGGACATATAGCCAACACATGGAGGACACATACCCTTGCCACCTTGCATGCTTATGTGAATTAGAAGACAAAAAGGAAGGTGCTAGAAGAGGTGAGGTGTCTATGACTAATGTGGACACTTAAACTAACATGAAAATATCTATTTTGAAGAGCCAAGGATATGAAGACAAGTGGCAATTAATGTCAACTCATCTAGGATAAGAAATTACCATTGTATCCCTAAGTTAAGTGACTATATAAACAACTTTATGAGACGTAACTTAGGGAGGGCTGCATAGGGTTTAGTTTCTTTATTTTTTCAGCACATTTACATGTTCTTAGTAGCTTAGAGTACCCACCATTTTACTTGCTTTATGTTCTTTAAGTTTCTTAATTAAATTTACCTGTTTTCTTGTTATTTCTTTTAAATCTTCACCACTTACTTGCAGGTTTTCATTTAATGTTTATGTGTTCTTTAATTTCCAGCACTTTAATCATCTTCTACTCCTTTTATTTTTGTTTATGATTGAGCTCCATGATTATGGGAGCTTGAGAGGTTAAATCACCTCCTTAGCTCTTGTGAGGGAACTTGGTCCATAGCTTTATTTTCTATTTTTGTTTACTGTTTTTGCAAGCTTTTTCATGGCTGATTATATTTTTAATTTACTGTGTTGAAGGGAAGGGGTTATTTCAGTTTCTAAAGATTTATAAAATAAAAATCCAAAAAAGAAAAAAAAGCTTTAGGCGAGAATAGCTTTTGTATCTTGCCATTTTCGGTTTACTGACTTTCCAGCAGTTGCATCATTCCTTGGGTTTAGTTTTAGTTCTGTTTTGTGTTGTTTTCCATGCCATTTAAAAGTTCTTTCAAGGATATAACGTGTTATGAATTGTAGGGTAGTGTTTAGAAGGTATTTGATTAAAGTTTTCATATGGCATTCACTTAGTTTCATCTTGCATTTTATTTTACATTTTCTAGCACTTTAGGCGTTAATGTAAGGCCCTTGTAGATTCTGTCTTCAGCTAGTTTAAGGTATATTTTTAATAGTTTATTGCTACAATTAAATTATATCAAAGCTAGTAAATATTTAGGATTCAATTAGAGTAAGTTACATAGGCATTTCATTGCATTCATTACATCTACATGCAATTCTGTTTTCTGTTTTAATGGTCTGGTTGGCGTTATTTATAGGAATTATCAAGGCCTGTTTTCATGCATTCTAAGCTTCACTTAGGTATCTTAAGGTCTTAGATACATCAAATTTTAATTAGGAAATTTTAAGAAAGCATATAGGATAGGTTTCATGGCATTTTCATAGCATTACTCATAATTAAATTTTATTTTCCTGATCAGTTTTCAAGCGCTGTGTGCATTTAGTTAGCTGCTGTCTAGGGGTGTTCAAAGATGTGTTTAAGTAGTTTTAGATCATATTTAGATTATAGATTCATTAGATAAATTTTTAGGCTAGCTTAGGATGCATTTCCGTAGCATTTGCATAACATTTTTGGCATTAATTCCATGTTAGGCATCCTTGCATTATAAATTCTATCCAGACTTTCAGCTGTTGTTTTAGGAGTCTTCTAGGGGTAGTTTCATCATATTTAGTCCATTTTAGGTTCATATAATTAGTGGTCTAAGTGTAGGTTAAGTTAAATAACTTTTCATGAGCATTTTGTTACATTTTCAATTCCATTTTGCATTAAATTTCAATTCTGTCCAGGTTTTATATTCATGTTAATTCTATGCATTTAGGTATTGTTTTAGGTACATTTTAAGTGTCTTGGGGTAGTTTTCATATAGTTATTTGATTACGTAAAGTTTGGTTTAATTTCAAGTTCATTTACTTAGGCATTTTCATGTATTAGTTTAGGAACTTCATGCATTAATTCATTTTTCTTTCAATTGCATTAGTTTTGATTTATTTTATTTTTTTAACATATTCATGCATTTTATTTTCATTTTAGGATTTTCATGTATATTTTCATTACTTGCATTTTAGACCCATACCGTTAGGAAATTACATTTTTACTCTTCTATTTTACTAATTTGCATTTTTGTTTCTTTTCTTTTACAGTTATTTTTTTTCATTATTTTCATTGTAAGTATTTCTTATTTGTTTTTTTTTAATTCCATTACTTTTATTTTATTTTATTTTATTTTTGTTATTTTCATTTATTTTATTTTATTTTTATTAATTCATTTATTTTATTTTGTTTTGTTAACCTTTGTAGATCACTCTCAACTAAATTCATAATTTGCTAAGACATACCATAAATAATAGTACCTGGTACTTAGCTAGGCTTCGCAACACCAGTTTCTATGTGACAATAGTTTCGGACTTACCTCCGTATTACTTAAAGACCACGTGAACTTGCATGTAGACTCCTTTTAGGGTCGACAAGTTTTTGGCGTCGTTGCCAGGGACTGGGCATAGATTTAGTTAATATTGGAGAACTTAAGCTTAGGTATAGTCTTAGCTTCTACATAGTTAGTTTGTAAATACTTAGAGCCTTAAGTTAGACTAGTAAAACCCTTAGTTTATTTTCTCTCTTCTTTTCTTCTCTTTTATTTTCTTTCTAAAGACATACCATTAGGACTCTGTTGATATTTGCATGTGTAAAGCCAAGAGCTGTGAATTCTTTCCCTTAGATCTTGAAATTGAGAAAATACTTAGGAAAATTAGAAAGGAATCCAGAAATAAATTGCTCCACTGCAATATCCAATGGCAGATAATAAAGAGCTTACGACAATAGGGGATTACGCTATCCCAATCATAGAGGGATATTACACTGGTATTATGAGCCAGCAATTCTTGCAAATAACTTTGAGATCAAGCCAGCCATCATTCAGATGATCCAGACATCGGTGTAGTTCAGTGGATTGCCACATGATGATCCACATGCACACTTAGGTAGTTTCCTTGAGTTCTGTGACACCTTCAAGCACAATGGAGTCTATGAAGATGCGATTAGCTTAGGTTATTTCCCTTCTCTCTTAGAGAAAGAGTGAAGAGTTGGTTAACCTCCTTACCCCCAAGATCTATCACTACATGGGATGAGCTAGCCCAGCAGTTCCTAGCCAAATTCTTTCCTCCTTCTAAGATGGCCAAGCTTAGAAACGATGTCTCCTTTTTCACACAGTACGACACTAAGTTCTTGTATGAGGCTTGGGAGCGTTACAAGGACCTACTTAGGAAGTGTCCACACCATGGCCTACCCCTATGGCTACAGGTGCAAACCTTCTACAATGGTCTAACTAGCCAAAATAGAATGATCATTGATGTTGCTGCACGAGGAGCCTTGATGTGCAAGACAGAGGAGGAAGCTTATAATCTGTTGGACAAGATGGCCACTAATAATTATCAATGGTTAGCTAAGCGACATATGCCTAGGACGGTAGCTAGTATCTATGAGCTTGATGCTCTTTTTACGTTGACTTCATAGATTGCCACATTGACAAAGAAGATAGAGTCCTTAAGTACCCAATCCTCTCCTAACCCTAATCCTGTACTTGTAGTGCAGAGTCCATTTAATGTATGTAATTTGTGTGGTGCACACACTATATTGATAGGTGCCCACTGAAGTTAAAGTCGGTTTAGTATGTTATCCCACCCTAGAGGCAACAGAACAACCCTTTTTGCGAGCAACTATAATCCAGGGTGGAGAAATCACCCTAATCTCTCATTGAGTCAAATCCAAGGCTAGTCCTTTAATTTTAGACCTTTAAGCCCTTTTGTTTTTCAACCTCCACCCTCTCATGTACCACCACACCAACATTTCTCACACTAGAAGTACCCCTCTCAACAGTTTCATCACCCACCACCTCCACAACCTATTAAGCCCCACCTTGCACCTGAAAAGAAGCCTTTGCTTGAAGAGATGTTCACTCCAATCATTCAGAATCAAGAAACTTCCATTAACAACTTAGAGATTCAAGTAGGGCAGATAGCACAGTCACTTAGTCAATGCCCACAGGGATCCTTACCTAGTAACATTGGGACTAATCTTGTTAAGAGACCAGGTAAGAAGCATTGTAGCATAGTTCAGAAAGATAGAGAGTTAGGAGATGTTGAGGAGCAGTTGATTTAGGAGGTGGAGTTAGGTCATGAAGTGGAGCCTACTGCATCTGATGTGGTGATTTCAGTTGAGCTTAGCTCCTGCTCTCCTAACATTTCTGATATTTCGAGCTTAGCCCCTGTGATAGCTCCAGAGCCCATTTCTATTGATTCAGTGAAGATAGTTGAGCCTAGCTCCCTCATATACCTTTTCCTCAAAGATTTGTAAAGCCTACTTTTAGTGAGCCTCTCCTTGCACTAGTAACACATACTGAGAGGTGTAAAGCTATCATAGAGAGTTAGATCATACCTAAGACAGGTGATCTAGGTAGCTTCACTATCCCTTGCACTATCACTAATCATTTCTTTCATAATGCCTTTTGTGACCTATGGTCTAGTGTTAACCTTATGCCTTTAGTGGTATATGAGAGGTTAGGATTAGGGGAAGTTAAGCCTACTAAAACCACCTTTCAGAAAGCAAATAGGTTTGTTAGATACCTTAGAGGAGAGGCAAAAAATGTTCCTATCCAGATTGATAGTTTCATCATTCTAGTAAACTTTCTGATATTAGATATGAAGTAGGACACTAGTATTCCTATTATCTTCGGTAGACCATTTCTAGCTTCAGGGAGAGCCCTTATAGATGTGAATCAGAGAGAGCTGATTTTTAGGCTTCAAGATAAGGAGGTTAAATTTAGGATGGATAGAAGAGTTGATGAGGTCATCCTATTGGTTTTAAGAAGGACTTGGCGGCAGAAAAGGATGTTAATGAGAGGTTTTTAAAGGATGATCATGCCAAGTCCTTTGAGGTGGCTATTATTGATTTTGTGATACCAGATGATGGGAGTTTTGGGCTCTTTAAGATTAATGGTAAAGGATTCATCAAGGATGTGGCTGATGAAAAGGATGTGAATAGGAGATTTTGTAGAAGCCATCCTACGATATCCATGTCACCCTACAAGGCACTGATTGAGAGAGCACCATCTGCTGTGAAAAGTGCTTTGTTGAAGAAAGATTTCGCTACTCCGATCGAGCTTGAGCCGATTGATCTTTTTGCTATACAGCTTCATGAAAGTCATGCTGAGGACTATAAAGTTAGCAAGCTTCATTTTTTTCATTGTTATTTTCTTTTATTTTCTTTTCTTTTGTATAGTTTTGTTTCTTGTTTCTCTTTGTTCTGCTTTTGTAGGTACCTTTCGTAGTAGCACCCTTCTTTGAGCTTTACAATGTCATGCTTGGGATATTAGGGGAGTTTCCTAGTCTATTCTTCATTTCTTTATTTTATCTGCATACTGAGGACACTGTGCACTTTAAGTTTGGGGGAGAGGATTAACTTGAGCATTTTTCAAAATTTTTGTAAAAAATTTAAAGAATCTTTCAAAATTTTTGAAAATTTGTTCTTAAATTATTTGTTTTGAGATGATTTGAGTGCTTAGCATGTTGTTTTCACTTAATTCTATGATATTACCCCTTGATTTGGTCTGATTCTGATTGACTAAGAAGCATGATTGTGGTGAAAGCATGAAGTTGAATTCTTGAATTTGTCTTGACTCTGATTGTGATATCCTCACTTTTATGCACATGTCACGATCATGGATTTGTATGCATATTTAGAGAAGGCTTATGTGGACATAGGATAGCATTGATTCATTTGATTATGTGCATTATTCTAGAATTTGCTTGATTTTTTCTTGAGGCAAAATTATTAGATCACACTTGATTAGGAAAATGATTTGGGCCATCCTTGGATCGTTTGAGCCTTTTTAGCTAACCTTCTACATATTTTATCAGTAGTCACCTCTCTGAGCCAAATTAGCCTTCCTTTGTATATACACCCACATAATTACTATCCATTAGCCAAACAACTATATTCTCCTACCTTTACCTCGAAAGCATGTGATTAACTAGGAAATCATTAGAGCTATGTGCATACGAGTATAGGAAAGGAAAAAGAAAAAATTGAAAAAAAAAAAAAAAATAATAAAAAATACATAAAAAGAAAAAAAGAAAAAAGAGAAGAAGAAAGGAAAAAGAAAAGAAAAAAAAATATAAGAAAAGGAAGAAGAAAAAGAAAAAGAAAATAAAGTGTATAGCGAAGGATATAAGTTTGGGGGCTTGGTTAGAGCTCTAAACATCATAGATCCTAGTGAGTAGTGCATGATTAGGGGTTGAGCCTAAATTTCCTTTATCATACCTTAACCCTAGCCTTACATTACAAGGATATAACGTGTTATGAATTATAGGGTAGTGTTTAGAAGGTATTTGATTAAAGTTTTCATATAGCATTCACTTAGTTTCATCTTGCATTTTATTTTACATTTTCTAGCACTTTAGGCGTTAATGTAAGGCGCTTGTAGGTTGTCTTCAGCTAGTTTAAGGTACATTTTTAATAGTTTATTGTTACAATTACATTATATCAAAGCTAGTAAATATTTAGTATTCAATTAGAGTAAGTTACATAGGCATTTCATTGCATTCATTACATCTACATGCAATTCTGTTTTCTGTTTTAATGGTCTGGTTGGCGTTATTTATAGGAATTATTAAGGCCTGTTTTCACGCATTCTAAGCTTCACTTAGGTATCTTAGGGTCTTAGATACATCAAATTTTAATTAGGAAATTTTAAGAAAGCATATAGGATAGGTTTCACGGCATTTTCATAGCATTACTCATAATTAAATTTTATTTTCCTCATCAGTTTTCAAGGGCTGTGTGCATTTAGTTAGCTTCTGTCTAGGGGTGTTCAAAGATGTGTTTAATTAGTTTTAGATCATATTTAGACTATAGATTCATTAGATAAATTTTTAGGCTAGCTTAGGATGCATTTCCGTAGCATTTACATAACATTTTTGGCATTAATTCCATGTTAGACATCCTTGCATTATAAATTCTGTCCAGATTTTCAGCTGTTGTTTTAGGAGTCTTCTAGGGGTAGTTTCATCATATTTAGTCCATTTTAGGTTCATACAATTAGTGGTCTAAGTGTAGGTTAAGTTAGATAATTTTCATGAGCATTTAGTTACATTTTTAATTCAATTTTGCATTAAATTTCAATTTTGTCCAGTTTTATAATCACATTAATTCTATGCATTTAGGTATTGTTTTAGGTACATTTTAAGTGTCTTAGGGTAGTATTCATATAGTTCTATGATTAGGTAAAGTTTGGTTTAATTTCAAGTTCATTTACTTAGGTATTTTCTTGCATTAGTTTAGGAACTTGATGCATTACTTCATTTTTCTTTCAATTGCATTAGTTTTGATTTATTTATTTATTTTAACATGTTCATGCATTTATATTGTCATTTTTGGATTTTCATTCATATTTTCATTATGTGCATTGTAGAGCCATACAGTTAGGAAATTACATTTTTACTTTTCTATTTTACTAATTTGCATTTTTTCTTTTCTTTTGCAGTTATTTTTTTTCATCATTTCCATTGTAAGTATTTCTTATTTGTTTTTTTTTATTTCAATTACTTTTATTTTATTTTATTTTAATTTTGTTATTTTCATTTATTTTATTTCATTTTATTAATTTCATTTATTTTATTTTGTTTTGTTAGCCTTTGTAGATCACCCTTAACTAAATTCATAATTTGCTAAGATATACTATAGATAATAGTATCCAATACTTAGCTAAGCTTCGCGACACCAGTCTCTGTGGGTATCCAATACTTAGCTAAGCTTCGCGACACCAGTCTCTGTGGGACGATATTTCTGGACTTACCTCCGTATTACTTGAAGACCATGCACTTGCGTGTAGACTCCTTTTACGTCGACAATATGCATATGAAAATTATGGCATAATATTCACAAATTTGGTGATTTTATGATATATGTGTTTAAAATCTACGTGAACATGCTTGTTATGACATATTTGTGTTGTCAAACTTCTTGGTTTTGCCAAAGTATGCATAACTCTTAAAATAACATTTCATGAGAGCAAAAATACATTTATTAGCAAAAAATTCTTCCAAAATTGCAAAATTTGTGCTCAAATGACTTTTCATTCATGTTTTTCATTCATACAAGTCCAAAATAGTGTTATACATGTGTTCAAACTTTTACTTGGACTTAAAACGCTCGAAAATGGATTTTTGACATCTCAAAAGTTGATTTTTTGGCTAAAATTCTCAAAATTTGATCAAAGGATCGATCCTCATCATTAAAGATCGATCCCCTTTGGCTAAAATGCAGAAATTTTGCATTCTGGAATTAAGGTATCGATCTCCCACTTCTATGGATTTATCCCTTCTTAGGCAAAATGTTATTTTTGGTTCTTTAAGCCAAATTTGAGAAGGATCTTTCATTTTCTTGATACTTTCTTTCTTCTCAACTTAAAACACATTGTTCTAACTTATTCTTGATGATTTTTTTAACTTGTATATTCATTTTTCATTGGTATCATGTTTCATTTTTCAATTGTGAGTATCATTTTTCATTAAACTTACAAGTACAAGATCATTTTTCTTATTAAAGATATTCAAATAACGCATGAATCTTGAAATAACCTTGAAATGTCTTTCATTGTGTGCATAAACATACTTTTGAGAATTATGTCAATGATTTGAGTATGCACTTGAGATTTTGATGAACTTGTGCTTGATAGACATCATTTCTTTGGTTCATCTTAGTCAAACATGTTTATAGGATTATATCCCATAGCTTGACTAAGGTATTCCATATTAGGCTTTATGATATACTTCTTAGTAGAATATGAGTAATTAAGGTTAATATTTATGCTTAAATGATAAAATGATCAAACTTGACCTTAGTAGTTGAATTCAAATATGACTTGGGTAAATATAATATTTGAGATACCTAACACATTACCTAAAGTCATCGTTGTCTTCAGCCTATAATATGTGATGATAAATGGATCTTAAATAATCAAATGCATGAAAATTTTCATCCATAAATTTAGATTTCTCTCATGGCCAAATCTCTAAAAGAACTTAACCCCTATTGACATCGATATTCAAGAATAAATGCAAATATGAACAAAAGCACTTTAATTGGTTTCCATGGATAGATTTTTGAATGTTTTGATATTGAACTTGCATGTTTGTTTAGGTTGAATCAAGGAACATACCTACGAGTTGAGAATATTTGTTTTCATGAAATTCTACATGACCTCACTCATAGATTGTGAACTTTAATATTAAATATTCTTTAACTTGATGATATTGATTCACTTAGGTAAAACATTTTGATAAAATAACATATATCCCTCCTAAAACCTTAAATGATTAAAAAAAAATTAGGGATATGACTATAATGTGATTAAGATGGTAAGCTTGAACCCTTCATTGATCATAATTGGTAAAGACCTTTAATTGGAAAATAAGCATAGGATTCTTTGTGCTTATGACTATGGAAGAAAATGTGTGTGCTTGAATGATAGAGCTTCTTTGAATCTTCAATATGATTAAATTTGTGCATATAAACATGCATTAGTACTTTATTATAGTATGCCTCTGTTTAAATTAATCCATATTCATGTTTAATGGATATTTGATTATGATTGCCTTATGGTTCACGAATATAGATGCTTTAAATTAATGATATGAATGCTTTATATAAATGGCATTTTTATACATGTTTCATAATGATCTTGCTTCACATACTTTGAGATATACATGTTTTAATTTTGAATATGGAAGAATATTTTTGAGTATGTTCTTACTTGCTTGACTTGTCCGTTCTCTTAGCATGAACATACCACACATAACAATTGAATTCATGCAAAATGTATAAGTCAACCATTGGTAACAATTGATATGAGCTTTAAATTGATAATTCTTCTCTTTTCTTAAGATTGAAATGATAAAATGGGAAGAATTCTTTTTGGACACATTTGCATGAGACCTTTTTGTGCTAGAATATGGGGATAATTGATATATGATTTAATTCTAGGCACATTCTTTATTGAAAATGGTTTATGAGCTCATTGCATAATATTTCTTCTAAATTTAACTCACAATCATTATGTATTGACGTGCACATTAGTTGGACTATAAAGAACAATTGATGTATCGATGTGCATGATAGAATTGAAATGAGCAAATTATAAAATTAATAGATAATGTATGAATAACTTGCATCATTATTACTAATTTGTAATGTATTGAAGATTATTTACGAACAATTAGTATATAATCATTGATTTAACAATGTCCATTGCATGCACAAACATCTCATGATCTTTATATGGACATTGATTTATTTATTTGTGCTATAACTCCCAATGTACTAATATTTTGTTTGTTGGTTGAAGCAATTTTTTTTATGTCTTCAAAAATCTTCAAGCCATATTTTTAGGGGGCGAGCAATTTTTGTTTATCCTTTTTTTCCTAGCCAAAAAGGGGGAGAGATAATGTAGTTTGTAAATTGTTTTGAAAATCATGCTCATATTAAGGGGAGCTTTATTTTTCAAATCATGCTTATATTAACAGGGAGTTTTTTTCAAAGTATTTTCAAAGCAAATTTACCTTAAGCTTTGTCATATCAAAAATAAAGATATTG
The DNA here is from genome assembly GCA_031772115.1 of Heritiera littoralis. NCBI lineage: Eukaryota > Viridiplantae > Streptophyta > Magnoliopsida > Malvales > Malvaceae > Heritiera > Heritiera littoralis. The sequence goes on along the minus strand of JAPDPK010000191.1, from coordinate 712,119 downwards.
TTAACTTTAAAGTGATATATATTTTGAAATGACAAACACTTAAGTAAGATTAAATGAATGATCAACTTTGTAAATTTGTTTTATCAATTATGATTTTCAAAAACCATATTAGGTGTTTTTATCAAATATAAAACCATGATTTAATTGATTATCTATATTGGTTTTAATCAATTTAGAAAATTTTTAAATAAGTTTAAGTAATTTTCTTATGAAATTATTGAATATATTTTAAGAAAATTACTTGATAAATTTTTTGGCTCAAATTCATGTCATATTTAAAAATATTCAAAATTAGCTTAAGAATATTTTTAATACTTAAAAAGCCTAGAAAAGGGAAATGAATAGTGCAAAGGATAGATCCACTAACCAAAAGGAAACATGAACAGTGCAAGGGATCCATCCCTTGTTAGCAGAATACCCTTAAACAGTTCAAGGGATTGATCCCCTCCGTAAAAGGATCGATCCCCTCTTCGCAAAATGTGCCCAACGACTATTTTTTCTGGAAGGGCTAATGGGAAAATCAATTTTAGGTTCCACCAAGCTTCAACAACCATCCAAGGGAGTATAAATAAAAGCTTAGAAGTTCAAGACACCCAAGAAACTTCATTCTTCATTTTCTCGAAGCTTCATAAACATTTCAAGTGCTAGAAACTCAAAATCTTCTATCATTATCTTAATCCTTGTATAGCATAAACCTTGTATAGGTTCTTTTAGAGCTTAAAGTATAATCACCCACCTTCTTAAAGGTTATCTTAGATTACAACTCTTGCAAACTCATTCACATATTGTAAAAGGGATTGAACCCTTGAGAGCTTCATTATAAGTGAGGTTTGGGTAGAAAAGGTTTTCTCCTGGAGCCATAAAAGAAAGAGGTTGTTAGGTTTTCTTCTTAAGCTTGGAAAAAGAAGGTGTAAGGTTTTCTTCTTAAGCCCCAAAAAAGGAGTGTTAAAGATTACTCTTGAGCTTGCGAAAAAGAGTGTAACAAACTCAAGATAGTGAATTTGGGGAAAATCCTTGGGAGCGTCTCAAGGTAGAGGATGTTGGCAAGGTTGCCAAATCTCTATAAATCGCTTGCTTACAATTCTCTTTCCCTTAACTCTTTACTTACTTGCATTTGAATTATACACTTTATTTTAGATTTTGAATTGTATGCATCACTAGGGCTAAGAAAACTTAGAAAACTATAAGATAGGCTAGAGAATGTTAGAAGAACGAAAAATGAACTAAGGGCTGGAAACCTTAGGGGAGATCAAATGGGATTTTAAACAACTAAGGATGGAGTTTGAAATGTGCTTAGGGGTAAGACAACTGTCATGGAAATGAAGACTATCAATGGAAGAAATATGAGTAAGCTGTTACAATATTTAGGGGAGTGTGCCTCAGTACATTTGTATAGTGTGTAAGTACAGAACATGTGGGAATCTCACTGTATGACCATTGGTGTTACCTTGAAAAATGATGAATTGATTCCAAAATTTGTAACCAATTTGTTTGATGTTTATAAGGGAGTATTTACTGAACCAACCTAACTACCGCCACATAGACTTCATGACCATAAAATTCCAATGAAAGAAGGAGTTGGTACCATCAACAAGAGACCCTGCAGGCATTCTTCTCTATAAAAAGATGTAATTGAGAGAATGACAACATAAATGCTTAAAGCTGATCTCATTTAGCCTAGCAGTAGCTCTTTTTCAAGCCTTGTGGTGTTGGCGAAGAAAAAAGATGAAATTTGGAGGATGTGTATTAGACTATAGGGAGTTAAACCAGTACACGATTAAGGATAGGTATCCTATTCCTATAATTGATGAACTACTTGATGAATTACATGGCTCTTCCTTGTTTCCTAAGATTGATCTTGAAGCAAGCTACTACCAAATTAGAATGTACCCTCCCAATATGCTTAAGACAGCATTCAAATCCCATGATGGCCACTATGAATTATTAGTGATGCCATTCGGCCTTACCATAAGCAACATTTCAAGGTTTTATGAATGATATCTTCAAGCCATATCTTAGGAAGTTCATATTAGTGTTTTTCAACAATATACTCATCTATGACAAGTGTTTGTAAGACCATTTGAAGCATTTAGGATGTGTTTTTAATACCCTGCAACATCACTTCTTAATAGCCAAGAGGAGTAAGTGCAGCTTTGCTCAAAGAGGTATTGAATACCTTGGCTATATCATTTTTGTTGAAAGGGTATCCATTGACCTAAAGAAGATTGAAGTAATACAAACCTGGCCTTAACCTCAAAATGTCAGCCAAGTCAGAGGATTTTTAGGCCTCACTGGATACTATAGAAGATTTGTAAAAGGTTATGGCAGCATTAGTAAACCACTTACTATTTTGTGAAGAAAGATTAGTTCAAATGGGACACTGATGCTACTATAGCTTAAAAAGCTCAAGGAAGTCATGAGTTTACCTCTAGTACTAGCCTTACCAAATTTTAACCAAGAATTTATAATAGAGGCAGATGCTTCATCTTTGGGAATTGGGGCTGTGTTGATGCAAGGACACCCTTTGGCTTTTTTTAGCAAAGCCTTATCAATTAAACATCATGCCATATCTATGTATGAAAAGAAATTATATGTTGTTATGCAGTGACAAAGTGGCACCATTGCCTATTAGGAAGACATTTCACTATAAGGACTGACCATCAGAACCCTAAATACCTACTTCAGCAAAGGATTTCATTTCTTGGGCAACACACTTGGCTTACCAAGTTGATGAGATGAGATATGACTATGACATACTCAATAAGCAGGGCAATGTAGCTGCTAATGTTCTGTCTAGACTACATTCGAGTGAATTTGTGGTGGTGGCAGTATCCAGATTAGAAATAGACTTAATGGAGGAGATTAGAAGAAGTTGGGAGTATGATGAGAATTGAGTGAGGTTATTTCTTAACTACAGCAACAGAGTCCAGTCAAGTCTCCTTATATGTGGAGTGATAATTAGCTAACAAGAAAGGGTAGAATAGTAGTTGGTAATGACTTGGAATCGCAACATCATCACACCTAACCATATACATTAAATCCCAACTCGTTCATAGTCATTTATAATTATGTTAGCACACATCAATAAACCCAAGCATTCATTCAATCACATTTCAAACAATTGTCCAATTCAAGTTTCTAATACTCAAAACATTTAATCCACTATAACATAAATTGAATTCTACCTTACACAAATAACTGACACAATATAATACTAATTTCAAATTATATAAATGTCTTACCAAGCATAAAAGCTTAATGCTTGTATAAGCTCCAAGGTTCACTAACCGCCAAATCGCGTCTTCATCACTTTTGCTACAATTTCAATAACACCAAATACTCTTAGATTAATATACAAATTAATCTAAAAATTCAATAAACATTAACAACAATTTTCTTATAATTTTTCAAGCTTAATCACTTGGAAACATTATCCAAATCTTTTTTTTCCTTTTCTTTTTCTTCCTTTCTTTCTTTCTTTCTTCCTTTTTTTCTCTTTTTTTTTCTTTTCTCCACTTTTTATCTCTCTTGACCTGTCGTCGACCTCCTCAGGTTCACCTACTGTTTGGCGTCGGCTCTTCTTCTTCAGCGTTCTCTCTCTCTTCTCTTCCTTCCTCTTTCTTCTTTTCTTCTTTCTCTCGATCCTTTCTTTTCCTTTAAATTTTTTTAACCAATCTACCGAAGCAAACTGGGAGTGGGACCCACTCACTTGACAGAGAAACTTTTGTGGGAAGCTTGTCTTCCCTTTTTATATTTAATTTGTTCAAATGCCTATGTTAGCAGGCAGTGATGAGTAGGTTTTCACCCACTCACGTCAATTTTATTTTTTATTATATATATATGGATTTATATATGATGTACTGATAGTGTACAGTTTTTATACACTGTCAATGCATCAAATATTGACACCTCATTAATGAGCCTTTATGAGCAAATTGAAAAAACAAATATTTATATTTATTTTTAAGGGCTTAACATATTTTTAGTTTGCTTATTGATGAGGTGTCAACCTCTTGTGCATTAACAGTGTATAAAAACTATAAACTGTCAATACATCATGTATAAATTCTATATATATATATATTATACATAATATATCTTTTATTTAATAGAATATTATAAATAATATATCTTTTATATAATATAATATAACATTATATATTATATCTTTCATATTATAACCTAATTAATTATAATATATAATATAATGTATTATTTCTTTTAAATATATATTATTATTTCTTTAAGGATCCTTGTATATCTAATACAACAAGATTCCTAGAGTTTTAATCCACTAATTAAATAAATTACTCTTATATAATTTATTAAAATATTTTAATCCACCATTTAAGTCCTTAATTTAATTTTTCTGTAACCTTTACTCGATAAATTATTCCCATTTATTTTTCTTTTGACTTAATTCAATCTTATGCTCAAATAAAAATCCAAATACTCCAAATTCATATATTTAATTTACTTAAGAAATGTCAGAAGTCGCAGTTGTCACATCTTTGATTGCTGGAAGATTATTAGGAAGACGAATAACAAGACCAAGAACTATTAGAATTTTCATTTGAGCAAGATAATAAACCAAAGAGAGAGATTTAAAGAACTATTGGAATTCTCATTTGTGACACCAGTGATGTTTTACCTCGGTTAGTAAATCGATTACATTAGACTCGTATAAGTTAATATGAAGTGTTCGAGAGTTAAATGAATTCATTTAATTAACTAATGTTTAAATTTTTAGGAATTTAATTAAATTGAAAATTTAGGATATATATTTATATAAAACAATAAGTGGACATATATGATATATATGCTAAGTTGATAAAAAAAATACATATATTTGTGTGTGTGTGTGTATATATATATATATATATATTTATATATATATATATATGAAAATATAATGAAAATATATATAAAAGTAATATGTAAATATAAATTATATATACATGTATAAGTATTAAATATAATATATTATACATTATGATATATACATATAGATGTATTTATCAAATATAAATATATTTATTATGTATAACAATAAAATAAAAAAAAAAAAGAAAGAACCGATTGGTTTCTTGAAGAAGCCAATCGGCCCCTATCAATTTCCCATTATCGCGGGATCTCAAATTTGCAAGGGACAGGGGAGCACATTTGGAGTTCCTTCTTAGCAAACAAAGAGAGAAAGAGAGAGGTACTTTTTAAAGACTAAAGTCTTTGATAAGAGTCTCTCCTTGAGCCTAAGGTTCTTGTGAGAATGTCTTAATCTTGTTTAGTTACAAGTAGTTTACCATCTCTAGGATTTCCTTTGATTTCCTTAGGGATTCATAGTCTTCAGTTTTAGTTCATAGTCCTAGTTTGATCGGGAGAGATGGCAAATGATATTTCGGAATTATGGAAGAATTTGAAATTAACAGAGGAGGAGGAGGAGGATTTAGTGGTTACAGAAGAACACCACACAGAGCAGAGCAATGAAGAAGACAAATGGATGGTGGGAAAGCTATTAACCTCAAGACCTTTTAATGCTGATGCTATGATGAGAACATTACGACTGGTGTGCAGACTATCAAAATCGGTTGACATCACACAATTGGAGGAGAACATGTTCCTTTTCAAATTTTCTTTAAAGGGAGATAAGAGCAGGGTCTATGATGGATCGCCTTGGGCTTTTGACAAACAACTTCTAATGATGCAACACTTTGATGACAAGTTGATGCTAACTGAATACATATTCCAGAAGGCTTCATTCTGGATCAGGATATATGATTTTCCACTAGGAATGCGAACCCAGGCTTATGCGGAGATAATAGGAAGAAAACTAGGAACGCTGAGATTTATTGATGTTAGTTTAGAAAAAGGTGGATGATCCAGATTTCTAACAGTTCATGTAGACATTGATGTTTTCAAGCCATTACAACGAGCGATACTATTGGAATTAGGGAAGAACAAAGACAAAGGCAGAGGACGAATGGCATATGAAAGACTACCCATGTTCTGTTATGGAAGTGGAAGATTAGGGCACAGGGATATTAAATGTGAGGAAGTACTAGTGGATAAGGAGGGTGAACCAGGAAGGTAGCAATATGGTAACTGGATGAGAGCTTTGCCATTAAAACGGAGGAACTTCAGTGGAGAAATACTAAATATAGATGACGAGAAGGACAACCGCACTGAAACTCAGGCGAGTAGCAAAGGGGCGGCAACAAGGTAGCTTAATTTGGAAAGTGAAAACATTAATGGTGATTGCCCATAAAAGGTGGTGAAAATCACAATGGAATCACTGACAAATCAATCTAGCAGAATTTTAGGAATAGCAGAGAGTAAGGCTACGTTTGCGGAATATTCCTGCGAGTCAATGCAAATCAATGCGCAAAATGAGGAGCCTGAAGATCAAGTTGATTTTGGAGGGCCACTAATCACGCTTATGCATGGAAATAGGCCAAAGCATTATGTGAGTGGTGCTAACATGGACACAAATCAAGCACAACCCATTAATAATAAAGACCAACAACAACCTGAGGAACTCTTGGCAGCTAAACTAGCCTATGGTCTAGACGTCAGTGGGTCAGGAATAATTAGGCAGGTCTCATTGTCGTTAACTAGGGATACTGAGGTAAGAAATGACTGCAGTGAACACCATAGCAATAACCTAAGTGGTAGGCACCGATGGAAGAAGATTGCAAGACAAAAGCCATCCAACAAAGGTGACATATTTATAGAGGCAGGAAAAAGAAAGCAACAAATCGGGGAAGATGAAGATCTTATGCTAGTTGACTTTCCACTAAAGCGAAGCAAAGAACAAAATAGTGGATCATCAGCAGCAACGACACACTTAGCGACAGCGACTAGCATCCAGTCTCGTCGATAACCATGAAAACCATATCTTGGAACTGTCATGGGCTCGGGAAGCCAGGGACAGTTCGTAACCTTCACCAAATCATTGTGAAGGAATTTCCTGACATAGTTTTCCTCATGGAAACTATGATGAACGTTTCAAAGCTTGACAAAGTCAAAATAAAATGTAGAATGGATTATGTGTTGGGTGTGAGAGCAGAAGGGAGAAGTGGGGGTTTAACACTCTTTTGGAATAACTTAGTAGATCTTAAACTTAGAAGCTTTAGTAGGCGGCATATAGATTTTGATGTTAAGGATCAAGAAGGAAGAGAATGCAGAATGATAGGAGTTTATGGAGAAGCACACACAGCCAGGAAGATGGAAACATGGGAGCTTATCCAGAAACTAGCAGACGACCAAAGAAAACCATGGACACTTTTTGGAGACTTTAATGAAATTCTCTGGGACGAAGAAAAATTTAGAGGTGCAGTTAGACAGGCGTCACAAATGGAAGCTTTTAGATCAGTTTTGCAATATGCTCACATGGAGGATCTGGGCTTTAGGGGAGATGTCTTTACATGGTAGAAAGGGAATACTTTGGAAACAGTTATCAAAGAATGGTTGGATCGTTTTGTCGGGAACAAGGAATGGTGTGATCTTTATCCTCTTCATGGCGTTCTTCACCTTACCTGTTCCACAACAGACCACTATCTAATACTCTTGGACACCGACAACAATCGAAGCAACCACCGAAACTCAAAGAGAAAGCGGCGCCAATTCCTTGAATTAGCTTGGTTGAAATCAACCGATAGTCATGCAATAATTAAAAATGCCTGGACTAACAATGCAACTTCCCAGCTCAACCAAAAGATTGAAAATGTGAGAGAGGAGCTGAGCAAGTGGCGTAGAGAGCAGTTCTATGGTTTTCATACAAAAGTGGAGCAACTTTCGAAATAGCTTGCTGAAGTCAGAACCATTTGCACATATAACTCATTAGCTAAGAAGCGAGATTTAGCTACAGAATTAAACAATGTGCTTGAGATGGAAGAAACTTATTGGCAGCAGAGATCCAGAATAAGCTGGCTTAGAGAAGGAGATAAGAACACTGGTTTTTTCCACGCCCAAGCATCACAGAGGCGAAGGGTGAACCATTTTAAGGGGCTTGAGAATGATGAAGGATAATGGTGTGAAGATGAAAATGAAAAGCAGGAAATGGAAATGAAGTATTTTTGTGATCTTTTTTAATCCCAAGGCCAATTAGACTTAAGTGAAATCCTAGAGGCATTAAACCCTTGTGTTACTAAACAGATGAATGACTATCTCATGCATGACTTTACGGTAGAGAAGGTCTCAGAAGCCATCAAGCAAATTCACCCTACCAAATCTCCTGCCTAAATGGTATGCCTGCCTACTTTTATCACAAATATTGGCATTTTATTGGTAATGAGATTACATATTACTGTCTAACCATTCTAAACAAGGGAGGTAGCCTAGACCACATCAACCATACAAACATTGTCCTCATCCCTAAGATAAAAAACCTAATAAAACATGACCCAATTTCGGCCCATCAGCCTTTGTAATGTCTTGTACAAAATTATTGCTAAGACATTGGTCAATAGATTGAAAAAGATATTACCAATGTGTATAAGCAATAATCAGAGTGCATTTGTGCCGAGAAGACTAATCTCTGACAATGTCTTGGTAGTATATGAACTCTTACATGCACTTAAACTAAAAAAGAAAGGAAAAGAGAGCTATGCTGCTATAACATTAGACATGAGTAAAGCTTTTGATAGAGTAGAGTGGAATTACCTTGAAGCACTCATGCTAAAGCTCGGTTTTTGTTCACGCTGGATTACGTTAATCTTGAAATGCATCACAGCTGTCTCTTTCTCAATTGTTTTAAATGGTGCATTATCTAATGAGTTTGTTCCAAGGAGAGGACTCCGTCAAAGAGACCCATTATCACTATACCTTTTCCTGCTTTGTATTGAAGGTTTATCAGCTTTACTAAGGAGGAAGCAGCAAATGGGGCTAATAAGTAGTGCTAGAGCTAGCAAGAATGGACCTTGGATCACTCACTTATTCTTCGCTGATGATAGTCTGCTTTTCATAAAAGCGAACCAAGCTGAAGGCGAGAGAGTGAAGAACATGCTAAAGACTTATGAAAAAGGTTCAAGCCAGCAAATAAATTTCCTGAAATCAGGGCTCTTTTTTAGTCAAAATGCCACTAAAGTTGCTAAGTCAACCTTAACAGCTATTTTTGACACTCATGCCATTACCAGTCTAGAAAAGTATTTGGGTCTTCCAACCATCATTGGCCGAAACAAGAAGAGGGCCTTTGCTGAGATAAAAAACAGACTTAAATCCAAAATACAAAGTTAGAGCTGGCGTTTATTGTCACAGGCTAAAAAGGAGGTATTTATAAAATCCGTTTTACAGGCTATCGCCATATATGTTATGACCTGTTTTAAACTGCTGCAGGGTTTATGCAATGAATTCGACAGTATTGTAAGCAATTTTTGGTGGCACAATCAATCTAACGGCAAAGGGATTCACTAGGTTGGCTGGAAAAAAATGTGTACCAGGAAGGGGAATGGAGGCATGGGTTCTAGGAATTTTGAGAAATTTAATCTAGCACTACTAGGTAAGCAAGGCTGGCGACTCATTCATAACACCACATCCTTGTCATACCAAGTGCTGAAAGCTCAAAATTTCCCTCAGACGAGCTTTATGGAAGCAAAAATTGGATGGAGTCCCTCGTATACATGGCAGAGTATTATTGCAGGACATGAGGCTCTTGACGATGGCATAAGGTAGAGAATTGGTGATGGAAGAAACATCTTTATTTGGAAAGATAGGTGGGTTCTTGGACTAAAGGGTTTTCAAGTTTCTACGCAACCGACCGAATCACAACACCTAACCTAGGTATTCGACTTGATTGACCACCAATTTATGACGTGGAAGGTAGATGTGCTAAAAGAAATATTAACAGAGCATGAAGTCTCCCAAATTCTTACAATTCCTTTGGCCAAAGTTAACGTGGGAGATGTGATGGTGTGGCATTGGGACAGAACAGGGCAGTATACAGTCTACAGCTCTTATAAAAGAAAAGTGGAGAAGATAAGGCCAGCGCAGCAGACTGATACAGCAAATGTAGATCAGAGAAAGGTTCTTCAGCAGACCATTTGGAAAACACAGATCCCTAACAAAGTTAAAACTTTTGCATGGAGACTCACCCATAATGCCTTACCTTGCAACGAAAATCTTTGGAAGAGAAGAATCATGGCTACTGCAACGTGCTTGAGATGTCATAATGGAGATGAGTCAATCATCCAGACATTGAGGAATTGTGAGAAAATTCAAAAAGTGTGGCCCCTCACAATGCTAGCAGGAAAGTGGACTGGACAAGACTCACAACCGGTGATTAACTGGATCTTGGAATCAATGAAGGAGATGGATAAGCAAACATTAGAGGAGAGTTTGATCCTTTTATGGGTCTTTTGGAAAAGCAGGAATGACGCTGTGAAATCCCCAATTTTCTGTAATTTTCCCTTAATTGTACAGTTTTCCAACTTGGACTAATGAAATAAATATGAAATTCTGATATATATATGATGCATGGGACATAAAGGGAATTAAGGCAATTGATGGTCAAACAATCAAAGGTCAAAGAGTCAAAGGAGGTGGTCAATGGCTGAGATGATGAACATGCATTAATGGGCATTTAATGGAATTGCATGACTCATCATCATCTCTACCAGCCAAGGTCGGCAGCCCCATTTCCTCTCCCTCTCGTTGCTTCCATTTTTCCTCTAAGTGTCCAAGCTTCTCACCTTGACAAACCACCATTTCAGGTCATCGATTCGTTAAGCTCCTCTAAAGAAAAACGATCCTTGTTAATAGCTTAACCTATGCCTTTAATATGAGAGAGTGAATCCAAGTGGTTAAGTAGATCTCAAAATCCAAAGATTTGGTAAATTGCAAAGGTAAGCAAGTTAGAAGGTTTTAGTTGATAATTTTGATGGTTTGGGATTTTATGAAGTTGATATAGAAGGTTGTTGAGCTTTAATTTGCTATGATGTTTACAGCTTGAAAAGTAAAGAAAAAAAAAGGACAAGTGTTGGTGCAACTAACTTGCGGATTAATTGCTAATCGAGGTAAGGAATTTATGTAACGGACGTAGGGTGACTATGTCCGCATGTTTTCAAGTATTTTAACTGTTTTGGGAAAGAAACAACAGTTGCTTTAAGTGCAGGAAAAATGACATTTTCGGACTTGTCTAATAGTACCAATTAGGCTAGGAGCAGCCGACTGCCTTAAGTAGCAGCCGACTGCCTAGAGACATCTAAAACGCCGTTTTTTGAAAACCGACTCAAACCAGTCGACTGCCAAGGGAGCCAGTCGACTGCTATTTTCCAGAAACCATTCTGTTTCAAACCAGTCGACTGCCATGGGGAGCCAGTCGACTGCCATTTTTCCAGAAGCATTCTGTTTCAAAACCAGCCGACTGCCAAGGGGGCCAGTCGACTGCTATTTGTCCAGGAACATTCTGTTTCAAAACCAGCCGACTGCCATGGGAGCCAGTCGACTGCCTTTTCTCGGGAAACATTCTGTTTCGAAACCAGTCGACTGCTATTTGGGACCAGTCGACTGCCCTATTTATATTTTGAAAAATATAATAATTGAATTTCAAAAAGGGAAAGAAATTCAATAAGGCAAAACATGAGATAGCAGCCGACTGCCATATATGACCAGTCGACTGCCTATTCGAAAGAAAGGTTTTGAGAACCTGTTTTAAGAAAGGATATTCATATTTGTTTAAAACCTATATGAACAAGGTTTTGGAGACTATAAATCTTTCAAAAGAGCATGCACATTATTTGTTACTTGTATTTGACTGAGGAGCTCTAGTCCAGCCCTCAGGCCCGCAGTACGGCACCTGACTAGTGAAACTGTGGGATATAGACAATGGCCATGAGTCTCTTATTTGATTCGGCTTTGGGGAGGATCCCTGGCCCATACGTGGGTACGCCACTTATTTGATATCTCTAAGGATTATCCCTAACGGGATATATTTGCGGTATCCTTATGAGATTTATATATATTGGATTATCCCTTACGGGATATATTTGCTGTATCCAGTATGGATTATCCCTCACGGGATATATTTGCTGTATCCATCATCTCTATTGGATTATCCTTTACAGGATATATTTGTGGTATCCATTATGAGAACTATTTGGTGCATGGTCCTAATTGAGATGAATTGTCTCCCATTTATTCCAAAGTATATGAAACTATTTGTATTTGAATATTTGATTTCACGTGATTTGAGATCCGTGGAAATACTTGAAAGCATGATTTACTTGTTTTTGATATATTTGAAAGAAATATAAGCGCTATGCTTTATAATGATTTTACATGACATTATAGAGCCAAGCAGGAAAACTGCATATAGTGATATAGTACGCTCTTTTACATAAGTTTCTTACTGAGCGTAAACTCACTCCTTTACAACTATTTTTCATACAGATTACTTGAAGTAATTCCGCTCCGGATAAAGGAGCTCATTTCGAGATTTTTGAGATACCTTCGAGGCACGCTTCCTACTTATCCTTTGAAGGTATATTTAGTCGGTCGTTACTTCGGCTAATGTACAGTACAATACTACAGTTTTGTATATGTTGGGGATTAGGGTGTATGAATATTTGAGATCCTGATGTATATGGCACATGTTTATAAATGAAAAATTTTATGCATGTGAAAATGAATATTATACTCTGATAGAAATGCCTAAAGCATAACAGTAAAGTAGGTTGACATCGGATAAACTAGTCGATTTAATTGTTATTTGAGTCAAAAGTTAGTTGTTATTTGGTTAGTGACGAGGACGTCACAGATTGGTATCAGAGCAGATTCGACTGAAGTTTATCGATGTCAATTAGTTAGAATTAGAGTAATTCCCCAATGTACTGTACTAGCTTATTTGATTTAGAGGAGTATAACGGCTTAAGGTTATACTAAATGATGTTAATTGTTCATGATCTTAACAGAATGAGTACTCGAAGGAGGGGTACTAGACGAGGACGAGGACGGGGTCGTGATGAACCGCCCCCAACACAGTCTTCTCCTCCATCTCCACCGCATAGCCCGAATACGAGGCTAGCTAAAATGGAGAAACATATGGAAAACATGGCCGCCATGTTCACCCAGTTTATGGCTAAATTTTCGGACGTGGCCGCTAGTGCACCGACAGTTACCCCTACAGTACCTCCTACTCCGGTGGAACAACCCCCACCAGTCCCAGCTAATGAGAGGCGAGATCCTACAGCTTACTGCAGTGTGGCATTAATAAAGGAGTTTAAGAAGCTGGATCCGCCAAAGTTCAAAGGGGACAGTGATCCAGTAGCTGCGGAGAACTGGATGAAAGCGGTCACTAAGTCATTCGGATACATGGCTTGTACTGAGAAAGAGAAGGTGGGATTAGCCGCCTATTTGCTAGTGGATGAGGCCGAGCCATGGTGGCAGGCTACTCAGACAGTATTAGAGGCTAAGCATACTGAAGTGACGTGGGATAGATTTGTGGAAGCTTTTAATGAACAATATGTCCCACGTACTGCTCAGAGGAGATTACAAGTAGAGTTCTTGAACTTGACTCAAGGAAGTATGACGGTTAGCCAGTATGAGTCGAAGTTCATTACACTGAGCAGGTTTGATCCTGAAGTACTGAGAAGAGAGGATCACAAGACTTACAGATTCATGGAGGGATTGAGACCTTCCATTAGGTCTAAGCTATACCCGTTGGACATCACTACCTATGGCGAGGCAGTCCGTAAGGCTCAACTATGTGAGCAGGACTATGAGTTTCATCAGGCAGACTTCCGAGCAAGGAATAAGGGTAAAGAACCTATGAAACGGAAGTCAGATGAGAAGGCCTCGAGGGATAGATATCCATCTAGGAGGAATAGGCCTTATGATAAAGCCTCGACAGGTAAGCAAGTCCATTATACGAAAATAAAGTGTCTTAATTGAATAATTACATGGAATTATGTTAAATAGGAGTTATGGTGATTATGATGTAGGAACTCCTAGATCCACCGGGATCAAAATAGGTGATGAAAGATCACAACATCCGGTTGGTAGTACCGCTAGCTCACCGAGGAGTATAATGCCGAGATGTGTGCAATGCGGGAAATTCCATGGAGCACAGCCTTGTCGGTTGGCGAGTGGGGCGTGTTATTGGTGTGGTGAACAGGGACATAGAATCAGAGATTGTCCCAAGATAAATCAGAGGGCACCTGAAGAGTCAGAAAAGACCCCTCAACCACAATCTAAGACCACACAACCCCAGCGTAAGGCCACAGCGGCAGAGAAAGGAAAGGCACCCGTGACTCAGGGACGGGTATTTGCTATTGACAAGGAGTCCGCTGATGCTTCATCGAAGATGATTCAGGGTAAGATTTACCTAAATGATACATATGTCCTTGCTTTATTTGATCCAGGCTCTACGCACTCTTTTATTTCCCCTATGGCTACTAGGAGATTAAATGTTGAGCCTGAGCAGTTAGGAAGATTGCTACAAATAATTACTCCATTTAGGGAATCTCAGATGACGGACATAGTGTATCGTAATTGTAAGCTACGGGTAGGAGAAAGAGAGTCAATAGCTGACCTAATCTTATTAAATATGTCTGGATTTGATGTTATATTAGGAATGGATTGGTTAGCTGAAAATCACGTGATGATAGATTGTCATGCTAAGAGTGTGATTTTCTCCTCTCCCGTTAGCTATGTTGTAAATTTTGCAAATATGTAATGCAAAAGCATAATTATTTGTTTGGTTTAATTGAGATGTAATTGATAGAACATATTTGTGATGTGAAGGGTTTGTAGCACACGTGGTAGACGTAAATCAGAAACGTCCCACACTTCATGAAATTCCAGTAGTTAAGGAATTTTCCGAGGTATTTCCGGATGATCTTCCAGGACTTCCTCCGGATAGGGAGGTGGAGTTCACTATCGATTTGGTGCCGGGGACGGAGCCCATTTCGAGATCTCCCTATCGGATGGCGTTGGTAGAATTGGAAGAACTGAAGAAGCAACTTCAGGAGTTACTAGGTAAGGGATTCATACGACCCAGCGTATCCCCTTGGGGTGCTCCTGTGCTATTTGTTCGGAAGAAAGATGGTAGTATGCGATTGTGCATTGACTACCGATGGTTGAATAAGGTGACCATCAAGAATAAGTATCCTCTTCCCAGGATAGACGACCTCTTGGATCAGCTCAAGGGTGCACAAGTCTTTTCCAAGATAGACTTGAGATCGGGATATCATCAGTTGAAGATCAGAGATGAAGATATCCCTAAGACTGCATTCAGAACACGGTATGGTCACTACGAGTTCTTGGTGATGCCGTTTGGACTGACAAATGCACCCGCAGCTTTCATGAACTTAATGAATGATGTGTTTAAGCAATACTTGGATCAGTTTGTCATTGTTTTCATCGATGACATCTTGGTGTACTCGAGGTCATGGGAAGAACATGAGCAGCATTTGAGGATTGTTTTGGAGACCCTCAGAGATCGAGGACTGTATGCCAAGCTAAGTAAATGTGAGTTTTGGCTTGATAATATCTCCTTTTTAGGTCATGTGATCAGTAAAGATGGAGTTTCAGTTGATCCATCAAAGATTGAAGCGGTGGTCCAATGGGAAAGATCGAAGACAGTAACGGAGATTAGGAGTTTCTTGGGTTTAGCTGGCTACTATAGAAGATTTGTAGAGGGTTGCTCAAAGCTAGCTGCTCCATTGACGAGACTGACGCGCAAGGAAGTGAGATATGAATGGAATGAAGCTTGTGAACAAAGTTTCCAAGAGTTGTGTCGTAACGATTTTCGTCCGGGGACTCGATCGCTACACGATTTTGAAAAACAACACAAAATGGAGTCGCCACCAATCTTTTTTGGCTAGGTGTGATTGGCCACCTAAAATCATTTATCTTTTTAACAAAATCTTAAAACTAACTTTATTAAAAAGACAATTCTTGGTCTGCGAAAACAAAGTTTGGGTTCGGGAGTTCGGTTACGTGTGGGGAAGGATTAGCACCCCCACAATGCCCGTAAAAAAACGGTACCACTTAATCATGTCTTATCTTTCAATCTTAATAAAATGATCTTAATTAAACATTTAAAAAGAACTCCATTTATTTGAAACCATTTTTTATTATTTGTTTTATTTTGGAATATTTAAGTTTTATTTAATTTAAAATAAGTGAAAATCTTTTGTATTGAAAATTATTCCGAAGTACTCCAATACTTTTGGTAGCATTTCGGATAATTTACTCACCTAGAGATTTCTTAAGAATCGCTACTTGCGATTTCTATAGAATCCCATCCTCGGGAGATTCACACTTATTTTAAATTTCATGGATGCAAATGATGCAATCAAAATATAGATGATGCACATGAGAAATCCATTATTTCATTTTATTATTTATTTATACTTATATTGTTATTTTGTAATTTATTTATATTTATAAAATCTTATTTTTATTGAAAAATTATACTAAATATTCCAATACGCTGGTAACATTTAGCATATTTCTCTCACCTAGAGATCAGTTAGGAATCACTACTTGTGAACTCCGTAACACCTCATCATCGGACAATCTTTAAAACTTATACTTTTTATTTAATTTTTAATTATTTTATTATCATTTATTTTCGAAGTTTAATTGTAACAATTTTGTACTCTTATTTATTTGTTTAAAAATTTTATTTATTATTTGTTTATTAATATTAATTTATTTCATCGAACTAAAATTACTTGAATACCCCAATACGCTGGTAATATTCAAATATTTTATTTCGACCCTAAGGATTATCAAAGAATCACTACTTGTGATTTCTAAGAAATCCTATCATAGGATATTCTTTTAAATTTATATTTTATTTATTTATTTATAATTCATATTTATATTTATTTATTTGTTCATTTTAAATTTTATATTTGATTAATTTATTTCTATTTTTCATATTAGTTTATTTAAAGAATTTTGAAATCGAGATAAAACCAATTAAATGTTCCAATACGCTGGTAACATCTAAAGATTTTTCTCGACCCTAAAGATTGTTGAAGAATCACTACTTGTGATTTCTTCGAAATCTTATCATCGGAATTTAAAATTTATTAATTCGCATTTATCATTTATTTATTTATATGTTTTTATCTTTTATGATTTTTTATCATTCATTTATTTATTTCTAAATAACTCATTATTTATTTATTTGTCCTAAAATAAGAATAGGGATAAATAATACATAAATTAATAAAACAAAATAAATAAACTAACTATAATTGCTAAAATAAAACGAAATAATGAATTAATTAAGGAACCAAAAATATGATAAAAATTTCACAATACCACAATATATATAGTCCATGCTTAAACTAAAACCAACACAAGATAATATACGACAAAATAAAAAATAAAAAAAATAAAAAAAAATTGAAAGCTTAATACACGTAAAGCATAAAGGAATAAAAACTGGAATAATTAATATGGATAGAAGGAATTACCGTTATTGAGCATTTATTACCTTTTGCAGTTTCTTTTCTCTTTATTTCTTTCCCTCTCCACGTGCAACCATCTTTCAATTTCCTTTGCTATCTTTTTATTCTTTGCTTCTTTCACGTATCAGTGAAGTGGACTAGCGAAGCGATGAAGAGGCAGCAGGAGCAAGCAGGTCTGCAGTAGTGGACAGGAGCGGGTGCTTTCCTGCTCACGTGCACAAGGAACTCTAGCTTTCTCTGTCACCCGAACTCAGCAACTTTCCTGAGGAAGATGATTATTCACGCAACAGCAGTGGGAAGATGACAGTGACAACTTTAAACTCTTTAGAAAACCGATATGCTAGTTTGTGTGGAAGCAACACACATGCAAAAGATGAAGATGCTGGACAACCATGGCAAGCAGGGACACGGCAGTGCAGGGAAGATGGCACATGAACGATGCAAGTAAGGACACACGATGATGGCTGAAACGAGATGAAGCAACCGTAGCGAGGTGGCACACCACAGCAAAGACGTGGTTGGTGGGTGCAACTTGAGGATGGTTGACCTCTTTACGTTCTTTAAAAGGCTAGAAACGTGGCTAGTGCAGAGGCAGCAAGAACGGGTGACAATGGCATGCAGGAACGGCAGCAATGGTTGAATGGCGATGCAGCAGAATTAAGGATGTTCTAAGGCAGTGCAAGATGAGCAGCAATGGAGGCAGAAAACGCAGCGAAACAGTGGCAAGGAGAATGCGCATGGCAAGGCAGAAGCAACGACAAATGAAAATCTTTTATTTTTTGGATCCTCTTCCTTCTCTTCTTTCGGTCTCTCACTCACTGTATTCCTTTTTTTTTATTCTCCCTCGCGTTCTTTTCCTTTCTAAACTTGCTTCTTTGTTGTCTTTTTCTCTTCTTCACTAACTGCAGCTCACGCCTTTCTTTCCTTTGCCTTGGTTTCACGTGGCTTCTACGGTAGCTTCAAATTGCAAGGACGGTGGTGCAGCAAGTGCAAAACGTGCGAGGCAGCAAGGGTAGCGATGGTCTTCTGGTTTGAGGCAGCAGGCAGCAGCAAGGAACGATGGTGGTTTTGCAACAAGCTGGGCAGTGATGGTGATGCAGCAGCCGTATGAACCGTGGGCAAGGTGAAGGGAAACGTGGCTTTGGTATAGGGGCAGTAGCAGATGAGGATGATGATACAATAGAAAAAGACGGTGATGCAGCAGCCAAGAACCCAGACGACGTGCAACAGCCAGCTTTTTTTTTTCGGTTCCTTTTTCTTTTTCTCGCTCTGTTTTTCTTCCTTCTAGGGTTTTTTTTCTGTCTGTGTTCCCTTTTAGGTTTTTTTTTTCTAGGGTTTTCTCCCCCCAGTCTTTTTTTTCCTTTGCTTTTATAACCATTTCAGCTTGTAATATTTTGAGAAAGGAAGCAAACTTCCCCCTTTTGATGCTTAAATCGTGGCTGTCATCATGAAATTCATATTCTTGATTTATTTCCTTTATATTGCAAATTATTATCTTCATTTTTTTTGGCAACAAATCAACCAAGTCAACTCTTTTAAATGATCATAGTGTGTGAATGTAAAATTCGGCTCCCCTTTTACATCTAAATCAAAGGCCTTTATTTATTTTCTTTGACTTTCCTTCTTTTGCTTTTATTCATTTCCATTTTATTTTCGATGATCAATCTTCGAGTCATTCAAAAAAAAAATTTTTTTTATTCATTTAAAAATTATTCGGTCAAAATTAGGTGTCTACAAGTTGAAGCGTAGGTTAACGACTGCACCTGTCCTCACCATTCCTAGTGGTTCAGGAGGATTTACAGTATATAGTGATGCCTCAGGGCAAGGTTTGGGATGTGTGTTAATGCAGCATGGTAAGGTAGTAGCCTATGGTTCTCGACAACTGAAAGACCATGAGAAGAACTACCCGACTCATGATTTGGAGTTAGCTGCAGTAGTATTTGCCCTGAAAATATGAAACATTACTTGTATGGTGAGAAATTTCAGATTTTTACAGATCACAAAAGTCTGAAATACTTATTCTCCCAGAAGGAATTGAATATGAGGCAAAGAAGGTGGCTAGAGCTTCTGAAGGATTATGATTGTGAGATCATGTACCACCCGGGGAAAGCAAATGTGGTGGCGGATGCTCTGAGCCGGAAGCATATTAGCATGGTGTCTTATATGATGATAAAAGAGCATGAACTAATTGAGCAATTCACAAGTCTCAACCTTAACGTTATGCCTAATGAGCAATTTGGAATGATAGCTAGTTTAAGAGTTGAGCCAGAGTTGATGGATAGAATCCGGGTTGCTCAAAGAGAGGATACTCAGTGTATTGAGGCTATGGATGAGATTCAATCGGGTATGACCTCAGAATTCCATATGGGTAAGGATGAGATGTTGAGGTTTAATAACCGTATATGTGTTCCTAAGGATAATGAATTGAGGAAGTTGATCCTAACAGAAGCACATTCCACTAGGTACACATTACACCCGAGAAGCACGAAGATGTATCACAATCTTCGCAAGGTGTATTGGTGGACTGGCATGAAGAGAGACATAGCTGAGTTTGTAGCAAAATGTCTGACGTGCCAGCAAGTTAAAGTAGAGCACCAGAGACCGGCAGGATTGTTACATCCTCTACCTATACCTATGTGGAAATGGGAACACATTACGATGGATTTCATTATGGGATTGCCCAAAACCAAGAGAAATCATGATGGTATTTGGATGATAGTAGATAGATTGACGAAGTCAGCTCACTTCCTACCTATGAAGTCTACAGATACACTTAGCACTTTGGCAGACTTATACGTGAGAGAAGTCGTCAGACTACACGGTGTTCCAGTGAGCATCACATCAGATAGAGATTCCAGGTTTACTTCTCACTTTTGGGAACATTTTCAGGAAGCCATGGGATCTCAGCTGAATTTTAGCACAGCTTTTCATCCGCAGACTGATGGGCAGTCCGAGCGCACTATTCAGACGCTCGAGGATATGTTGAGAGCATGTGCTTTGGATTTTAAAGGCTCATGGGACGACCATCTGCCATTGGCTGAGTTTGCTTATAATAATAGCTATCATGCAAGTATCGGGATGGCACCATACGAGGCTTTATATGGTAGACGGTGTCGATCATCGATTGGGTGGGAAGAAGTGGGCGAGCGCAAGTTGTTGACTCCAGATTTAGTCGAACAAGCTTCTGAGAATGTTAAACTGATTTGTCAAAGACTTAAGACAGCTCAGAATCGACAAAAGAGCTATGCAGATGTTCGACGGAGGCCACTTGAGTTTTTGGTTGGAGATTATGTGTTTTTGAAAGTCTCTCCATCCAAAGGGATTATAAGATTTGGCCGACGAGGTAAGTTAAGTCCTCGTTATATCGGACCATTTGAGATCCTAGATCGTGTTGGAGATGTGGCCTATAGGTTGGCACTACCTCCGGAGTTATCGGGAGTACACAATGTATTTCATGTATCAATGCTTCGGAAGTATAATCCGGATCCATCTCATGTTATTGAATATGAACCCTTGGAGATTCAAGAAGACATGAGTTATGTGGAGAAACCGATTCGGATTTTGGATAGGAAAGATAAGGTGTTGAGGTCAAAGACGATTCCATTGGTTAAAGTTCTTTGGCAACACCATACGACAGAAGAAGCTACTTGGGAACTAGAAAACTTAATGAAAGAGAAATTCCCGGAATTGTTTGAGACATAACCTTACTTGAATTTGGAGGACCAAATTCTCTAAGGTGGGGAGAATGTGAAATCCCCAATTTTCTGTAATTTTCCCTTAATTGTACAGTTTTCCAACTTGGACTAATGAAATAAATATGAAATTCTGATATATATATGATGCATGGGACATAAAGGGAATTAAGGCAATTGATGGTCAAACAATCAAAGGTCAAAGAGTCAAAGGAGGTGGTCAATGGCTGAGATGATGAACATGCATTAATGGGCATTTAATGGAATTGCATGACTCATCATCATCTCTACCAGCCAAGGTCGGCAGCCCCATTTCCTCTCCCTCTCCCTCTCGTTGCTTCCATTTTTCCTCTAAGTGTCCAAGCTTCTCACCTTGACAAACCACCATTTCAGGTCATCGATTCGTTAAGCTCCTCTAAAGAAAAACGATCCTTGTTAATAGCTTAACCTATGCCTTTAATATGAGAGAGTGAATCCAAGTGGTTAAGTAGATCTCAAAATCCAAAGATTTGGTAAATTGCAAAGGTAAGCAAGTTAGAAGGTTTTAGTTGATAATTTTGATGGTTTGGGATTTTATGAAGTTGATATAGAAGGTTGTTGAGCTTTAATTTGCTATGATGTTTACAGCTTGAAAAGTAAAGAAAAAAAAAGGACAAGTGTTGGTGCAACTAACTTGCGGATTAATTGCTAATCGAGGTAAGGAATTTATGTAACGGACGTAGGGTGACTATGTCCGCATGTTTTCAAGTATTTTAACTGTTTTGGGAAAGAAACAACAGTTGCTTTAAGTGCAGGAAAAATGACATTTTCGGACTTGTCTAATAGTACCAATTAGGCTAGGAGCAGCCGACTGCCTTAAGTAGCAGCCGACTGCCTAGAGACATCTAAAACGCCGTTTTTTGAAAACCGACTCAAACCAGTCGACTGCCAAGGGAGCCAGTCGACTGCTATTTTCCAGAAACCATTCTGTTTCAAACCAGTCGACTGCCATGGGGAGCCAGTCGACTGCCATTTTTCCAGAAGCATTCTGTTTCAAAACCAGCCGACTGCCAAGGGGGCCAGTCGACTGCTATTTGTCCAGGAACATTCTGTTTCAAAACCAGTCGACTGCCATGGGAGCCAGTCGACTGCCTTTTCTCGGGAAACATTCTGTTTCGAAACCAGTCGACTGCTATTTGGGACCAGTCGACTGCCCTATTTATATTTTGAAAAATATAATAATTGAATTTCAAAAAGGGAAAGAAATTCAATAAGGCAAAACATGAGGTAGCAGCCGACTGCCATATATGACCAGTCGACTGCCTATTTGAAAGAAAGGTTTTGAGAACCTGTTTTAAGAAAGGATATTCATATTTGTTTAAAACCTATATGAACAAGGTTTTGGAGACTATAAATCTTTCAAAAGAGCATGCACATTATTTGTTACTTGTATTTGACTGAGGAGCTCTAGTCCAGCCCTCAGGCCCGCAGTACGGCACCTGACTAGTGAAACTGTGGGATATAGACAATGGCCATGAGTCTCTTATTTGATTCGGCTTTGGGGAGGATCCCTGGCCCATACGTGGGTACGCCACTTATTTGATATCTCTCAGGATTATCCCTAACGGGATATATTTGCGGTATCCTTATGAGATTTATATATATTGGATTATCCCTTACGGGATATATTGCTGTATCCAGTATGGATTATCCCTCACTGGATATATTTGCTGTATCCATCATCTCTATTGGATTATCCTTTACAGGATATATTTGTGGTATCCATTATGAGAACTATTTGGTGCATGGTCCTAATTGAGATGAATTGTCTCCCATTTATTCCAAAGTATATGAAACTATTTGTATTTGAATATTTGATTTCACGTGATTTGAGATCCGTGGAAATACTTGAAAGCATGATTTACTTGTTTTTGATATATTTGAAAGAAATATAAGCGCTATGCTTTATAATGATTTTACATGACATTATAGAGCCAAGCAGGAAAACTGCATATAGTGATATAGTACGCTCTTTTACATAAGTTTCTTACTGAGCGTAAACTCACTCCTTTACAACTATTTTTCATACAGATTACTTGAAGTAATTCCGCTCCGGATAAAGGAGCTCATTTCGAGATTTTTGAGATACCTTCGAGGCACGCTTCCTACTTATCCTTTGAAGGTATATTTAGTCGGTCGTTACTTCGGCTAATGTACATACAATCTACAGTTTTGTATATTTATTAGGTGTAGAATATTTAGATCCTGATGTTATGGCAATGTTTATAAATGAAAAATTTTATGCATGTGAAAATGAATATTATACTCTGATAGAAATGCCTAAAGCATAACAGTAAAGTAGGTTGACATCGGATAAACTAGTCGATTTAATTGTTATTTGAGTCAAAAGTTAGTTGTTATTTGGTTAGTGACGAGGACGTCACAGACGCAGTTAAAGAAGGTGTAATTAGGTAGTCATCTCATATAGTCTCATACACCACTAACTATTTGCAAGAATACAAGCAAGCGCAACTTCAGAATATTACAAGAGCTGGATAGCTACCCTCAAAATGGACAGCTCCACCTCCAGGTGTCATCAAACTGAATTTTGATGGAGGCTTTAAACCTAGTGAAGGAGTTGAGGCGTAGGGGTGTTAGCAAGAAACAATCAAGGTGAAATAATGGGAGCATTTCATTCTAAAATTCCAAAACCCTTGAATGGAGACACTATAGAAGCACTTACAGCTCTTAGGGCCCTAAACTTCGTAGCAGACATGGGGTTCACTCGCATCATCTTAGAAGGAGATTTGCTGGGAATTGTAAGGAAGATGCAACATGAAGATAATGATCTATCCCCAGTTGAGACGCTGATTGCAAAAGCTCGAGTAGAAGTCAGATGCTTTGCCTCATGTAGCATTTAACATGTTAAGAGGGATACGAACAAAGCTGCCCACAGTTTAGCCTCACTAGCCTACTCTTCTAATGAGGACATGTTTTGGACAGAAACTTGCTCGGACATTGTTATGAACATTGCTCTTTTAGATTGTAATCAGCTTTGACATTAATAAAAGCTATTCTATTTTCAAAAAAAAAAGAGAGAAAGAGAGAGGTGAGGAGCGATAGGAAGCGGAGGCAGAGTAGTCTTCAAGAGAGAAAGAAAAAAGGAAGAAGAGGCGATGAAGCAAGAATGGGGGCTAAGGGAAAACCGATCAAAAAACTAGTAAAGAGAGGAAAACCGATTGGTAAAAATCTGAGGTGAAGTGGTAACTACGATAGTGGATTGAAGCGATATTCTCGACAAGCCTGAAGGAGAGGCTCATGGAAGAAATGTAGAGCAGCAGAGGAGGCGGGCTTCAGTCCGGGAGTTGCCAAGGAAGGTTCTTGCGCTGAAGAAAGAAGAAAGGAAAGGAAAGGAAAGTTAGTGAAGAAAGGAAGCACCATTTGTGTCGGTTCTTAAAGAAGGAAAAGAAAACTGGGAAAGGGTGAGAAAGAAGCAGAAAACAAGGGCAGTTGGAACACCTGAAGCTATAAGTTTTGGCGTTGATTTGAGACTGAAACCGGCAGGCATGAACCAAGTAGGAGGTGAGTTAGCTGGAGAATAGAGGAGGAAGGCTGAATTGAAAGCTGGTCACCGATACTTAAAGAGGCTGATTTGGACACTGTTCAAGCTATGTCTTTGGGTGGCTAAAAAAGGCATTCGGTGAGAATGAAGAGAGCCAAGAGTGAGCTAGAAGAGCTGAGTGGAACTGGAGGAAGACATGGGACTTTAAGCTGCTATAAGGACAGATGAGGAACATGGGTCCTCGAGGCTGTTAAAGGCTAATTTTGAGGGCTATACACAGTGGCCTTTGAGGCTGGTTAGGGGTTGATTGGGGAGTTTATTTGGGTGCCAAAAAGAGAGATAAACAAAGCAATTAAGGGGTGTTTAAAGGGCTATTGTGGAGAAGTGCTGAACAGGGGCAACGTTGGGGCTCAAAAGGAGGGGTCCAAGTGTGGTGTTTTGGTGCTAGACAGGGCCAGCACCAAAAGCAGGGGAGTTTGTTGGAGTGAAACAGAAAAGAACCATGGCAGAAAATTGACTCGATTTTGAGAAGATTTCAAGGGTAAGGTGCCTTATCTTGTTTTAAGCCTTAAGTGCTAGTATGTAGAATGTTAAGGGTTAATGTGTTTGGTCAAGTTTAATGTATATGATGAAGATGATGATATGGATATCATTGTATATATATAGGATGTTGAAAGTTATTAAGGAAGGTCTTGACAAGGGTCCTACCTAGAGTAAGTGTGGTTTAATGTTAGGCACTAGAAAATTCATTATGCTAAGAATATATTATAAGTGTTTTGTTATGATGGAAATTATAGGAAAATTCTGAACGACGTAAGAGTGGAAAGTTGGACAAGTAAGGTGTTGATAAGCACTACGTTTGGTGCAATACCGGTAAGGAAATTATTACTAAGCTGCGGTTGGCCTTATTGATACTATACATTACATATAATTAATCATATGACTTTGAGGAATTTTGAATGTGGTTGATGAATTGGTTTTATTTAAATATATTGAATTTCAAGTTTTTGAATATGCTATTGTAGACACCATTTTTATCCGAAACATTTACAAATACTTTTGATATGCCAAAGTCTATCTACATTAGGCCAGGGCCCAAACACGTTAGAATCCACCATGTGGCAAGGGATCATTGGGCCAGGTTGCCTTCAACGACAAAGGGCATAGCCTGCTACAAGACATCTGTCGCAGGCGATAGACTCCCACGTCAATTGCCTGTCGCCTATCGATTGACACGTGGCGCTTCTTCGGGCTTCCGCGAGCGACAGATTCCTACCGCTAACAACATGCCACACTTCTGAGTCTCTCGTCGGCGACAGGCTGCTACTACTTCCAGGATTTACGAAATTTGTGTTCTATTTGGAAACAAACTCCTAGTAAAAGGACATGATCACCCTCAGATAATTAACCTAGAATATTCGCCTATAAATAGGCCCCAGGTATAATTTTATTCTCTAATTTTTGACGATTGGCTTTTACGCTTCCCAATACTGAAGAACTGTTTGCTGACTTAAGCATTGGAGTGCCTACGCAGGGAACCACCCCTACGTCCCTTTGACTTTTCTTGTTTGGCAAAAGCTTTTTGGAGACACGTGGAGATAGAGTACGAACAGCACGTCAGCACGCCTTTATTGTTGTTTTGTGCAACAACAATTGGTGTCGTCTGTGGGAAACGTATAAAAGCCAATTAAGACTTTCAAGATGGTGAGAACAAGATCGACTAACATGAGAACTGTAAGTGATGAGAACTCCATGAGTTCCCCTGAACAACCAATTCACCATATGAATCAGGTGAACAGAGAAGATGAGAGAGTAACTGTGTCTGCAGTAGAATTTGACGCTCTGAGGAAGTAGAGTGAAGAAACGACTCAAGCGTTGAGAGCCATGGTAGACCTGTTCAAGGGAGTCATCCCGACATTGAGTCTGCCGCCTGCCGTGTAGAATTTGGTGGGAGAAACAAGTCAAGGGGTCCCGTCGCATGCGTTTGGGCGACAGGAGAATGCGACAGCAGTAGATCCCTCTTAACGGCAGGAGGCTCCCCTCGTAGAGGAGGATGATATTCAGCAAGAGGTTTGCCATAGGTACCCAACGGGAGGCCGACGAGGCGGTAAATCTAGAACCTGCGACAGGGGTCGTGTGACAGATGTCTGATGTCAGGCGACAGGGTTCTGGTATCATGCGACAGGTGTCTGGGTGACAGAATGTTGACCGAGAGGTAGGGTCTTCCGCCAACCACTGTGATTTGTCAAATTTTGCTGGTACCAACTTTGAACAAGGTATCGAAGGTGTTGGAAAGAACGGTGGCGATGACCAAAGCACTTGGGGAGTCAGGTTGGAGTTTGACCCCACTTGGTGTACACAAATGGCACGAACAAGTGCACCTCAAGGAAGGAGTAAGGAAATAGTGGCCGAAGACTTGCCTGATTCGTCTCATGCTAGGAATCAATTTACTCCCTCAGTGGACATGAAGAAGATGATAGAACAGGTACTTGAAGAGAAGAAATTAGAGTCCGCAGAGGAGAGACAGAGGAGAAGGGTACCATTTTGCACAGCCATACTGCAGAAACCCCTGCCTCCAAAATTCAAAATGCCATAGATGACCGCATACACAAGAAAGACAGACCCCTATGATCATATGCAGAATTATGAAGCACTAATGTTACTACATGGATGAGAAGATGAGATAATGTATAGGGCCTTTTCTCTAACTCTATTTGGGCATGAGATGAAGTGGTTTAATAACCTGACTGAGGGGTCTATCGTCTCTTTTAACCAATTGCGAAGCGAGTTTCTTAAGACATATACGGTGAATAGTCAGAGAAGGAAAGAACCGACTTATTTACTCACTCTTGAATAAGGAGTTAAGGAGTCATTGAAGAGTTATGTGGATCATTTCAGAGACGCTACTCTAGAAGTACGGGACCTACAAGTCGATATAGCCGTGGCAGCCATGTTACAAGGAACAAGGTCTGAAAAACTGTAAGAATCCCTGTCGCTAGACCAGCCAACCACGATCTCAGACCTGCTTTCTTGGGCAAATAAATATGTCACCCAGGAAGAAGTGATGAAAATGGTGGGGAATGGAGAATCCAAGGAGGGAAGGAAACGAGGAAGAGAAGTTCCTGAAGCATCCTCTAGTTAGTCAAGGAAATTTAACAAAGCCTCTACAATGAAATATACCACCTATATCCCACTTACTGAATCTCGAGCTTCGGTGTTAGCGGCTATTGAGGGGTCAGGTCTTATACGGCCCCCAAAGAAAACATCCGGGAATCTGGGCCGTGACACGGACTGGTACTGTAACTACCACTCAGCACATGGGCATTCGACTGAGAAATGTAGGGAGTTAATGAATCAGCTAGAGAAGCTAGCGCGTGATGGAAAAATAAATCGATTTGTGTGGAGAAGTGACAGGAGCAACTATCCTACGCGAAACAGAGGAAACTACTTTAAAGACAAAAGAGGTGAAAACAGGGAATTGTAAGGCGAAATGAAGGTGACAGGAGAGATACTGACAGGAGGATAGATAGAAGGAATAAAGAGGGAGATAATGAACCCACAGGGCCAGCCATTAATGTGATATCCGGAGGTGAATCGTTAGTTGGTACATCTTCCTTGTCTCGGAAGTCTTACACCCAGCAAGCTCACCAAATTAACTCAGTAATGGAGGACAAGCAGGATGAAGAGCCCATTACTTTTACGCCAGCTGACGGAGGAGATGTAATGATCCCTCATGATGACCCAATGGTGGTTTCAACAGTGATAGCAAAGCATCCAGTGAGTCGTATTCTAGTCGATAATGGGAGTTCGATGAATTTGATATACTCGAACTACTTTAAGAAGATGAATATCTCATATGACAGACTAAAGCCAGTGCCTATACCATTATACGGCTTCTCTGGAGAGAAGGTGAAAGTGGTAGGTGCCGTTCAGCTGCCTGTTACATTAAGAGAGAGCCCGAGAAATGTCGTCCGTCAAGTGTTGTTCATGGTGGTGAAGTCAACATCAGTGGCTTATAATATGATCTTCGTACGACCATTGTTAAATGACATGAGAGCGGTGGTGCATCCCTGTTATCTACTAATGAAGTTCTCGACTCCCCAAGGTGTTAGCCAAGTAAGGGGAGACCAAAGGAAGGCTAGGACGTGTAATATTGCGTCCACCACGTGTAAGGGGATTCAGAAGAAGGAAACCCTTACGATTGAAGAACCGCCTAAGCCAAAACTTGATGAGGAAATGGAGGCAGTCCGGTTGGTTGAAGGGGATGAAGAAAGAGTAGTATATGTGGGAAGCCAGCTGCTTGAAGAAATAAAAGGGGAAATAATCTAATGTTTAAAGGAAAACACTGATGTGTTTGCATGGACCTCAGCGATATGCCTGGGATTGACCCTGAAGTCGCTTGTCATCGGTTGAACATAGTCCCAGGGGCAAGGCTGATAAAGCAGAAGAAGAGAAATTTCACTCCGGAGAGACAACAGGCCATAAACGAAGAAATCTCGAAGTTGTTGCAGGCAGGGTTTATTAGAGAAGTTAACTATCCATAATGGTTGGCTAACGTTGTAATGGTAAAGAAAGCCAACGAAAAATGGAGAATGTGTGTGGACTTCACGGATTTGAACAAAGCATGCCCTAAGGATTCGTATCCACTACCTCGAATTGAGAAGTTAGTAGATGAAACTTATGGGTACGAATTGCTTAGTTTCTTAGATGCCTTTTTGGGGTACCACCAGATCATGATGCATCCAGAGGACAAGGAGAAGACCTCATTCATTACCGATAATGGAACGTATTGCTATCGAGTAACGTCGTTCGGTTTGAAAAATGCAGGGGCAACCTACCAGCGCATGGTGAATAAGGTGTTCAAAGACTTGTTGGGCAATACCATGGAAGCTTATGTTGATGATATGATCATAAAAAACCGAAGGGAAAAGTCGCATGCTGAGAAGATGCCGAAGGTATTTAATGTGTTGTGGCAGTATGAGATGAAGTTAAACCCCAATAAATGCTCATTCGGGGTGAGGTCTGGAAAGTTTTTGGGATTCATGATCACTAATTGCAGGATAAAAGCTAATCCCGAAAAAGTTCAAGCTATTCTGGACATGAGGCCACCCAATGCTGTTAGAGAGGTTCAAAGGCTAACAGGAAGGATAGCAACTTTGAATCGCTTCTTGTCCAAATCAGCTGAGAGGAGTCTACCATTCTTTAAGGCGATAAAGGCGGGAAAGAACTTCAAATAGACAGAAGAGTGCAATGATGCTTTTGAGAAGTTAAAGGACTACTTGAAAGAGTTGCCTCTATTATCTCGACCACAGCCCGGAGACCATCTCCTCATGTATCTCGGTGTAGGAAAGAAAGCCGTAAGTGCAATCCTACTAAAGAAAGAAGGAGACAGGGACTGTCCGATCTATTATGTAAGCAAAGTCCTACTAGATGCCGAGACGAGGTACCCCCTAGTCGAAATAATAGTTCTATCCTTGGTGATGGCAACTCAGAAGTTACGACCTTACTTCCAGGCTCACTCGATGACTGTTTTAACAAACCAGCCTTTAAGGCAAATACTGCAGAAATCAGAGCACTCCGGACATCTGACCAAATGGGCTATCGAGTTAAGTGAATATGACGTTCACTTCCAGCCTCGCCAAGTAATAAAAGGGCAGGCGTTGGTGGATTTCATTGTAGAATGTACAGACGGGAGGTTTTAGAAGAAACAGAGTTAGTCTGGTAGAAATTATTTGTGGATGGGGCTCGTACCATGGATGGTAGTGGAGTTGGAATTGTGCTAAATTCACCTGAAGGGGAAACCTATGAGTATTCCTTGCGTTTCGATTTTCCAAGCTCGAACAATATAGCTGAGTACGAGGCCTTAATCACTGGGATGAAACTTGCGGAGATTTAGAAGTTAGTAACTTAATGGCCCATAGCGATTCACAATTGGTGGTAAATCAGTTCTTGGGTGAATATGAAACACGATAACCAGCTTTAGTCCCCTATCTGTAGAAAGTGCAATTATTGGCACAATCGTTTAAGAACTTTCAATTGACTCAGATAAACCGGTCTAAGAACAGGCATGTGGATGCCCTCTCAAAGTTGGCTTCTTCTAGAGGAATCAAAGGCGGTATGGTCAAAATGGAATCCCTCGCTAAGCCAAGTACCGAAGAAGAAGATGTCAGCAATGTTGAGATCGAAGGTGATTGGAGAAGCCCGATCAAAGACTACATATTGGGGGGCACACTCCCAACTGACAAAGATGAGACCCGAAGGCTAAAGTTGCAAAGTGCTAGATTTACTGTGGTGAACAAAGAACTCTACAAACGTGGATTCACTACACTCTTGCTAAAGTGTCTAGGGCCTCAACAGGCTGAATACACCCTGGCTAAAGTCTATGAGGGGATATGCGGTGAACACTTAGGGGCTCGAGCCTTGGCTACGAAAATATTGCATGCGGGGTTTTATTGGCCTACACTGAAGAAGGATGCCACTGAAAAGGTGCGAAAGTGAGAAAATGCCAAAAGTTCACCCCTATAGTCATTGCGCCAGTCTCGACCCTTCAGAGCACTCTTCAACCAACGCCATTCACGCAGTGGGGCCTAGACATCCTGAGACCTTTTCCCTTGGGCACAAGACAAAGGAAATATTTGCTCGTAGCCATACACTACTTCACAAAATGGATAGAGGCAGAGCCTTTGGCTACAATTTCTGAAAGAAAGGTGGAAGCAATGGTTTGGAGGGATGTCATTTGCCGTTTTCGAATACCTCATGTGCTTAATGCTGATCATGGGAAACAGTTCGATTGTGATGCATTCCAAACATTATGTAAAGGCCTAAGCATTCAGTTAAGAATCTCCTCTATATCTTACCCTCAAGCTAATGGGCAGGCCGAGGTGAGCAACTGAACTATACTGCATGGTTTGAAGACCAGACTGGACAAGGCAAAGGGAGTATGGGTAGATGAGCTCCCAAGTGTCCTATGGGCCGACAGAACGACAAGTAAGGTGTCGACAAGGGAAACACTGTTCAATTTGGTGTATGGGACTGAGGCCCTCATCCCGGTTGAAAAAGGGGCTGAATCACCTAGATTAATCCCTTACGTTGAAGAACTTAACTCTCAAGGACTAAGAGAGAATCTGGACCTGATAGATGAGTTGAGGGACACGACAAAAGTAAAATTGGCTGCCTACCAACAGAGGGTAGCCACTTATTACAATGCGCGAGTTAAGAACAGAGAATTGCAAGAAGGAGACCTGGTACTGAGAAAGTTAGCAATTACAAACGCCCATAGGGAGGATGGAAAATTTCGGGCTAATTAGGAAGGATCTTACAGAATCAGAAGGATGATCGGACCTAGCACATGCACCTTAGAAACCTTGCAAGGAAAAAAAATCTCGAAGACTTAGAACGCCAACCATCTCAAGCGGTACTGGTAGTGAAATATTGTACTTTTTATGATTCTTGACTTTATTTTTCCATCTATTATTCCGTTACTTTACAGATATTATTGTTTTGTGATTATCTGATTCATGAATAAAGGCCAACTATTCACTTTGTATATTCTCTAATGCAATGTTTTAGATAGATTATGTGATGCAGGAAATGGAATGAGGCAAAAGCTGGCCAATCAAAAGTCACTAAGCGAAAAATGCACGAGACGGGCAAATCAAAAGTCCCTAAGCGAAAAATACGTGGGACGGACAAATCAAAAGTCCCTAAGCGAAAAATGAGCGAGATAGGCAAATCAAAAGTCCCTAAGTGAAAAATGCGCAAGACGGGCAAATCAAAAGTCCTTAGAGATGCAAAACATGAAACATGTTACGAGGTACGTTACAATATATATGTTTTGCAATTGGTTCAAAAAATATATATATATATTCTATGATTGGCTTATCAAATCTAACAAGTCCTTAAGCGAAAAAAGCGCGAGTTAGGCACAAATGCTCGAGAACAGTTCATCTTTGAATAAGAATAATAACACTGTCTCAAAGCAGAACCTGGGAAGCAATATAAAGGTATGCTTTATGATGCAAAATAGAATTATTCGATATTTCTAACGCTTTAATGCTGTTTTTTAGAACTTTGTGATATAACAGTTATGAATATGAAATATTCATTCAGACAAAAAAAGAAAAAGCTACAAAAAGCAATTGTACTTTTCATTGAGAATTCTTTACATTGAGTTAACAAACAAAATGAAATACAAAATATCATAATCTATGGTGAGGACCAAGTCAGCCGGCTGAGAAGATGCCGCATCAGCACTAGGGCCTTCAATAATCGGAGGAACAGGAATTTGAGGAGCCTGAAGATCAGGAACTTGAGGAGTCGGAGGATCAGGGTCCAAAGGAGCTGAAGAAGACATCCCGGAAAAGGGAGCATCACTTGAAGGCCCAACCATAGCCGCAGAGTTTGGTACAGGATCAACGGCTGCAGAATCAGAAAATTGGAACTCATCGCCGTCTAACCCTAGCAGTGCCTCGATAGACTCAGGTAGATCGCCCACCTCGATAGGTTCAGGCTCATTATACATCGCTGTAGGCCCGAATTAGTCACGTGCCCCAATAGGCTCAGGCTGGCTGCGTGGTTGTCGAGGAGGCTACGGACCTTCAAGATTGTCCAGGTCATCTGTGGTTCCTACCTCTAAATAGTCATCCAGACTTAGCGAGTCAGGTTCATATTTGGTCCAGGAAGGAGCTTCATAGTACTGGGCCTCCTCAGTGAAAAGTAACTCAGGGAAAGACTCATCAGGTCGATGCTTCTCCAACCAAGAGCGGGCTAAGTAAAAGCCATACTTGATGAATCCCGCCGCAAGCTCTTCTTTCTTCTCATAGCAGTGTTGAGGTAGGCGGTATTCACGGATGGCCTCAGCTCGGACCTCTTTTTACCAATCTAACACATTCTGCAGCTTGTCGATGGGCTTATCCCGTTGCCTCCTCATGGCCTCCCGATCATCGACTGCCTTATTAGGCCTCTTCATATCCTTAAAAGGAGGCTACTTTCGCTTGTTCTTCTATCAGCCTCTGATCAAGATCCGTGTTCCTCTTGGTCAATTCCTCGACCCTGCCAGTATATAGGCGAAGCTAAACAACCTCATTCAAAAGCTCCATATTTCTCTCTCGGAGCTCACGAATTTCTTTGTCAACTTGCTCTCTAAGAGCCCTATGCCATGCATTAACGACTGCCATTTGCTGAGCCGACTGACAAAACAAAGAACAAAAGTAACTCAAAAACCCGATGAAAGAGGTTAAAAAAGGGAATATAACTACCAAATAAGTGTGACACTCCCACTTTCATCGCGAGATAGTTAGAATTATCCTTAGCTTCTGCAAGGTTTGTGAAAAGCCCCGCCTCATCACGGGGAAGGATGGTGCTCCAGGCCAGACGAGATGCTATCCCAATCTCCTCAATGCTATCATTGTCATTCACTCCGGGATAGGTCTGGAAGTCTTCTCCATCTACGACGACCCCACTATCAACTACATAGCGCTTCACGGTAGGATTGGCTACCCTAGGCAAGATTGGTCTCGTAGGCATTAAGGCTTCAATGATCAACTTCTTCCTATATTTACGCCTAGGATGGCGAGGAGCCGACCTATCCTCGGCAGCATTGGAACCACCTTCTCGGCGGGCTGACTCACTCCTCTGCGACCCAAAGCTTTCTTGATCGTCTGAGCTACAATCATGGATAAGAGGCCTCTTTCGCTTGTTTCTCTCGACCTCTTGCGCTTGTTTCTCTCGACCTCTTGCGCAGGACAGCTAGGCCCACCGATAGCCAGAGGAGGGGGAGTAGGAGCACGAAGATGTCCAGAAGCGGAGGCTCCGACCTGCGACATTGTTGAGAAGGAAGAGCCGCTCTGGCAGAAGCATTGGCCTGCCTTCTGCGCATAGCATTATGAAAGTTCATATATGCATAATACAAGGAGAAGTAATCAGCAAATCTAAATCCAAAATGCCATGCACACGGATATATAAAGTAAAGAAAATTAGAAACCTATAATATCGGTAAAACCCTCTAAGTTATCCAAATTCGGATCAGCCGGAAAGTCAACGAAAGGGCTCCTAAAGGCATTGCCCTAAGTCCATTCAAGATCCTCCTCGAATGGACCACTGGCACCCGAAACCTCAGGTGTCTCGTCTCTCGAATCTGGTGAAGGTTCGTCTACAAGGTGACCTAAAGGGTTAGAGGTCTCGGCTATAGGAAACTTGGGTGGTTAGATAGGGCCAGGATCGGACACGTGCGAGCTAGTAGGGAGGATAGATGGGGTAGCAGGAGTCCCAAAAACTTCTCGGCTTACCCCCCAACCGGCTGCTGTAATATTCTCTAGAGTTAGAAGGGAAAATAAATTACGTTCCCCAGTAGAACAAATTCACCGTATAGGCTCACCAAAGTGGTCTCTTAAAGACTCTACTCTAAATCTTTCCGAGCGCTTCGAGTGGTCGCTGGTGTCACGATTCCATCTAGTACGTATGTGCAAGTCACTTGGAATCTCAACAATGACCTACTCGCTCTCAAAACTGCGCAATTTATTAGGGAGGTCCGAGAAAATTTTGTTATTAGGAAACTCGTCGACCTTTAACCTCTACAGAGAAAACATTATTAACACTTTCAACCCACGGACCCTGAAAAAGGCACTTACAAGAGGAACCGTTGGAACAATATCCAGGTTGTGACACACTATGGAAAAAGCTACCAGTTGAGCCCATGCGTGGGGATAGAGTTGACACGGAACAATGTCCTTATACCTAAGGAATGCTTGAGCAAACTCAGGGAGAGGGAAGCGAAAGCCAAAGGATAAAGATGCTTTATGAATGGCTACACCACTTTTGACTAAGTTGGGTGTAACTTCCCCACTGACTGGAAGTCTATAACGGTAACTGGAAGGAAGGGGAAAACGAGTGTTGAAATCTTCTAAGTCCGCATTCGTCAGTGCGCATTCAACACCACCCTTTCTAAGTGATTTACCCGGACGTTGCGAAGACATGGTAAAAGAAGCAATGAAAAACCAAAAATGGGCAACAAACCTGTTAGGCGACAGACCTAATAGACGAGAGACTTGTTGGGCGACAGACCTATTTGGCGAGGAACCTACAAGCGTGAAGCAAGGACTCAAGTGTGTGGGAGACCTAGGCTCTACGCGAAAGACTAAGACACCTGCGGGAGACCTAAAAATAGCTGCTAGAGATGATAAGTAAGACGACAGATGGATACTTACTGATATCATGATAAGCGAAAGGCTCCTGGTGTGAGGCGAAAGACTTTTGCGACAGACCCTTTCGCAAGAGAACCTAGGCTCTACGCGAAAGACTAAGACACCTGCGGGAGACCTAAAAATAGCTGCTAGAGATGATAAGTAAGACGACAGATGGATACTTACTGATATCATGATAAGCGAAAGGCTCCTGGTGTGAGGCGAAAGACTTTTGCGACAGACCCTTTCGCAAGAGAATCAAGGATGTGCGGCAGGGTACCAAGTCAGAGGATTTTCGGAGATGGTCTTGCTGAAACTCCAACAGCTTATATAGCCGCGACAGGGAATACCAAACGTCGCGCCTAACAACGCCTCCCTCAAAACCAAGCTTTTCTACCTACAAATACTAGAAAAAATCACAAAAATTAGAAAACTATTCACGTTGGGCTAAGGCCCAAAAACACATATTTATACTCTCTTGGTTGGAGAAATCCAATAAGAAAGTGGGGAGCAATTGATATGTCAAAGTCTATCTACATTGGGCAGGGCCCAAACACGTTAGAATCCACCACGTGGCAAGGGATCATTGGGTCAGGTGGCCTTCAGAGACAAAGGGCATAGCCTGCGACAAGACATCTGTCACAGGCGATAGACTCCCACGTCAATCGCCTGTCGCCCGTCGATTGACATGTGGCGCTTCTCCGGGCTTCCGTGAGCGACAGACTCCTACTGCCAACAACATGCCACACTTTTGAGTCTTTCGCCGGCGACAGGCTGCTGCTAATTCCGGGATTTACGAAATTTGTGTTCTATTTGGAAACAAACTCCTAGTAAAAGGACATGATCACCCTCAGGTAATTAACCTAGAATATTCACCTATAAATAGGCCCACGGTATAATTCTATTCTCTAATTTTTTACGACAGGCTTTTACGCTTCCCAATACTGAAGAACTTTTTGCTGACGTAAGCATCGGAGTGCCTATGCAGGGAACCACCCCTGCGTCCCTCTGACTTTTTTCGTTTGGCAGAAGCTTTTTGGAGACACGTGGAGACAGAGTACGAACAGCACGTCAGCACACCTTTATTGTTGTTTTGTGCAACAACAACTTTAATTAGTTAGTTTTTTATATTATTTATATGTTTTAATTTTTTATTTTGATTTTGATTTTGATTTTAATTTTGATTTCGATTGTGATTTTATTTTTTTTAATTATTATTCTTGGTAAGACTATAATGAAAAGAAAAAATTGGATATATGATAAAGGAAGAAGATTTGCTTGCTAAAAATATTAGAAATGAATTATAGCATTAAATTGTATCAAGGACCAAATCAAATAAAAATCTTCATCTTGATTTTCCAAGTCGAGCTTCCATTGTTCTACATCTATTCCTTGCTTCCTACTCAACAAGCATCCCAGCTCACTCTCTATTTCTGTACCCTTGCCCGAGACTGCTTCACTGCACTTCCTGCATCATCGAATGTGCGAACTACTACCCAAGTTGCGTTTCTAGTACCTCTAAACCTTGTTACTGCATCGTTTCTACTACCCTGCATAACTGTGCTTCGTCGTTCCCTGCTATCGTCTACTGCCTTGCTTTAAAACCGAGAAGTAGAGGAAATCTGATGCCAAAACCGACAACTTTAACTTAAAGAAAGCGAGAGTTGCCTTGGTGCCAAGCTGTGAAAGGGCTGATATAGATGAATTGCTTTGCTGTTCTTGTGTCTTTTGCTACCAAGTTGCATGAAACCTAAGCCATAAAAGGCTCTGTTTGCAGGAGATTGAAAAGAAAATTGAAGCAATTGAGGTTCACGTGACGTTGCATTTGTAAGGTTTGTTTTGTTTAGGGTTTTTCTTTTTATCGTTTATGTATTAAGGTTGTGTCGTATACAGTGCAATTAATCAATATCCTTAAGTTATTTAATTAATTTAGATTAAGTTGTTAGATAAGTTTGTAACTTTGATCAATAATTTTGTTTAGTTTGAGAAATATTTAGATATAATAATAATCTTATTTGGTTTGCTTAACATTTTTATTCATTTATCTTTAGATTAATTACTTTGAGTTAATGTTAGTTTTTAAAATTATTTAATTGCATTAAAATAAATTATAGGTTAAGCAAATTAGATTTGGATTATGCATAAAATTTATAAATTAAAATTCTGTTAAGTCAAAATTGCTTGCAAATTATTCAATAATTCATTAAAAAAATATGAAAATAAATTGAGATTATTCCGACCATGAAGTCATGAATGGTTGATATTTGAAAATTTCTAGGTAAGAGGTTTTCCTTAAATTTCACCGATATGTTGGAAGGTTTAAGAAAAAATTTCAATATTAATAATTGATATTTATTTTCATAATACATTAATATGATAATAAATAATAAATACTAAATAATAAAATATGATAAAAATAAAATAAATAACGTATGTAAAGCATTAAGTGATGGGTACATATAGGCTTAATTAATAATAAATAATATATAATAAAGAATAATAAATGATAAAATAATAAAATTCAGTATAGTATAATAAATAATAAATTATTAATAAACAATAAATAAGTGATCAATAAATAAAATTAAAATAATTAAAATAATCAAAGAAATAAAAAACGAAGAATAAATAAAGATATAATAAATTAAAATTTAGGTTAAAATAAATTTGGAAATTTCAATAAGATATTTAATGAACCGGACGACGGAGCTTCTCAAAAAAAGTCAAATGGTACTACTTGGATACTCTTGATGTGAGGATGATTTTTAAAAATTACACCAGAATGATAGTGAGTTTCTTAGAAATTTTTCAACATTTAAATATTTGGATAAAATAAAGAACATTTAAGTTAAAGACTATTTAATCAAAACCTTTCAAAGATAACACAAGATCAATTAGGTACCATTTTAGAATGGATGTTATGAGGGTGCTAACATCTTACTCACACGTAACTGTGCCCTTGAACCTTAAATTTGAGATCTAGACCAATCTTTGTCCTTAATTTGAATAGGTGACCAATAATCCTTATGTTTGAATGATTGATGGTGACTCCGTAATTTGTGTCTAACTATTAGGTTTTCCAAACCTAATACGTTATGACAACTATATGGATGAGTTGATAAATTTAAAGGTATGAGTGAAGTCAAGAAGTGAATGCAAAGTTGTGATAATAATAGAGTGGATAAGGAACCCATTTTAGATAGTTTTACGAATAATGGATAGTGGGATATAATTCAATGAATATACATTGATGTGGGTATTATATAATATATAATATATATATATACACATATATATATATATACATACACTTGGTAATGTGCCTATAGTTCTGGCATAAAGAGAATACAAATGTTAATGTATGTAATATTGTAGTTTGTAAGGCATGATGAGCATGGGGTGAGAATTGTGTTGTTATGAGAGAGGATATAAGAAAAATATGCTAAGATGTATGTTAGCACCTTATTGTTGTTTTTCATTATATTAAGCGCGCGTGCATGTTATATGATAATTGTAAAATTTTGAACAAGGTGGGTAAAGAAAAAAAATTATATATATATATAAATATATAAATATATATGTATGTGTGTGTGTGTGAAGTGAAATTTGTGGATTTAAGGAGTTTTGGAAAATGTTATGGTAGATGAGAAAACTGTGTTATGTGATTTTATGATTAAAAGTGTAGTTGGTTACGACATGACGGAAATGGATTGAGTTGATAGTTATATACATTTATGAGGATTACATACATACATACATACATACATACATACACACACACACACACACACACACACACACACACACACACACACACACATATATATATATAAAGATTATGTGCTAAAATTGTATGTTTGTGCTATATTGTTCTCTTCTTAAAGCTAGGCCAGTTATATATATAAATGTATATATATAAATAGTTGGTTACGACATGGCGAAAATGGATTGAGTTGAAAGGTATATACATGTATGAGGATTATATATAAATATATATATATATAAAGATTTTGTGCTAAAGTTGTATGTTTGTGCTATATTGTCCTTTTTTTTAAGCTAGGCCTATTTTATTCTCACACACACATATACAGAGACACATATATATGCTATATGTTTGGGGGATGATATTTTAGGTTGATTTTGACCTGTGATTGAGATACTGGGAATAGTTACATTTATGTCATTATAATGCCCGATTATGGTTGAAAATCACCCTAAGCACACCCCGTAGGGTTATCCATGTTTGCAGTATGCATCGTTGTCACTATGCATGGCATGAATGAATTAATGCATCGAGATCCATAAGCATTTGTGAGTAACAAATATGCTTTTACTAATGTGTCAAAATCCAGTTATCCATGTGATGATTTGTTTTCCCAGACAACCTTAGTACCATGATTTTGTATTTTGATGAGTTGTTCAAAGCTAGTACTACCTTGTCTTATTGGCATTTAATTGCATGTTTTCAAAATGGCATAATGTTTTAATCATAAAAACTTTGTTTTAAACCTATCTCTGCACGAATTTTGATACTTGAGACATTTGGCATCGTGAGATACCTATGTGGCATCGTGTCATGCCTCTATGGCATTTAAGCGCCTTTATATGTATACACGTCATTGAATCTGTCTGTGTACCAGTGGATATCGTTGTATTGTAGATAGGATTGTGAATTATCCGACAACTAGTCGAGACACGTACCTCAGCTACTAGATGATTACTAGTGCTGGGATGATTCATGATCATTAATAGAGTCGTAGTATGGAACTGTGATTTGAGCCCTAGTATGGGACTATAACCACTGCTAGTTGCAGTGAATGCTTTCAAAAAAAGCTTAGTTGGTTATCTTACCAAATCTTGGTTATATTACACAATCTCGGGAATGATGCCCGTATCTGAATAAATGCTTTTAAATATGCATTTTTAGATTAATTTAAGGAAAAGAATGTGTTTCTTATTCCTTTTTGTATAGGATCTCGGTTTGCATCGATATGGACATTTACATGATTTAATGTTCATCTGCATAAGGGTTTTACACTGTATAATTATATTTATATTGAAAATTTTGTAAACTACACTTAGTTAACTTATTTTTAATGCATTTGGTATATGCATAGCACATGCATTCAGTGTTTAAGTTATGTACATGTGCACCACTTGGGATGATAGGTGTTAGGACATGGGGAAATGAGAAGCTTCAAAGCATGCTTCTGACTGATACTCCTAAAAGCCTTGACACGAAAACCTTGACACGAAAACTTAAGTGTCTAGTCTAGCTAGGCCATCTCACTACATATGCATAAGAGATGATTTACAGGATTATTACTCGATTTAGCATGCATATGCATGCACATAGTATGATATAAGCTTAGCATCTCTTAGTGTATATTTTCTTACTAGGCTTTAGCTCAACCCCTCTTCCTCATCATAGATTACTTTAGATAGGCTCAGATGTGAGTGCAGTGCACTGAAAGCTCAACGTGCGGGTTACTGAGCATTATTACTTTTTTGATAAGGTATAGACCCTTTTCTTACTTTTGTTTATATCCCAGGCACCAAGATTCTTTTTATACAAAGTGTATAGGATTAGGATGTAAGTTCTAGGACTGAATTAAGATTTTATGAAATTGCGTCTTGTAATGAAAAGGAACTTGATATTATATTTTGATTGAAATGTAATATTTTGAAGGGTTTATTGAGATAATTGATGTGCCACTAGTTGTAATAATATTATGTTGTTGTATGAGGATAGATAATAGATATATAATATGAAAAGAATTTTCAGTTCTGAATTTGGCACACATTACAAGGTAATTAAATGGGACCTTAGACAATTAGTTTTAAACAGTTAAATGAGTATTAGTCTACTTGTTAGGTGTTAACTACACTAAATGAGTGATAAACATAGTGAGTAAAGGAAAAAGTTAGCCCGAAAATCTTAGCTTCCGAGGGCGCTATAGATTGGTATCATAGTACAATTTATCTAGTATCGTGTCAGTGTAGGTAGGTTAAAAGTGAAATTACATCTCATCCTACTGTGTATTGTCTGTATATAAACTACGAATAATGTTTGAAAGCATAATCAAATGCTCATTTAGATAGAAGAAAGTTAAGCTAAGATAAGTGAAACTGGTGGACTACCACCTCTACCTCCAAATCCACTCACATGACAAGATAGTTTCAATGCAGTTTAACCAACTTAGAGCATGAGATAAACGCTCTTAATGCCATGTTTGTTTGGCATTTTGGTCATAGCTCCCGAAAGCTACGACCACCACTACCTCTTCATCTGTATATTACTTAAATTCAAACTCTTCAATAGTTGCAGGCTATTCCTTAGCCACGGGCCAAGGTTGCAGCTAATAGAAAGAAGGTTAAGGATAAGAGAGTTGGGAAAAGAAAGCTGATCTAGAATCAGGTATTAAGAAAGAGGTGGATAGTTGTAACGCCTCGACTCAAGATTTCTGAGTTTTCTACCTCATTAGGCTCTAAGTTTTTCTCGAGTTGTGGTAAGTATAACAGAACTAAGCCCTGTCAATAAGAGACTTGAGCCTAATTTCAGTGTGGAAAGTTAGGACATGAAGTTAAAGATTACCTGAAAGTAAGGATGTTGGATAGTAGAATAAATGCCAAGATTAGGATTGTTTATTAGTCAACTTTTCTGTTTTAATGTTTACCTGCAGATTCCTTGTTTTTAGGGATACTATTAGATTTTTATAATTATCTAGTTTCCTATTTTGAATTTCTAAAAGCTTACTTTCTGTTTAAGCTTTTAGTCTATATATTGTAATTATTTGGCATGAATAAACAAAGCTAGAGATTTTTTCTTTTATTAGCCTACTATCTATCGACCTCTGCTTTCATGGTATCCAAGCCAAGCTTTCCTGCTGGCAGATTATTTCTGTAACACTAATAGAAATCCAAAACAACTTCCATAGCTGGTACCGTCCAGTCATCTTCCTCTGTGTGTCATCTAGGGGTTTACCCATTCAAATTCCTTCATCCAATGTCCTTGGTTCCATCTCATCCTCTGAAACTAATCACTGTTTTCAAATAACCCAACATAAATTAAATGGGTTAAATTTTCAGGAATGGTTTCAATCAATTTTTCTTATGATCAAAGGCAAAGGGAAGATAGGCTATCTCATAGGTGATGTCCCTTCACCTGATTTAGCAGATCCTAGTTTTAAGACATGGGAGGCTGAAAATTCAATTGTCATGGCTTGGTTAATTAATTCCATGGAGCCTAGAATTGGGATGACCTACTTATTCTACAAGACTGCCCATGAGATTTGGGTGACTGTTCAAGAGATGTATTCTGATTTACAGAACTCATCACAGTGTTTCGAAATCTACTCCACACTTCGGAATACAAGGCAAGGCAGTAGGTCAGTCATTGAGTATTATAATGTGCTAGTTGAATTATGGCAAGAAATGGATTTGTTCTATACAATAAACTGGAAATGTTCAAATAACAGTAAATTGTATAACCAAATGCTTGAAAAAGAAAGAGTTTTTTATTTTCTTCAGGGGTTGAATAAAAAGTTAGATGAAGTTAGAGAGAGGATCCTTGGAATGAAGCCACTTCCATCAATCCGTGAAGTGTTTGCTAAAGTTAGAAGGGAAGAAAGCAGAAAAAGAGTCATGTTGCATTTGAATACTATCGAGGAGACTTAACTTGGCTGAGCCTTCGCAACAACTCGAGGAGACTCCAACCATAATTCCGAAACCACCAGTCAAAGGAAAATAAGCTGTGGTGTGAACACTACAACAAACCATACCACACTAAAGAAACATGTTGGGATATTCATTGGAAACCTGTGGATTAGAAGCCAAGGAGTCAACGAAAGAAGAACCCTTCAGCAAATATAGCTGAAACCACTACAGAAACCAAGAGGCTAAATGCAGCCACTTCCCCATTCACAGCAGAAGACATGGAGATGTTAAAAAACCTGCTAAATCAGCCTAGAAATGAGTCGCCTGCCCTAACAACATCTACTGTTAATGTTGCTCAAAACGGTAACACACAGTCATCTTTTTGTTAAAAAGGAAATACATGAAGGGTGGACCATTGATTTAGGGGCGTCTGACCACATGAATGGGTCCCCTTCTGGTTTCTCATCATATAAAAGGTGTAATGGTGAAGAAAAAATTACTGCTGCAGATGGTAAATCCTCCGTAGTGGTTGGTTTGGGTGATTTGTTTCTCTCTAGGTTAACTTTAAAATCCATTCTCCATGTTCCTAATCTAAGATATAACCTTATTTCCATTAGCAAATTAACTAAAGATCAAAATTGTGCAGTAACTTTTTTTCCTATTCATTGTGAATTTTAAGATTTGTCATCGAGGATGATGATTGGCAATGCTGAGGAACGAAATGGTCTCTACTATCTCTCTGGTTCTCCTTCAAGGTCTTTATCACCTGAAAAATTTTCTTTGTCCACCTCTTCAAATTCAGATGTTATTCTTTGGCATAAACGTCTTGGTCATCCTAGTTTCAACTACCTAAAGTATCTGTACCCAAATTTATTTATCAATAAAGATGTTCGTTCTTTCCAATGTGAGCATTGTATTTATGCA
The DNA here is from genome assembly GCA_031772115.1 of Heritiera littoralis. NCBI lineage: Eukaryota > Viridiplantae > Streptophyta > Magnoliopsida > Malvales > Malvaceae > Heritiera > Heritiera littoralis. Next base: position 667,709 of record JAPDPK010000191.1, on the reverse strand, counting down.
AAACAATCACGAAAAAATCATCCTGCTCATACTTATCAAGCTTCAAAACCATTTCATTTTATTCATAATGACATCTGGGATCTTGCACGATTTCCATGTCACTGGAACACGGTGGTTTATTACATTCATTGATGATTATACTCGTGTGAGTTGGATTTATCTCATGAAAGTAAAATCTGAAGCAAGTCCCATATTTAAACAATTTCATAAACTTGTCACAAACATTTTTCAGTTTTCCTATTCAGATTCTTCGAACTAATAATAGTGGAGAGTATTTTTCACATGATGTTAAAAATTATTTTATTGAGCATGGTATTTTCCACCAAAGCTCTTGTACAAATACTCCCTAACAGAATGGTATTGCTGAGCGAAAAATCGTCACATTCTTGAAGTAGCTCGTTCTCTCATGTTTACAAGTCATGTTCCAAATTGTTTTTGGGGTGAGGCCGTGTTAAACGCTACATACCTTATTAACAGACTTCCCTCCAAAGTTCTTTAATTCGAAAATCCTCTCAGTTGTCTAAGAACATTATTTCCCCATGTAAGAATCCTTGATTCTCTTCCGCCTAAAATATTTGGGTGCAGTGTATTTGTTCATAATTCTAATCCCACTTGAGGAAAACTTGATCTGAAAGCCATAAAATGCATCTTCTTGGGGTATTCTCCTTCACAAAAGGGGTATAAATGTTATTGTCCATCATCCAAATGGTTCTATATATCCTATGACACCACCTTCCTTGAAAATCAATCCTTGTACCCTAATGCTTCTCTTCAGGGGGAGATTTCAACTGAAGAAAATCATTGGGATCCATCTATTTCTCTCCCAGTCTCATACCCTTCTCCTATTGCATCTCTAGAAGAGTCATCTATCCAACAGTTTAAACCTATACAAGTGATAGATCAAGGGGGAGAATCCGAGAAGACATTCCAAGGTGAACTGCAAGTTTACTCTAGGTGACAACGAGTTCCTCAACAAAACCAAACATTAGATTTAATGCCAAATCCAGAGGAAGACACACTGTCTAAGGAAGGTAATTGCACAGTTGATGATCTTAATGTTCCTATTGCTATTAGAAAAGGGGTTAGGTCTTGCACAAAGCATCCTATCTTAAGTTATCTTACATACTCTAAGCTGTCTCCAAAGCACAGGGCATTTACTTCAAAAATAGATCACATGGAGATTCCAAAACATGTTCATGATGCACTTTAAGATCCAAAGTGGAGAGCTGCTGTAATGGAAGAGATGACTACCTTGAATGAAAACAGGACATGGGATGTGGTGGATCTACCCGAAGGGAAGAAAGTTGTGGGATGCAAATGGATTTTTTCTATAAAGCTTGGTGCAAATGGGAACATAGACAGATACAGAGCAAGGTTGGTTGCTCAAGGCTATACTCAAACTCATGGTATAGTCTATGAAGAAACCTTTGCTCCTGTTGCCAAGTTAAATTCCATTAGAGTAATTATTTCTCTTGTTGCTAATCTTGACTGGAAATTGCACCAAATGGATGTTAAAAATGCAATCCTCAACGGATACTTAGAAGAAGAGGTGTATATAAGGCTACCATCGGGGTTGAAGAAGAGAGTAAAACCGGTAAGGTGTTTAAGTTGAAGAAATCCTTATATGGACTGAAACAATCTCCCAAAGCTTGGTTCACCAGATTCAGCACAGCCATGAAACAATTCTGCTGCACACAAGAGCAAGCTGATCACACTTTATTTGTGAAGCAGGGAAAAGATGGGAAGAAATTTATTCTCATAGTATACGTGGATGATATTGTTATCTCAGGTGATGATTCTCATGAAATTGATAGCCTTAAAAGTCGACTACAGACTGAGTTTAAGGTAAAGGATCTTGGTCACCTTCAATACTTCCTTGGAATGGAAATAGCTAGGAGCAGGTAAGGCATTTTCATTTCCTAAAGGAAGTACACTCTTGATTTGCTAAGAGAGATAGGAAAACTAGGGTGCAAACCTGCAGAGACACCTCTAGATCGGAGTTGGAAGCACAAAATAACTAAGGAAGATCCTCCTATAGAGAGGGAAAGATATCAACACTTAGTGGGAAAGTTGATTTACTTATCACTAACTAGGCCTGATATTGCCTATAGTGTTAGTGTATTAAGTCAATTCATGCATTCTCCCACCACGAGACATCTAGAGGCTGTGAATCATATTCTTCGCTACTTAAAACGAACTCCAGGGAAAGGACTACTATTCAGGAAGAATGATCATCGAAGTGTTGAATGTTTTGCAAATGCAGATTGGGCAAGTTCGGTTGAAGATACAAAGTCCACCACTGGATATTGCACAAAAGTATGGGGGAGTGTAGTCACTTAGAGGAGTAAGAAGCAGACTGTTGTTGCAAGAAGTAGCGCAGAGGCAGAATAACAAGCAATTGCTCAAGGAGTGTGTGAACTAATTTGGCTAAGTAGGTTACTATAAGACTTGCATATTCCATTGGAAGAACGTATGAGTCTTTACAGTGATAGCAAATTTGCCATTGGCATAGTTCATAACCCAGTCTAGCACGATAGAATGAAGCATGTTCACATTGACAGAAATTTCATCAAGTTAGAAATTAAGAATGGAACGTTTAGTTTACACTATGTGCCAACTAAGTCACAAGAAGCAGACATTCTCACAAAAGCCTTATTGAAGTTAGAATTTGACTCAAATGTCAGCAAGTTGGGAATGATTGATATCTATTCACTAGCTTGAGGGGGAGTGTTGGAAAGTAGAATAAATGCCAAGATCAAGATTGTTTATTAGTCAACTTTCTGTTTTAATGTTTACCAGCAGATTCCTTGTTTTGAAGGATATGATCAGATTTTTATAATTATCTAGTTTCCTATTTTTAATTTCTAAAAGCTTACTTTCTGTTTAAGCTTTTAGTCTATATATTGTAATTATTTGACATGAATAAACAGAGCTAGAGATTTTTTCTTTTATTAGCCTACTGTCCATTGACCTCTGCTTTCAAAGGACTACCACAACTGATGCTTTTACTCCAATTGTGGAAGGTAAAATTTGAGCTATTAAGTATGAAGTTTTTGTTTTGAATGATCCTAACTACAGGCATTTAGTTGTATACCTGATGAATGCTAGGAAAATGCTTTTAAAACTTGAGTATTAATATGTATATGTGTGTGTGTGTTGCCTAAAGGAACTAATAGGAAAAAGATCCTAAATGAGTTGTAAGTCGATAAGGTTAAATCTTGATTAGAAATTATGGAATAATATCAAGACAAGAATAGGTAAAGTGGGAAGAATGTGACAGTCGTAATTTTCAACCTCGGTTAGTAAAACGATTACATTAGACTTGTATAAGTTAATATAAAGTGTTTGTATTTAAATTTTTAGGAATTTAATTAAATTGAAAATTTAGGAAATAAATATAAAAAAATATATAAAATAATAAGTACACACACACATATATGTAAAGTGGGAAGAATGTGATAGTCGTAATTTTCAACCTTGGTTAGTAAAACGATTACATTAGACTTGTATAAGTTAATATAAAGTGTTTGTATTTAAATTTTTAGGAATTTAATTAAATTGAAAATTTAGGAAATAAATATATAAAAAATATATATATAAAATAATAAGTACACACATACACACACACACACATATATATATATATATATGTCACACACACATATATATAAAGTGGGAAGAATGTGACAGTCGTAATTTTCAACCTCGGTTAGTAAAACGATTACATTAGACTTGTTTAAGTTAATAAAAAGTGTTTGTATTTAAATTTTTAGGAATTTAATTAAATTGAAAATTTATAGGAAATAAATATATAAAAATTATATATAAAATAATAAGTACACACACACACATATATATATATATATGTGTGTGTGTATATATACACACACACTAAGTTGATAAACAAATATATATATATATATATATATGTGTGTGTGTGTGTAAATATAAAAACATATATATGAAAAAATATATTTATATATAAAAGTAATTAGTAAATATAAATTATATATACATGTATATGTATTAAATATAGTATATTATACATTATGATACATATAGATATTTTTATCAAATATATATTTATTATATATAATAATAAAATTAGAAAAAAAAAGGACCGATTGGCTTCTTCTCCATCAGTTTCCCACTATCATGGGATCTCAAATTTGCAAATGACGGGGGAGCACATTTGAAGTTCCTTCTCGGCAAACAAACAGAGAAAGAGAGAGGTGAGGAGCGATAGAAAGGTGAGGCAGAGTTGTCTTCGGGCGAAAAAGAAACGAGGAAGAAGAGGTGATGAAGCAAGAATCGGGGCTGAGGGAAAATCGATCGAAAAACTAGTGGAAGAAAGCCAATCTGGAAAAATCTGAGGTGAAGTGGCGACTACGGCAGTGGATTGAAGCAGTATTCTCGACAAGCCTGAAGGAGCGGCAGAGGAGGCGGGCTTCAGTCCGGGAGTTGCCAAGGCAGGTTCTTGCGCTGGAGAAAGAAGAAAGGAAAGGAAAGATAGTGAAGAGAGGAAGCACCACTAGTGTCTGTTCTTAAAGAAGGAAAAGAAAACCGAGAAAGGGTGAGAATGAAGATGAAAACAAGGGCAGTTGGAACACCGAAAGCTGTTGGTTTCGGCTTTGCTTTAGGACTGAAACCGGCAGGCATGAACCAGGCAGGAGGTGAGTTGGCCGGAGAATGGAGGATTGGAGGATGGCTGAATTGAGAGCTGGTCACCGAGAGTTATATAGGCTGATTTGGACATTGTTCAAGATGTGTCTTTGAGTGGCTGAAAGAGGCATTCGGTGAGAATGAAGAGAGCTGATAGTGAGCTGGAACAGGTGAGCGGAACTAGAGGAAGACACGGGATTCTCGGGTGTTCTTAGGACGGAGGAGAAACAGGGGTCTTCAAGGCTGTTAAAGGCTGATTTTGAGGGCTGTACACAGTGGCCTTGGAGGCTGTTTAGGGGCTGACGGGGGAGTTTTTCTGGTTTCGAAAATAGAGAAGTAGAGCAGCTAAGGGGTGTTTAAAGGGCTATTGTGGGGAAGTGCTGAACAGGGGCAACGTTGGGGGTCCAAGCGTGGTGTTTTTGTGACAACCACGATTTTTAACTCTTGGTGTCCAAACCATTTTAATTTAAAGTTTCATGAATTAATGTTGAAGCGAGCTAATTGAAAGTGAAGTATGGAGTAATGATTATGGCAATTAATTTTTAAGATTAGTGAGAGACTAACCTAATCTTATAAACTAAATTAATATGGCAAAAAATTTATTTAACCTGAATAATTTCTTTCATAATTTGTTAGTGAAAAAGCACACTTGATTTAAATTTTTTGATAATGTAGCTTGACTGTGTAACAAAAAATTTATTTATCATGAATAATTTCTCTCATAATTTGTTATTGAGAAAGTAAGCACACTTTATTTAAATTTTTAGACGTAACTTGACTGATATTAGTACAAAATTTACTTAAAACCTTAAATTGTAAGAGTTATTTTAAATAATTCCAGAAAGCTACATCATTCGATTAAAATAACAAATATATAAAAAAAACAACAAACTTATAAGTAATAAGTACATAACTAATGTGTGTGTATGTATATAATTCTAACAAAAATGTCTAATGTGTGTGTATATATATATATAAACAAATGAATATGAAATTAATGATTAACGAATATATATAATAGGCTTAATAACCAAATATGACATCAACGTTTAACACAAAATAGAATTAAGTCCTCAACGTTTAAATGTATGAAAATCAGTCATCAACATTACAAAATAATTGAATTAAGGATATTTCCTTTAATTTCCGTTACTCCTACTAGTAATAAAACTTAACGAAAATTAAAGGATTTAACGAAAATATCCTTAATTCAATTATTTTGTAACGTTGAGGATTGATTTTCATGCATTTAAACGTTGAGGACTTAATTCTATTTTGTGACAAACGTTGAGGTTATATTTGATTATTAAACCTATATAACACTAGAATGTACGGTTGGCTAAGCACCTACTCCCACTAACGTGGGAGCCTTCAATGGCCATCCTTGTGTCTTCTTCCACTTGAGAGAAACAGAGTTTAGGTGAAGGATCTTGGCTGGAAATTTGGAACGAAAACAATAGCAATTAAGGAGATTGGAAGTTGGGACCTAGAGTTAAGAAACATAGGAAGGAGACGTATGAAGTAGCTGAAATACAGGAGGTTGGAGGAGAGCCATTCTCTGCTGAAACACTGGAGCGACAGATGTTTCTTTTGGCTACAAAACTGCATGTGCTGAACCGAGAGGAATTTAAATGGAAATGAGGAGCTTTTGGCAAATGAACCTTGGTTGCTCGACCATATCATGCAATGTAGTGGTTGTTCTTTTTGGGCAGCAAGCAGAGTAAAATAGCAGCCAGCAAAATGTGAAGCCGAGAAAGGAGAAAGGAAAGCCTTCTCGCACAGCCAAGCGAAGGCCCCTTCCACTTGAAACGCTAGAACAGATTTGAAACAAGAAGTGGGATATCAACTGCAGCAAGGTGGCGTGAAAGGTAGACCCTCCCTAGTGTGCTGCTGTAGAGAAAAATAAGAGGAAAGACAACCAGAAAAGAGCTTGGAGTAAAAAGAAACTGAAGCGGAGCTGGAGTGAGAGAGAGATCGTGCGAAAGAGAGGAGTGGAAGTAAAGGAACGGCGCTGGAAAATGTGATTGGAAGCAGGGATTTTGGGCGGCTGAACAGTGGTCATTGGTGCTGGTTTAAGGGCTGTGGCAAGGCTGTTCAGGCGTTAGAACAGGGGCTGCATGGCTGACCTCTTAGGCGTTGATTAAGACTGTGTGTTGGCTTATTCAAAAGCTATAAACAGTGGCATTGTGGAGCTGTTATAAGGCTATGCAACAAGGGCTGAAACAAAGAGGAAAGCAGCAACTGATCTTGGTGAGTTAATAGAGTTTGGGCGCTGGTTTGGGAGGCCAAATAAGGGATGGAAAGCAAGGGTCTTAGGTGGGTGTTTAAGGCTGGGAAGGTTGCCGTTGGAGCTCCCATGGATGGCCGAAACAGGGGAGGCTCACTGCTGAATCGGGTTGGAAGTGTGTCAAAAGAGTAAGGAAACTTCTTTAAGTTTTAAGTATAGCTATTAATTCATGTATATCCCAAGAGGATGTGCAGAAGATAGATTGATTTATGTTATAAATATAGATCGATTTAAGTCTATGATGAAGCATTAATATGTGCTGTAGGATTTGTCGGAGAATTGTTGAAGAAAACAAAAGAAGTCCATTTTTCGGTTAACAAAGATATATCAAAGGGTAAGAAAAAATACCCTATGTTTCAGCTTGGCGTGTAAATATATATATATATATATATATATATAATATATATATATATATATATATATATATATATATATATAAAATCTATTTGTATGATAAGGGTGAATTTAATTGGAAAAAATTTAAGGAGAATAAGTAATACGAATTTGGCTAAGAATATATATATATATATATATATATATTATATATATATATAAAATCTATTTGTATGATAAGGGTGAATTTAATTGGAAAAAATTTAAGGAGAATAAGTAATACGAATTTGGCTAAGAAAAGTCTCTTAAGCATAAGAGACTATGTATTGGTTACGAATTCGTATATATACACACACCTCTATAAATATATATATATATATATATATATATATATTTATATATTATTCGAATAATGAGGACGGGTTGACATATGTGACATAGGAAGGAAATTAAATAATTTTGGTTGTAAGATATAAGCTTTAGTAAGTGATTAAGCATAATGTGGACAAGTTATTGAGGGGTGAACAAATTGGTTTGTAGTGGCTTGGGCTAAGGTGGAAGATTGAGTATGGATTTTGAAGCTCGAAAAAAATATTTGCTAATTTTTTAGGTAAGTGGGTTAAGTAAAATCTTGTTAGTATCATTTTGTAGGAGATGTTTAGTTTTTATTATTTAACTATCTAGCTTTGAGTTAAGCAACGCCGTGCGATTGATTGGGTTGTTGAGGTAAGTGAAGGTAAGATACAAGATACAATTGAATCATGGTTTTGAATAATGCTTGGGCTAGATTTGAACCATGTTTCTTGTGTTATATGTTGGGGCCAACCAAGCTTGCATGTTGAATGAAGTGTAATGTGCATATGTTAAGGTCATCTTTTGTGCATAGGATGATAACATGATAGGATAATATAAGATTATAGATAAGATAATGTTAGATTATATCATTCTATCTTATGTTTAGTGTGTTGAAGGAATAAAGATAGAATAGGATGATTGTTTGTCTTTCACCATATTTGCTATGTGTAAAATTAAAAGTAGTTTAAATGATTTTTTTAATACTCTTTTTTAAAGTAACATAATTTACATTTATAAATTTAAATATTATTTATAATATTATAATTAATAGTCAAATTTATTAGTTGATTTTTTAATAAAAAAATTACTTTTAAAAATTTATAGTACATTTTCAAAAAAAATTATTTTGTTAAAAAATGATTTTTTATAAAAATATTCTTTGTACTTTTTCACTTTTTTTTCTTTTCTTTCCTTTTTGTTTTTATTTCATTTATATGATATAAATTTAAAATAATTTTTAATTGTAAATTAAATATATTTATTTTTATAAAATTGATTACATTCATTTTTCCAAAGGACAATTCTTAAATATTTTTCTTTAGTTTTATGGTTTCCTTATCTTCTTTCTTTTTTTGTCAATTAGAAAGAAATATAGAAAAAAAATACAAGTTAAATTTATTAATTAAAAATATATAATTTATAATAATTTTATGGTAATAGTTATTTTTCTTTCCTTGTTTTTTGCAGTAAAAAAGAAAAAAATTAAGAAAGAAACAATAAAAATTTAAACGTAAGAAAAACTAGTAAAAATATATATTTTATAATAATTTTGATGTTTGAGAATTTTTTTTCTAAAAATGATTTAAAAATTTTAATTAATTCCAAAAAATAAATTTAAAAAAATTTGTTCAAGAAAATATTATTTTATTAAATTTATAGTCTTTCTTAAATAAAAACAATAAAAAAGAAAAAAAGAAAAAGAAGTAAAAAAAAGGATAAAAAGGAAAAATTTTGGACTAATTAATTAATTAAACAAATATCCTTATTATTTTATTAAATGTTTAAGTTAATTTTTAAATATAAATTTTAAAAATGAAATAAATAAAATATGAGTATTTATTTCTAATCCCATAGGATTAGAAATAATCCTTATCTTTTGGAGATAATTGAATCATTTTATACTATGAGGATAACTAATCCTCCTTGCAATTCAATCCTCCCCTTAATGTATGCACCAAACATAAGATAAGATGATTATCATCATATCCTATTTATCATCTTATACACCAAACATGTGCTAAGTGGATTATATACATATAAACTTTGTTGTTTATGCGAAAGTTAAGTGTATATGTGCATAGCTTGCATTAATTATACTAGGCACCCGTGCAAAGTGTGGAGTGGCATAATATTAATGCATACGTAATTTCATGCATAACATGTTTTAATTTAAACTATATATATGAGTTTTATAATGGCTTGCATTATGTTTTAGCTTGAAAAGTTTTAGTTTCGAGTTGACTTTTAAAATGAATCAGAAGTTTTGCATATTTGAAACTTAAACTGTTTTTAATTAGTGTTTTGATAATCATAGGAGCCATCTCTAGAGTTCTAAGGGATCTATGTGCTACACGAGTTCTTCTGAGACTGAGGAAGTCACCTTAGGATCCCAATGGAGCTAAAATGCTACATAAGAAATCTATATTGACCTTCGGGTCACCCAAGCCAATCGAGCATTGCTCTAGGTTGCATTACCCATTTATCAAGCTCTGTGCTCTAAACTCTCAGTATCAACATCTACGCCTCACGAGCCTCATGTTGTAGGCATCTTAGGCTTGTCTAGAGAACTAGTAGACAAGCTCTAACTCTCAACTGATCAATAGGACTGGAGTATTACTCTATAGCCATAGATATTACTGTGGGAGCCACATATAGAGACCCTAAAGGACCAACGTGCTACACGAGTACCTCCGAGATTGTGGGAGCCACCTCTAGAACCCTAAGGAAACTACATGCTACAAGGGTTCGTCCTTGTGATGTTTTATCCATCGTAGCTAAGATGGACATCAGTAACAGTATCAGTTATCAGGGATCCTTGCCTAAACTTTATTAGTATATGTTTTGACTTCAGTTTCAGTTCAGTGATTTAAGGCTTTATGCCTAAATTTTATCAGAATATGTTTAGACTTCAGTTTCAGTTCAGTGATTTAAGGCTTTATGCCTAAATTTTATCAGAATATGTTTAGACTTCAGTTTCAGTTCAGTGATTTAAGACTTTATGCCTAAACTTTATCAGTATATGTTTTGACTTCAGTTTAAGTTCAGTAATTTAAGGCTTTATGCCTAAACTTTATCAGTATCCATTTGACTTAGTTTCAGTTCAATGATTTAAGGCTTTGTGCCTAACCTTATGAATTTTTAGTTTCACATGATTATTTGTTTTGAAATAAGTGTATAATGTAATTGAATTGAATAAAGTGTATAGTGAATCTGTTTGAAAAGAAATACATAGTGAATCTGTTTTGGATTAAGTGTATAATAAATTCGTTTTCAAATAAGTGCATAATGTATCTGAATTAAATGAAGTACGTAGTGAATCTATTTGAAATGAAATGCACGGTGAATCTATTTTGAATTAAGTGCATGGTAAATTTATTTTAAATTAAATACATAGTAAATTTATATTGAACTAAGTGCATAGTGAATTTATCTTGTAATTAGGCATTTAAGAAATCTGTTTCGAACTACATGTATAAAATATCTATTTTGAATTAAGTGTATAGAAGACCTATTTTGAACTAAGTGTATACTATTAATTGTTTTGAATGAAACGTATTAGAAATCAACATTGATTTCAATATTTTAAGCTTTACACCTAACCTTATCAATGATCAATTTTCAATTTTCGTATGATTATCTATTTTGAACGAAGGGTATGAGAAATCTATTTTGTTATTAGCATCGAATTTAGTATTTTGAGGCTTAATGCCTAACCCTAACGATTATCGGTTTCTATACGATATCTCGTTTCAAAACTAACTATATAAGAAATCCATTTTGAAACAATTGCATAAAGAATCTGCTTTGAACTAAACATATTAACCATCGTAGTGCTGTGTACACTATTGACAATGTAGTGTTGTGATAAACAACTGTGTCTCTAGACATCATGTTGAGGCTTGGGAAAATGAGGTACCTAAAGTATCCTTTCGACTAATACCCTATACAGCCTCAACCTTTAAAGTGTTAGTCTGAATTTGTACATCTAACATCAAGGCAAAGTATTTCAAATACATGTTACAATATTTTTTGTTCATACGTACACGTGCATGTAGACCGACATGAGCCTATCTCGCATTTACTTAAACTACACACTAAGCTATAGATTGCTCACCTCTTCTTTTACCCCTTGTAGATTATCTGAGCTAGGCTACAGTGCTCAGCCTCTGTGTGAGCCATCGGGGATCGTACTTAGCCTGGGTACATATCAGTGTCCTTCGAGCCCTGCTTTTGTTAATTTCGAGGCATGCAAATAGTGTACCATTTTGTTTGCATGTATGTGTAGACACTAAGTTTTGTCTGGGTCTGATTCGTCAAAAATTTTGGACCATGGGCCATTTGGAATGTTGCCCATAGATCAATGACAAATTAAACTTTTAGCCAAGTAAATGATAAATCTATTTTATTTTTATTTTGGTTTCTCTCATTTGTTTTATTTTTATTTTTATCTTTATGTTTATTTTGATTATTTGTTTCGTTTTATTATTTTATTTATTTTATTTATTGTTAGGATAGATTTTATTTAGGACAATAAAAGGAAAAAGGAATAAAAAATAAAAAAAATCCTTTAGAAGTCTAAACCCTAAATCTGCCCAAGCAAACTAAGCTTAAACCTTAAATTGTTTAAACCCAAATCTAAACTTAAATAATCCAAAAATAAAGAGAATCAATTTAAAAGGTCAATGAAAAATGAAAAAAAAAATCAGATCTTAATAGTACCCAATTTGGAGATTTAAAGAATATATCACAGCAATTAAAGTGAAAAGCGGAATGGGAAAGAAAAATCAATAAGAAATTATTTGGACTAAGTTTTTTGGAAACACAATCAAACAAGTCAACTCTGAAATGGTGCAAAATAAGAAATCAATATTAAAATTAGGAAATTTGATACACAGCATTAAAAAGGTTTTCCAAAAATAATGTCTGATGAAAATGGAGAATAAAAGGAGACGGGACAACAGCTTAAAGGCTCATGGTATCATCACTCCTGACTTGAGTTTGCACTAGGGATGGCAACGGGTAGGGTACCTGCTAATTTTGAGGTACCCTACCCCGAACCTGTTTATATATCACACTACCTGAACCCTATAATTACCCGGATATTTTTTTTTCTTCCTACCCGAACCCTACCCTAATAATTTTGACACTACCTGTTTATTACCCGAACCTGTTTAATTACCCGTTTAATAAGTCAAAATTTTGACTTTCAAACAATTTCAATAAATGTGAACTATTTAATCCCAACACAATCTTCTCCTCCATCTCCACCGCATAGCTCGAATACAAGGCTAGCAAAAATGGAGAAACACATGGAGAACATGGCCGTGATGTTCACACAGTTTATGTCGAACTTTCCGAACGTAGCCACGAGTGTACCAATAACTACCCCTACTGTACCTCCTGCTCCTATGGTACAACTCCCACTAGTTCCAGCTAATGAGAGGCGGGATCCCATAGCTTATTGTAGTGTAACGTTGATCAAGGAGTTTAAGAAGCTGGATCTGCCCAAGTTTAAGGAAGATAGTGATCCGTTGGCCTCGAAAAATTGGATGAAAGCGGTCACCAAGTCATTCGGGTATATGACATGTACGGAGAAAGAAAAGGTGAGATTGGCTGCCTATTTGTTAGTGGATGAGGCAGAACCCTGGTGGCAGGCCACTTAGACAATATTAGAGGCTCGACATTCAGAGATAACGTGGGATATATTTGTGGAAGCATTCAATGAACAATACGTCCCACGTACTGCTCAGAGGAGATTGCAAGTTGAATTTCAGAACTTGACTCAGGGAAATATGACAGTTAGCCAATACGAGTCTAAGTTCATTACACTGAGCAGATTTGATTCGGAAGTGCTGAGAAGAGAGGAGCATAAGACCTACGGGTTTATGGAGGGATTGAGACCTTCCATCAGGTCTAAGTTATATCCCTTGGATATCACTACATATGGAGAGGCGGTCCGTAAGGCTCAACTGTGTGAGTAGGACTATGAGTTTCATTAGGCCGACTTCCGAGCTAGGAATAAAGGTAAAGAACCGATGAAGCGGAAGTCAGATGAGAGAGCCTCAAGTGATAGATATCCATCTAGGAGGAGTAGGCCTTATGACAGAGCTTCGATAGGTAAGCAAATCAATTATAAGGAAATGATTTGTCTTAACTAAACGGTTTTATGGAATTATGCTAAATTAGGAGTTATGATGATTATGATATAGGAACTCCTAGACCCACTGGGATCAAGATAAACGATGAGAGATCCCGACATCCAGCTAGTAGTACCGCTAACTCACCGAGGAGTACAATGCCGAGGTGCGAGCATTGCGGGAAATTCCATAGAGCACAGCCTTGCCGGTTTGCGAGTGGGGCTTGCTATTGGTGTGGTAAACAGGGACATCGGATTAAGGATTGACCCAAGATAAATCAGAGGCCGTCCGAAGGATTAGAGAAGACCCCTCAACCACAGTCTAAGACCACCCAGCCTCAGCGTAAGGCCACAGCAGCAGAGAAAGGAAAAGCAACCGTAACTCAGGGTCGAGTGTTTGCCATTGATATGGAATCCGCTAATGCTTCATCTAAGATGATTCAAGGTAAGATTTACCTTAATGATATATATGTCCTTGCTTTATTTGATCCAGGCTCTACGCACTCTTTTATTTCTCCTATGGTTGCTATGAGATTAATTATTGAGCCTGAACCTTTAAGACAATTACTGCAAATAAGTACTCCATTTAGGGAATCCCAAATGACGGACATAGTGTATCGTAATTGTAAGCTACAGGTAGGAGAAAGAGAATCAATAGCTGACCTAATCTTATTGAATATGTATGGGTTTGATGTTATTTTGGGAATGGATTGGTTAGCTAAGAATCATGTAATGCTATATTGTCATGCTAAGAGTGTGATCTTCTCTTCTCCCGTTAGCTATGTTGTAAATTTTGCCAATACTTAATACAAAATTATGTTTGTTGATTTAATTATTTGAAATTGAAGTAATAGAATATACTTGTGATGTGAAGGGTTTATAGCATATGTGGTGGACGTAGATCAGAAACGTCCCGAACTTGATGAAATTCCTGTAGTCAAGGAATTTTCAGAGGCGTTTTCAGACGATCTTCCAGGACTTCCTCCGGATAGGGAAGTAGAGTTTACTATTGATTTGGTGCAGGGGACTGAGCCCATTTCGAGATCTCCCTATCGGATGGCGTTAGTGGAATTGGAAGAACTGAAGAAGCAGCTTCAGGAGTTACTAGACAAGGGATTCATACGACCCAGCGTATCCCCTTGGGGTGCTCCTGTGTTATTTGTCCAGAAGAAAGATGGCAGTATGAGACTGTGCATAGACTACCGATGGTTGAATAAGGTGACAATCAAGAACAAGTATCCTCTTCCCAGGATTGACGATCTCTTTGATCAGCATAAGGGTGCATAAGTCTTTTTCAAGATAGACTTGAGGTCGGGATATCATTAGTTGAAGATCTGGAATGAAGATATCCCTAAGACAGCATTCAGGACAAGGTATGGTCACTGTGAGTTTCTAGTCATGCCGTTTGGTTTGACCAATGCACCCGCAGCTTTTATGAACTTGATGAATGATGTGTTCAAGTCGTACTTGGACCAGTTTGTCATTGTTTTTATCGATGACATATTGGTGTATTCTAGATCTCGGGAATAGCATGAGCAGCACCTGAGGATAGTTTTGGAAACCCTTAAAGATCGAGGATTGTATGCTAATCTAAGTAAGTGTGATTTCCGGCTAGATCATATCTCCTTTTTGTGTCATATAATTAGTAAATATGGAGTTTCGGTTGATCCATCAAAGATTGAAGCAGTGGTTCAATGGGAGAGACCGAACACAGTGACGAAGATTAGGAGTTTCTTGGGTCTAGCTGGCTACTATCGAAGATTTGTAGAGGGTTTTTCAAGATTAGCTGCTCCATTGACACGCTTGACATGCAAGGAAGTAAAGTTTGAATGGAATGATGCCTGTGAGCAAAGTTTCCAAGAATTGAAGCGCAGGCTGACGACGGCACCTATCCTCACCATCCCTAGTGGTTCTGGAGGATTTTCGGTGTATAGTGATGCCTCAGGGCAAGGCTTGGGATGCGTACTAATGCAGAATGGTAAGGTAGTTACCTACGGTTCTAGACAATTAAAGGACCATGAGAAGAACTACCCAACTCATGACTTGGAGTTAGCTACAGTAGTATTTGCTCTGAAGATTTGGAGACATTACTTATATGGTGAGAGATTTCAGATTTTTATGGATCATAAGAGTCTGAAGTATCTGTTCTCTCAAAGAGAATTAAACCTGAGGCAAAGAAGATGGCTAGAGCTTCTGAAAGATTATGATTGTGAGATCTTGTACCACCCGGGGAAAGCCAATGTGGTGGCGGATGCTCTGAGCCGTAAGCATGTGAGCATAGTGGCTTATATGATGATTCGAGAGTATGAGTTGCTCGAGAAGTTTGCAAGCTTCAGCTTAAGTGTTACACCTCTTGAGCAAAATGGGATGATAGCAAGTTTGATGATTGAGCCAGAGCTCATGGACAGAATTCGAGTTGCTCAAAAGGAGGATTCCCAGTGTATTGAGGCTATGGATGGAATCTGATCAGGTATACTCTCGGAATTTGATATGGGTAGTGATGGAATTCTGAGGTTTAACAACCGTATATGTGTTCCTAATGATGATGAGTTGAGGAAGTTGATCTTGACAGAAGCACATTCCACTAAGTACACATTGCATCCAGGAAATACGAAGATGTATCACAATCTTCGCAAGGTGTATTGGTGGACTGGCATGAAGAGAGACTTAGCTGAGTTTGTAGCAAAGTGTCTAACGTGCCAACAGGTTAAGGTAGAACACCAAAGACCAGTAGGATTGTTACATCCTCTACCTATACCTATGTGGAAATGAGAACACATTACGATGGATTTCATTATAGGACTACCGCGAACCAAGAGGAATCATGATAGTGTCTAGGTAGTTGTGGATCGGTTAACCAAGTCAGCTTACTTCCTACCTATGAAGTGTACAAATACACTTAGTGCTTTGGCAGACTTGTATGTGAGATAAGTCGTCAGGCTACACGGTCTTCCAGTTAGCATCACATCAGATAGAGATTCCAGGTTTACTTCTCATTTTTGGGAACATTTTTAGGAAGCCATGGGATCTCAGTTGAATTTTAACACAGCTTTTTATCTGCAGACTGATGGGCAGTCCGAGCGCACTATTAAGACGCTCGAGGATATGTTTAGAGCTTGTGCTTTGGATTTTAAAGGCTCATGGGACAACCATCTGCCATTGGCTGAGTTTGCATATAATAATAGCTATCATGCAAGCATTGGGATGGCACCATTTGAGGTTTTATATGGTAGAAGGTGTCGATCTCCGATTGGGTGGGAAGAAGTGGGCGAGTGTAAGTTGTTGGCTCCAGATTTAGTCGAGCAAGCCTCTGAGGATGTTAAACTGATTTGTCAAAGACTTAAGACTGCTCAGAGTCGACAAAAGAGCTATGCGGATGCTCGACGAAGACCACTTGAGTTTTTGGTTGGAGACTATGTGTTCTTGAAAGTTTCTCCATCCAAAGGGATCATGAGATTTAGCCGACGAGGTAACCTTAGTCCTCGCTACATCGGGCCATTTGAGGTCTTAGATCGTGTAGGAGATGTGGCCTATAGGTTGGCACTACCTCCGAGTTATCGGGAGTACACAATGTCTTTCATGTGTCGATGCTTCGGAAATATAATCCAGATCCGTCTCATGTCATTGAATATGAACCCTTGGAGATTCGAGAAGACATGAGTTATGTGGAGAAACCGATTTGGATTTTGGATAGAAAAGAGAAAGTGCTAAGGTCTAAGACGATCTCATTAGTTAAAGTTCTTTGCAATACCATACTACGGAAGAAGCTACATGGGAGCTAGAGAGCTTGATGAAAGTATCCAAAATTATTTGAGACTTAACCTTATTTGAATTTGGAGGACCAAATTCTCTAAGGTGGGGAGAATGTGAAATCCCGAATTTCCTATAATTTTCCCATATTTTTAAAGCATTTCAGCTTAAATGAAGTAAATAAATATGAAATTTTTGATATATAAATGAGATATGGGACATATGTGGAATTAAATCAATTGAGGGTCAAAGGGTCAAGAGGTCAAAGGGTCAATGGCTGAGATGAATGGGATGATCATGCATTAAATGAGAATTAAATGCCATTACATGACTCATCATCATCTCTACCAGCCAAGGTCGGCAGCTACCAATTCCTTCTCCCTCTCGTTCCTTCTAAATTTTCCTCTAAGTCTCCATTTTCTCACTTTGACAAACCACCATCTCATGTCATCGATTCGTTAAGCTTCATTAACAAAAAACGATCCTTGTCGCTACCTTAAGCCATGCCTTTAATATGAAAAGTTGAAACAAAATCTTTGAGGAGATCTAAATTTCTAGATTTTTGGTGATTTGCAAAGGTAAGAGAGTTAGATGGTTTTAGTTGATTTTATTGATGGTTTGGAGTTGTATAGAGTTGGTAGAGTATATTTATTAAGGTTTGATTGTATGAAATTATGCAGCTTCGAAGAAGTGAAAAAGGACAAGTGTTGGTGCAACCAAGCTTGTGGATTAATTTCAATCGAGGTAAGGAATTTATGTAACGGATATAGGGTGATTATGTCCGCATGTTTTGATATATTTGAAATGTCTTTGGGAAGAAACATAAGTTGGTTTTGTGCAGGAAAAGTGACATTTCAGGTCCTTCTCCTAGTACCAATTAGGCTAGGAGCAGCCGACTGCCTAGAAACAAACAAAGCAGAGATTTTCGAAAACTGAGACAAACCAGTCGACTGCTATGTAAACCAGTCGACTGCTATGTAAGCCAGTCGACTGCCATTTTTCCATAATGTATTCTGTTTCAAACCAGTCGACTACTTTTATCGAAAAAGCATTCTGTTTCAAAACTAGCCGACTACCCAGGGGGCCAGTCGACTGCCATGCTTTCAATAGCATTCTGTTTCAAAAACAGTCGACTGCTCAAGGGGCCAATCAACTGCCTTTTCTCGAGAAACATTCTGTTTCAAAACCAGTTGACTGCTATTTGGGACCAGTCGACTGCCCTATGTATATTTCGAAAAATGAAATAATTGGATTTCAAAAAGGAAAAGAAATTCAATAAAGCAAAATATGTGATAGCAGCCAACTGCCCTAAAGACCAGTCGACTGCCCATTTGAAAAGAAGGTTTTTAAAACCTATTTCAAGACAGGATATTTATATTTGCTAAAGGTTATATAAATAATGTTTTGGAGACTATGAACACCTTTAATGTTCATGCACATTATTTGTATTTTTAAAAAAGGTATTCGTGTTTGTTCTTGGCTAAGGAGCCCTAGTCCAGTCCTCAGACCCACAGTAAGGCACCTGACTAGTGAGCATTGTGGGCTATAGACAATGGCCATACGTCTCTTGCTTATTTCGGCTTTGGGAAGGATCCCTGGCCCACACGTGGGTACGCCATTTATTTGATATTTCTCAGGATTATCCTTCACGGGATATATTTGTAGTATCCTTATGAGATTTTTCTCAGGATTATCCCTTACGAGAGATATTTATGGTATCCTTATGAGATCTCTTATGGATTATCCCTTATGGGATATATTTGCGGTATCCATTATGAGAATTACTTGGTGCATGAATCTAATTGGAAGAAATCGTCTCCCACTTAATTGAAAGAACATGGGTTTACTTGTATTTGAAAGTATTTGATTTACTTGTATTTGATATTTGCGAGAAATATATAAGGCATATGCTTTATAATAGTTTTACATGACGTTATTGAGCCAAGCAGGAAAAACTGCATATAGTGATATAGTACGCTCTTTTACATAAGTTTCTTACTGAGCGTAAACTCACTCCTTTACAAACATTTTTCATACAGATTACTTGAAGTAAATCTCACTCCGGATAGAGGAGCACCTTGTGAGGTTCTTTTGATATACCTTTGAGACACGCTTCCTACTTATTCCTTGAAGGTATACTTAACTGCCGTGCACTTTGGCTATTCTACAGTACGATATCACATTGGTGTATATTTGGGGGAAATAGGTTATGTAAATATTTGAGATCCTGATGTATGTGACACATGTTTATATATGAAAATTTTATGCATGTGAAAATAGATATTATACTTTGATAATAATGCCTAAAGCATTGAAGAAGAAGGAAGATTGACATTGATAAACTAGTCTATTTATTTGTTATTTGAAGAAAAAGTTAGTTGTTATTTGGATAGTAACGAGGATGTCACAAGGTCATTACACTTTAATGGCATATTATGATCAGGTAAACATGGATCATGAAGTTTGAACTTATCACCCTCAAATGCATGAAGGCCTTTTAGGAGGTTTGGGGCATGGAAATAATTGGAGGAGGTAGTTGATGGGATAAATTTTTCTGATAATGATCACCAATTTTTTCAAAACTCTCTTCAAAGTTTCTTTATTTTGTCATTTTGTTCAACTTCCTTGATCATTTGGTTTAGTCATATGAGGCTTTATTTGAATCATTAATTTTTCTTTTTTTTTAAAAAATGCAACTTCTTTAAAAAAATCAATCAATGTCATTTATATATCAGATACAATTTTTCCCCATAATAAAAATGTACATGACAAACGAAACCAACAAATGTATAGGAAAAGAGAAAGAAAAAAAATCAATCATCCTAATCATATCGTAAAAGAAGAAAAGAACATATATAAGTGTTCCTTATAAACTTACTATACTTTCAAAAAAAATTATTTACAACAATTAATGGCATAACAAAGTAAAATATACAAAAATTCTTGTTGAAAATTCCCTCCTGTTTGACAACTTCACATATCTACTTAAAAATCAAGTCTGAAACATATAAAAATAACAAGTTAGAAAACCAAAGAATCATTTTATGCCCCACAAAAATTGTCAAATTTTTTTTTGTAAAATCAAAAAGAATTTTTTTTTACCCTGAAATGCAATGTAAAATTCACTAGACATGATACAATAGGATGGATTAAAAAACATGCTTGCATGAAATGCAACGTACACTCAATTTGAATAAAGTGAAGCTTGATTTTTTTTTTAAATAACTACCTAATTAGCTTGATGATAAAATGCATATGTCATGTTTACACATGCATGGATGAAATGGACAATGAGAAGCAAGAATGACATGAGACATTAAGATGTTTGGAAAAAAAAGTGGGTTTTGTATGTACAATGCTTAAGTAATATTTCTATCATAAATGTATATGCCAAGAGAAAAGAAAAAAACTGATACTCCTAAAAAAAATTTTCCACCAAAAGTTTTTTTCTCAATTTTTCTTTTACCTAACCATTTTCACATTTCATGTTCACTTTTTATTGTACCAAAAATATTTATTTCTTTTTCATTCTTTTTACATATCAAAATATTCTTGAAGTTATACATCAAACAAATTCAAGGAAAACTTTTGTTGATCTTTTTTGTTTACCTTTATTCAAAAAATTTCTCGCAATGAGAAGATTAACAACCATTTTTGTTTTTATTTTCAAACCATTTTTTAAATTATTTTTCACAAGCATTTTTTCATTTTTATTAAACTTCTTGTGCAACCAAAAAAATTTTACACGTCAAACTATTCTTTGTAAATTCTATACAGGAAAATAAATTATTCATCTTTTTTTTTCTTCAATATTTGTTTTGACTTTAAAAAGAAAGAAAACTCTTTTTCATTCATTCTCTCATTTTATTCTAATTCTTTCGAAGAAAGATTAATTTATTTCCTACTTAATCCCTTTTAGTTTTCTTTTCTATGCTTTTCTCTTAAGAAATTTTTTTCAAGAATAATAAAGAATAAAGAGTTTTTTTAATTAAAAAAACTTAATTGATTCTCTTCTTATTATTTTTAGTAAAAGAGACAAAAATCTTATTTTTCTCAACCATTTTTTTAGCAAATTATTTCATTTTTTTATTATAAAAAGAAAAGTTTACCCGTTTTTTATCATTTTATATTTTTCTTTTAAAGAAAAAGTGAAAGAAATTAAAACTTTTTTTGCTTTTGTAGATATAAAAACATCTTGTAACCAAATATACATAAACCTCTTTTTCTTCCTCTTGCTTTAGAGAACGTATTTTTTTTAGTTCCTATTTTTATGAACCTATTTTTGAAAAAAAATTCCCCCTTTAAGAAAAGAATGAAGAATTATTTACATTTTTTAAAAGAAAAGTTACATATTTGTTCTATTATTTTTTGTCACACATCTTTAGTTTTTCAAAAAATAATGGGATTTCTTTTTTGACAAGGTCTTTTCCAAAGAAAATATTTATTTTTATTTTTATTTTGCAAAAAAAAAAAATCAAAGACTTAAATTATATACAATTCAAACTAAAATCGATAATACATTTATTATTGACATGAGAAAATGGGTTGAATAGTGTTACCTCATGTGTCCTAATTTGGGAGTAATCTTTACATAATTTAGGCTTGGCTCTACCTAAGATTGGCTTCTTAGGTTTTTTATATGTTGAGCTGGGATATAAAGATTTAAAAGTTCTCAAATTATACCTCACTATCATCCACACTAGAATAGTAAAATTTAATTTGAGTGAAAGTATTTCGCTTGCCATTTCGAAGTTATTACCTCACGAGAGCAAAGGTACTCTACTCCCTCTTAAGAGGGACGAAGCCCGAGTATAGAGCTCATGTTATGCAAATGCAAGTGTGTGTGTATGAGGGAATACATCAAACATTCATCAGACCCTAACTCCTATCTTAGATGCCCCACAATTTATTAGCAATAAGATATACAAAATAAAGAATGCCATAAAATAAACAAATGAAACAAATTATTTAAAATTAAAGAAATTAAATTTAAATATTAGTTAAGACCATTAAATTAAAACTTAGGATATCACATGATTAATAAATGGCTCGACTCTCAAAAGTCCCCAGTGGAGTCACTAAGCTGTCGTAACAATTTCGTCCGGGGACTCGACCGTTCGACGATTTTGAAAACATTTAAAAACAAAGGGAGTCGTCACCAATGTTTTTATGACTAGGTGTGATTGGTCACCTAAAAATATTTATCTTTTTAACAAAATCTCAAAATTAATTAAGTTTTATTAAAAAGACAATTTTTGGCCTGCGAAAACAAAATCAAGTTCGAGAGTACGGTTACTCGTGGGGAGGATTAGCACCCCACAATGCCCATTTAAAAAACGGTACCATTTTAATCACTTGTTATCCTTTTGTTTTAATAAAATGATCTTAATTTAATATTTAAAATTAATTTTTATTTTTATTGCAACCAGTTTTATTTATTTAAAATTATTTTTATATAAAAAAAGCTAAATTTTATTATTTTTTAAAAGTGAATATGAACCTTGTTGTATTGAAAAATTAAATCAAATACCCTAATACCTTTGGTACTATTTAAAATAATATTATCACCTAGAGATTTCTTAAGAATCACTACTTGTAACTTCTATAGAATCTCATCCTCGGTAGGGTTCACATTATTTGTATAATTGATTAAAAATTATTATTATGTACCCCTTTTATTGAAAAATTAAATCAAATATTCCAATACTTTTGGTAATATTTGAAATAATTTCCTCACCTAGAGATTTCTTAAGAATCACTACTTGTGACTTCTATAGAATCTCATTCTCGGTAGGGCTCATATTACTTTTATAATTGATTATGGATGCATACAATATTAATAAAAGAAGTATGATACATATGGATTTATAAAAGGAACTCTATATGTTTTGATTTTCTTAATGAAACTCACAATATTGAAAAATTTAGCTAAACGTCCCAATACTTTGTAACATTTAGTTAATTCTTCTCACCTAGACATATTTGAAGAGTCACTACTTATGATTTCTACGATATCTCATCATCGAAAGAATTTCATTTATTTTGATATTAACATTTATACATATAATGCTAGCATATAGTATATGATGCACATGGATTTCTATTTTTTATTTAACATGCGTATTGTTTTTTTATTATTATTTTTTATTATTTGTTTTTATTTTAAAAATAAAACTCATGTATTGAAAAATCACACTAAATATTCCAATACTTTTGGTAACATTTAGTGGACTCTTCTCACCTAGGGATCAATTAGGGATCAATTAGGAATCACTACTTGTGACTTCCGTAACATCGCATTATCGGAATTTAAATTTAGACTTTATTACTAATTTCCCTCTTTCTTTTTTCTTTTAAAAAAACTTATTTATTTTTATTTTTAACAAAAGAATTAAATTATTGAAAAATCGACACTAAATACCCCAATACGATGGTAATATTTAATGGATTTCTCTCACCTAGGGATCAGTTAGGAAATCACAACTTGTGAATTTCATAACATCCCATCATCGGAATTTATTATTAATTTCCCTTTTTCTATTTTCTTTTAAAAACTTATTTATTTTTATTTTTAACAAAAAATTAAATTATTGAAAAATCGCACTAAATACTCCAATATGCTAGTAATATTTGGCGAACTTCTTTCACCTAAGGATTAATTAAGAATCACTACTTGTGACTTCTGTAACATCCATCATCGGACATTTTTAATTATTTTGATTTATCATTCTCTAATACTCACTTTTTATCATCATGACAATAAATACAAGAAGGATTTTTTTAATTAAAATTGAATTTGTAAAATTATATTGATTAAACTTAAAATTAAAATTTATTGTAAATCCTAAAAGTCCTTAAGCATCCTTTTTACAATATAAAATTATCAAATAACATAAATAACACACCAAATAAATAAATTATAAAGCCTAGAATATATACCCAAGTGATTTGGATTTTAAAATCCAAAAGGAAACCTTTCAAGTTGGCCCAAGTTGGACAGCCCAAGGATTACTCCACACGAAAATGGGCTCAACTGAGTGGGTCGCCCAATGAGCCTTTTGGCAGGCCGAATGGTGGACCAGGTCGAGTCCACCTGTGCTGGTGCGGATCGGGTCAGCCTGTGAGTGCTCCCGGGCCGGACGCGTGGATCCTGGACCAGGTCGAGTCTAAGCGCGGGTCAGCCTATTCTATTTTTTTTCACTATAAAAGATCCTTTTTTTTATTCTTCATTTTCTAAACTATCTAAAAAAAAAACTTCTCTCAACCCTCTCCCCTTCTCTTGTCCAGAATCCTACCGAAGTTGCCGTTGGTCGCCATGCGCCACAACCAGCCGCCATCGCCGGTGACCGAAAAGGGAAACTTCCAACTTTTCGAAGCTTCTCCTCCTCTCCTTTCTGTTTCTGGCCTTCGTTTCTCCTGGAAATGTTTCTATCTCTGTAAATCTGAAGTTGAAACCTACGGCTTCTTGACCCCAAACATCCACTGCCGCTATTCAAGCCACCTTGCCTTCTCAATATGTTGAAGCCGTCTTCGTAAACTACCTTCACACCAATTTCGACACCAAAATCGCTAAAAAAAAAAAACTCTGGACCGAAGCCTTTCTTTGGTTTGTTTGTTTTTTTTTTGTTTTTTACTTTTGCTGCTGTTAATTTCGTTTGTGGTTATGTGTTGTTGTCTCTCTCTTTTCTCTTTTTTTTTTGTTTGTGTTGGCTCCTTGGAGGTTTATGGCTTGGGTTATATTTGTTTCTTGCAGGGGTTTCGGGAAGAGGTTGTGACAGGGGGTTCTCGGTTTGGGGTTGACTGGTGGCTGTAAGGGGCTGGCCAAGGTGATGGTGATAGGTAGGCAATGGTGGCTTGGGTGGTGGTGTATGGTGGTGTTAAAGATAGTTTTAGGGTGCTCAACGATGGCCTAGAATGGAGGCTTGGGAGGCCATTTGGTGGGTTAGACAGTGGTTGGTGTTGGGGCTGTTTGGGGTTGAAACTGGCTGTTCTTGGGTGAAAATGGTGGTTCGGGTAGTGGGTAGATGCCGA
This sequence comes from Heritiera littoralis, assembly GCA_031772115.1. Classification (NCBI taxonomy): domain Eukaryota; kingdom Viridiplantae; phylum Streptophyta; class Magnoliopsida; order Malvales; family Malvaceae; genus Heritiera; species Heritiera littoralis. Next base: position 642,435 of record JAPDPK010000191.1, on the reverse strand, counting down.
GTGGCAATGGCGAAGGAGGCAAGGGTTGAAGGTTCACTGTTGGCTGGTAGGGGCTGCGTTAATGGTGGTTTGTGGCTGAAGGTGATCGGCTCAGGTCTTGTGGTGAATGGTGGCAAAAAAATGGTCCTTAACTCCCCTTGGTAGTGACCGGATGGTGGGTTTTTATAGGAAGTAAGCTTGGCTTAGGGGTTCACAAAGATGGATGGGTTGGCAGAGTAGATGGCTGGTCGAATGGTGGCTAATGGTGGTGCCGGGTATGGGGTGCTATGCCCCATTTAATGCTGAGCTGATTATATTAGTAAAAATAAAAATAATATAATAAAAATAAATAAAAAATCTTAAAATAAAAACCAATCCATATGTAACTTGGGCCCTGAAGCCCATGTATCAAGAATTTAAATTGGGTTGGATCAATGAAGCCCAAAATTTAAAATGGAAAAATATAAAATTTTTTGATTTAAATTAAGTATCTTCACTCTTTTTTCTTTTTTTCAAGTCGAAAACTTAGTTTAATTGAGCTTAATGACAAATCATTCAAGAAATCTTAACAAAACTTCAAAAAAATTGATAGGTATCAAATTTATCAAAATAATTTGTAAACCCGGACAAAATTAGGTGTCTACAATAAGCTCTAAGTTTGATGCAATAGTGGTAAGTAAATTATTACTAAGCTGTGGTTGGCCTTATTGATATGATACATTACATGTAATTAATCATATGACTTGGAGGAGTTTTGAATGTGATTGTTGAATTGGAGGAGTTTTGAATCCTTATCACAACCAATTAACATATAACTTTTTCTTTCACATACAACTTGATTAGGCTCGTTTGTCAATGTCCTTCCTTCTTCTTCTTATGCTTGATATTAAATAGTTCATCATAAAGATCTTAAATTTAAGTAAAGCATAATTATTATACTTATACATACCCTTTCCAAAGTACAGGATCTTACACAACTTACATAACCTATATCCCTAAAATACTTATAGACATCACTGTACTGTAGCACTGTCTGTTTTACATAACAACATAAGTATAAGAAGTTTAGGAAGCATTCCTTGAAGGAATACTGATCCAATAAGCTCTTTTATCGAGAGCGAGGGATTACTTCAAATAGTCTGAAAAGTAGTTGTAAAGGAGTGAGTTTACGCTCAGTAAGAAATATATATAAAAGAGCATACTATGCCTCTATATGCAGTTTTCCTACTTGGCTCTATAATGTCATGTAAAACCATTATAAAGCATATATCATATACTTCCTTCAAATATCATATACAAGTAAAATCAAGTAATTCAAATACTTTCGATTTCTTTATTCATTTAAAGTCACATGTGCAAATACTCCATTTCTTCAAATACTTTCATGTATCTCAAATCACGTGAAATCACATCTACAGATATCTTTCAAATAACATGGAGACTATTAGCATTTCAATTGAATCATGCACTAGATAAATCTCATCAGGGATACAGTACAAATATCCTGTAAGGGATAATCCCGAGAGATGTCAAATAAATGGCGTACCCACGTATGGGCAAGGAATCCTCCCCTAGCCAAACATATAACAAAGACAATTGGCCAAATGTCAATAGGCCACAGTGAACACTAGTCAGGTGACATCTGTGGCACTGAGGACTGGACTAGGGCTCCTTGGTCAAGTACAAATACAGATAGTGCACGATCATCAAGTAGTTCATAGTCTCAAAACATTTGTCATATACTTCTTTGGTAATACAAATGTACTTGTTTAAAATAGGCCTTAAAACCTCAATTATAAACATGGCAGTCGACTGGTTTTATAGGGCAGTCGGCTATTATCACATATCTTGGTTTATTGAGATCATTTTCTTTTAAAATTCTGATATTTCAAAATTTGAAAACACATGGGGCAGTCGACTGGTTTTGAAACAGAATGCTTTTCGAGAAAAGGTAGTTAACTGGCTCATTGGCAGTCGATTGTTTTCGCAAACAGAATGCTTCTGAAAACAGGGCAGTCGACTGGCTCCATAGGCAGTCAGCTGGTTTTGAAACAGAATAATTTCTGGAAAATAACAGTCGATTGGCTTATATGGTAGTTGACTAGTTTGTATTGGTTTTCGAAATCTACGCTTTGGTTGTCTCTAGGCAGTCGGCTCCTCCTAGCAATTTGGTAACTAGGAGTAAAACCCAAATTTTGAACTTCCTGCATTTTAATCAACTTGTACTTCATCCTAAAACATCAAAACATGCGGACATAGTCACCCTATGTCCGTTACATATATTCCTTACCTCGATTACACCAAAACATGTAATCGCTTGGTTGTACCAACGATTTCCTTCACTTCTTCAAAGTTGTAAACATCATCATAATTTCAAACTTTAACTTTCTTTCATTTTAATACCATAAGCATACTATACCAACATAACACAACTCCAAACCCTGGACGTAATTGAATGAAATCACTTTAGTTCTTACCTTTGTTAGTAGCCAAAATAATAGCAACTAGATCTCTTCAATTACTTGGATTCAGTCTTCCGAATTAAAGGTATAACTTAAGCTAGTGATAAGGATCGATTTTCGCTAAGTAATCTTAACGATTTGATAATAGTAGCTAGGTGTTTGTCAAGGTGAGGGGAATAAGAGCGAGAGCTGAAATGTTGCTACCGACTTGGTGATGGGGGAGATGATGGCAATGCAATTTCCATTTAATGCATAGCCATCCCTTTTTCATATCAGCCATTGACCCTTTGACCAATTCAATTCCTCTTCTTCTTCATGTGCCATTTGTCATTTAATTACCAAAATATGATATTTATTCTTTTTTCTCATACTCCAATTATTCTTATAATATCAAAATTAACTCCTTGACCATTTGACTCTCAATTACTCTTATTCCATCCATGTCCCATATACCATTCATACTTCATAATTTCATATTTATTTAATTATTCCAAGTTGGAAAACTATACAATTATGGGAAAATTACAGGAAATTAGGGGATTTCACATCGAGCGTAGTCACTCAATCGTATTATCCGCTTTGAGGTGCATCACTTTGAGCCACTGCCCCTGACGGCTTTGTCGGAGTGCACCTTGAAAGGCCACCGCTTCAATTCGCATCTGGAGCGACTTGAACCCATGACTTCCTCAAGTGTCAAGTCACTCCTAACCATGGTTAGCATGTTTCAACAATCCCAAGTGGTTAAGGGATCGAAACATGCAGAACGCGCTCAAAGTGTTAAATGTCCTGAGAGGTACTCCAAGCACCTTGGGGCAAAGCCATGAGGGTGACAAGCACCCAAAGCAGACAATATGTTGAGTGAGTGGGCGACCGCCTACCTCACAAGTCAAGGCAAACTCGGGGTGAGAGCGCCTAGGAGAAGCTAGCCAACAGCAGATAAACAATATGGGCCTTAACAATAATGCAGTTTGATTTTGACTTGTGGTGGAGATATTGGGAATAGTTATATTTATGCCGTTACAATGCCAGATTTTGGTTGGAAATTCACCCTAGGCACACCTCGTAGGGTATCCATGCTTGCATTGTGCATCGTAGTAACTATGTATGGCATGAACGAATTTATGCATCGAGATCCATAAGCATTTGTCTATAAAAAATATGGTTTTACTAAAGTGTCAAAATCCAATTATCTATGTGATGATTTGTTTTCCTTGATAGTTTTATTATCTTGATTTCATATACTTTGATGAGTTGTTCAAAGCCAGTACCACCTTGTCTTATTGGCATTTAATTCATGTTTTCAAAATGGCATAATGCTTTGATCATGCAAACTTTGTTTTAAAGCTGTCTTTGCACGAATTTTGAAACTTAAGACATTTAGCACAGTTGAGATGCCTGTATGGCATCGTGAGATGCCTGTGTGATATTGTGAGATGTTTTTGTGGTATCTTGTCATGCTTGTGTGGCATTTAGGTGCCTGTATATGTATATACACCATGGAGTCTACCAGTGTGGCTATAGATACTGATGTATACGTATATAGGACTATGAATTGTCCAACAACTAGTCAAGACACGTACCTCATCTACTAGATGATCACTGGTGCTCGAATGATTCATAATTATGAATAGAGCCCTACTATAAAACTGTGATTTAGCCCTAGTACGGGATTGTGATCACTGCTATCTACAGTGAAAGCTTTCACTAAAAGCTAACCTGGTTATCTTACCAAATCTTGGTTTTATTGCCTAATCTCGAAAATGATGCCCGTTTCTTAATAAATGCTTTTAAATATGCAATTTTGGATTTATTTGAGGAAAAAAATGTGTTTCTTATCTCTTTTTGTACAAGATCTCAGTTTGTATTGATATGGACACTTACATGATTTATTGTTCATCTACATAAGGGTTCTACACTGCATAATTGTATTTACATTGAAAATTAAGTGTTCCTTGTAAACTACACTTGGTAAACAAATTTTTAGTGCATTTGGTATATGCATGGCACATGCATTTAGTGTTTAAGTTATGTACGTGTGGAGACCACTTAAGGTAGTGTTAGGGCACGGGGAAATAAGGAGCTTCAAAGCATCCTTCCGATTAATACCCCTAAAAGCCTTAACACGAGAACTTAAGTGTCTAGTCTAGCTGGCCATCTCACTACATATGCATAAGACATGATTTACAATATTATTACTCGATTTAACATACATATACATGCACGTAGTACAATATGAGCTTAGCATCTCTTAGTATATATTTTCTTACTGGCTTTAGCTTACCCCTGTTCCTCCTCACAGATTACTTCAATTAGGCTCAGATACAAGTGTGGTGCACTAAAAGCTCAACGTGCAAGCTGCTAAGCACTATTGCTTTTGTGATAAGGTATAAGCCCTCTTCTTACTTTTGTTTATATCCCAGACACCAAGATTCTTTTTATGTATAGTGTATAGGATTGGGATGTAAGTACTAAGATTGAATCAAGAATTTTATGGAATTGCATCTTGTAATGAATAGGAACTCGATAGTATATTTTGATTGAAATGTAAATTTTGAAGGCTTTATTGAGATAATTGATGTGCTACAGGTTGTAATAATATTATGTTGTTGTATGAGGATGGAAATAGACATATAATAAGAAAAGAATTTTCAATTCTGAATTTGGAACACATTACGAGGCAATTAAATGAGACCTTACACAATTATTCTTAAACAATTAAACGAGTATTAATCTACTTATTAGGTGTTAACTACACTGAACGAGTGAAAAATGCAATAATAGAAAATGTTAGCTTGAAAATCCTAGCTTCCGAGGGTATTACATTATCTATAAGCTCTTTTAGTTGTTGAAATGGTAAAATTGCGACAGGACTATTTTGATTGGTTCTAATCACTTAGTAAAGGGAATATCCTTCAATTTTTTTTCTCACCTTACTTTTGAAAACTCACTAAACCCATAAGTAAAAGAAAATAAGAGAAAACAAAATAAGTCTCGCACAGATTGGCATGCGCAAGAACATGACTCACGAAAGTCAACCAGCGCGAGAACATTATTCTTGCGCAAGTTAGCTGGCATGGAAGTGCATGAAAAATATTCAATAAAAAAAAACTCAAAAATAGAGATGTAGAAACAAAAACCAAAAAACGTAGAGATTATAGACAAATAATACAAAAATAACAAAAAAATAAACCTAAAAATATTCATGCTATTTCGCATATAATTTTGATTTAGGGATTTTTTGAGTTTTGTAGAGATTTTAGACGAAGAAGATGAATAGTGAATGCATTCTGTTTAGGGATATATTTGTAATTTTGAGAGGTAAAAAGAATATTTTATTTTAAGAGTTTATGGTGTATTTAGTAGTGGGGTATAAAGATGAATATTTTACTAAACAAAAAAAAAATAAAGATGAATATTTGTAGTGTATTTAAAATTTCTTTTTGGAAAACTAGTTGAATAGGTTACCAGATTAAAACTTCTTCTTACTTTTAAATTTTAATCAATAGCTTAAATTAATTGTTTTTAATCTAAAATTTATTAAACATTGATTTTACAATAAAACAAAATTTAAATTAATGTTGAAATTCCCGTTTTATATACCTCGCTCTTAACTCACAGTGCAAAGTTAATTACAAAACTAGATGATAATTAATTGCTGAAAACAATGTTTTAATATTATAATCACATTACATATTTTTAAATGAAAGTTTCAATTTTGAATATTCTTTTTTATGAAAAAAAAAACAAAGAAATTAATTATGTTGAGTTGAGTTTAACATCATCAAAAATTAATTGCTTCCATTTAATGAAACATTGAGAACACAAGAGAGATGACAATCCTCTCACATGTGAAAATGAAGAGTAAAAAATAAAAAATGGATTATCTCCAAAACAGAGATATAGATGGCAAATGATATAGCAATTAACATGACCAAAGCAAAGCAGAAAAGCTTTGTCGAAAGGCTTCAAGTCCTGGGAGATGGGTTGCTTGGATGATTGGTGCTGGGGCTGGGGGTGGTGTTGGCGGTGGGGTTGGCGGCGTTGAAGTATTGTCAGCATTGTTGATTCCCAAAGTGGTCTTCACTGCATCAGCTGCTCCCTGTGCCATCTGCTTCACTTGTTCTCCTGTCTGCACCAAACAGTTAGAAAAAATAAATAAATAAAATTAGTAATGAATATTCCACAAAAGGAAAAACGAAGTCATGAAAGTTTATTTTAACCGTAAAAGCAACATAAATTTAAAATTGAAATCGAAACGAAAAGAAATTAGATGCCTGTTGGATGAAGTTTGTGGCCTGGGAAGTATAAGAAGAGTTCTGATCATTAGAAGACTGAGAGTTGGTGTCCTGGCCATGGGATGCCTGATCCACGATTTCATCCCTCTTTAACTGTTCAAGGAGAAGAGGCTATTCAATTCGTTGGGACACAAACAAAATGAAGAACAAATTATAGCTTAAATATTCAATGCAATGTCTAATAGATAAATGTCCGATATTCATTTCTGACTTTGTCCCACATTTTTTATTTCTTGCTGTGTTCATAGTCTAAAAGTAATTTCTTATTGCCAATAACCTTTAAACCGAGTAATTAAGAGAGAATTATGATATATTGTTAAAAAAATTGTGGTTTTTGTTGAGAATAAAATTGTTACCTGAGCTTGGCCAGTGATTTCACCAGCCTTGTTCGCAATATTCTCAGAAGCGTGGTGACTTGCCATTTTTTTTTTATCACGACAAATTTAGTGTTAACTCTCGAGTGATGATAGAGGAATTTATAGCCAGAAAAATGTCCCTTACGTTTATAAACAGCAACCTTAATCCATGCATTTACCAGCACTTGGCACGTTAAGTTTGTCCCATTGAACAGGGACTTAGTACAACCGTGCGGTTTGGATATAATTTGCCTGGTCAAGAGAGAGGAACCCTCGGCTTACATTAGGCAAAAAACTAGTCTTACATCTAGAATTAAGTATAACCATACAGAGCATAGAGGAAATTACGGTGAGTTTTCTTTCTTTAAGCTTATCCTATAAATTTTAGAAAAATAATAAAAGCTAAATCGGAGTGTTCACGTGGCACCCATCTAAGTCCCTCCTTTTTTTTTCAGTGTTTCTTTTTTTTATCTTTATCTTTTTTAAATGTTGTTTTTAAACTTATTTTAGTTTTTATATATATTTTAGTAAAAAGAGCGCTCAACAGAAGTGTCCACATGGCACCCACTGAGCTCCTTTTTTTAATTTTTTTTGTTTTTATTTTAATTTTTTAAATGTTGTTTTTTTACATATTCTATTTTTATTTTTTTGTTTTTTCTTTCCATTTTCTTTATATTTTTTAATGTCGGTTACATTTTTATTTTATTCCTCATTTAATGGGTCAGGATGTTTTTATTTTTTCTCAATGTATAAGAGTGTTCATATTTTAGTTTTAATCGAATTAATTGATTGACTTGATTCACCTTGGCTATCATTCTGCTAGTAAATCAATTTCTTTTGGTTATCAAAATGATTTTGAAATATTTTGGTTTTCACCAAATTAACCAAAATACTCTGGAAGAAATGGGAACGATGAGGTGTCCATATGGCACATCTCTTACTTTCCCTCCCTTTATTAATTCTTTTTAACATTTGGTTATTTTTTTTACTGTTTATTCTTTTTTTATTTGACAAGTAAATGTGTTCATATTTCGATTTTAACCGAATTAATCGATTGAACCAATTCAATTCTGTTTATTGATCTATGACCGAGCTACTTTCGATCAATTCTCAAAAATAATTTTGAAAAAAAAATTTGGTTTTTGATTATTTCAGTTTGACATCAAATTAACCAAAGTTCTAATTGATATATATATATATATATATATATATATATATATATATATATATATATATATATATATATATACATACACCAAAGATAAAACTAAAACTACATGAAATCCAATTATATGTTTAGGTTTAATGTTGTTAGAATTTTTAACTTAATTGTAACAAAAAAAAGAATTTTTAACTTAATATTTTAGTTAATATTTTGTTTGATTATTTTTTATAGTTTGATTCAAATGTGAGAAATTTGAAAATTAATATAATATAACTTAAATATATTTTATTATTCGTCTAAGTTGAAATTAACAGAATTGAGCTTGATTGATTACATTTTCACATTTAATAATTCTTTATTCACTTAAGTAAAAAACTAAAATATAATTTGGTAAAAATTTTTTTTCAAAATTAAACTAATCAAACAAATCAGTACACAACTAATGAAGAGATTGATCAGAGTGACCACGTGACACCTCCATTAATTTTTTTCCTTGTTTTATTTTTTTTTCTCTTTATGCTTTTTTTTTTTGGCTCTTGAAAAAAAGGGTATGATTCGCGGCACTATTATTTGTCTCACTTGGTGGTACCAAAAAAACTTGGCAGGTAGTTTGGGCAAATATTATTTTCCAAGATATAGGTGACACTGTTGGAGGAGGAAATTGATGGGTCGACTAATTGATATTACTATTAGCCTTTGTTAGTATTAATATTAACCTTTTTTATTGTGAATGAATGATGATGTGTTGTTTAACCCAAATGATGCGACTATAATTATGAGATTTCATTGAGAAAATACTACCCAGATTTGTTGATCCAGAATAAGACGATGATAGAATAGTTTACAATTAAAATCTACTTACCATGTGGCTAAGATGTTGCTGGGGAAACCTAATCATGAGAGGCAAAGATGGAAGCTAATGTGGAGTGACAGGGTTACGCCAAATGTGAATTTTCTTTTAATATGGAGGTTAATGCAAACTATCTTTCTTATCATGCGAGTTTTGAATACGAAAGGAGTAAACGTCGGTAACTTCTATCCAGTATGTGGTAACATGCCTGACATGTTGCGGCATATTTTTGTGGCTTAATATTTACATATGCCTTTAACATTTATCACAAAATAGAATTAAGTCTTTAATATTTAATTGTATGGAAATCAGTCATTTTATAATATATGCAAATGCTTGAGATTGAATTTACTTTGAGATTGTGCATGTGACATGTTTTCTTGGTCATGCATATCGTGAATTGAATTTGTGCACTCTCGCATATGATTTTTATATTGTGAATTAAATGAATTGGGAATGTACGTGTAATGTGGATCGATTTTGAGTTGAGATGGATATTGTGAATTGATTTTGAGTAAATATGAACATTGTGAATCGATTTTGAGTTAGTAGTAGATGAAGTTCTGATATGATATGATGTGATATGACATGTGTACGAAATAAGGGTTGGAATCCAAGTTTATGGGTTACATGCATTGTATTTAGGAGAGTATAATTCTACTTCTGCATTTATATTAGTATCTTACTGAATCGTGGATTACACACCCCTTAATTTCACCTCTTTGCAGACTATTTGAGTTAAGACTCCGCTACGAGAGCTTTAATGTGGGCCTTCGTATGTAGGCTTGGTACTGGCTTTTGACCTCTGAACTCTATTTTGTTGCTTTTGAGGTATACAATCTTTGTCTATTGCTTGTTTATATATGCAGGCTTTAATTGATGCACAGTACGTATTTTGCTCAATGAGTTGGGATGTAATTTAGGATCATATTAGATTATTATATAGATTCATATGATTATTGAACACTATTTGCGATGTGATTATGTTTGGTTAACTGCATATTTTGTGAAATACAAAAATATAAGTGAGATGATTATGAGATTGTGTGTAGTACATGAGGCATATATATTATGGATTGTAGTACAGGGAGGACAAGTGTTTCACTCCCACCTTCCGAAATTTCCTATATATAAACGCAAGCAATAACCCTACAAAGCGAAACACAGTCCACTTACCAGCAATGGATCTTCCATTGTCGAGTCTGAGAATGGAGCAGAAGAAGATGGCATCCCATGATCAGAGTTACAGAGCTGGTCAAACCGATGGCTGAGCTCAAGTAATATAACTTTCGTTCTTTCAATTTCTTTCCAATTATCAGATTTTGTAATGGTTTGAAGGTGGCAAAAGCTTGAATTATGGTGTCGTAAAAAATTATATATTGGCAGCATTGACTAACATTTCCTGTTTTTGATATTCGTTTTGAATATAATTAGGAAAGGGGTGAGCAGATCAAGGACAAACCTGAAGTAGCAAGACAGAAGACATACGAGACAGCTGAAGAAGCCAAGGACAAGACATACCAGACAGCCCAAGCTGCTAAAGAGAAAACCAAAGACACCGCCGAATCAGTCAAGGAGAAAACGAAAGAAAATGCCCAATATGCTAAAGAAAACACCGAGGAAGGCAAGGAGAAAACTGGTGGAATCCTTCAGCAGACTGGAGAGAAGGTGAAGAACATGGCTCAAGGTGCTGCTGAAGCTGTCAAGCACACCTTCGGCCTGGCTGATGCTGATGAGGCCGAGGATAATTATCCTCGTAGGAGGGATACTAATTACTAGGATTCTCATTAATGAAATTACTTTGTTTTGTGCTGTTGTTTGTTGTTGGATTACTATCATGTTGGAAACAAGATTTGATTGTTTTCGTTTGTTTCGTTAGAATGAAACTTGGTATAAAATGCAACCTGAAGATTCCCTTCTATTTAGATTTTCTGCTTTTTTTCCCTCCTTTATACACTTGGTATTTTCTACAAAAATATTTATATTCTTCTCCATTATGCAACATGGTGCATATTTTTCTGCTATCCAAAAAAGTAGTACTTACCTAACGAGGTACTTCTTGAGTTCTGATTTCTTTAAATTATGGAAAAAGAAACCCAAAAATGAATTCAAACCTTGGATTTTTCTAATAAGGCACATATTTGCACCAAAGACATTAAGGATCAGGTTATTATTTTACAAAAAAAAATCATTATATAAACAATCAATTTCTACATTTATATTTTTTTTTATTCTGTTTGCATCTGTGTTTGATACTAGGGATGAAAATTTTTAAAAAATAAAAATAAGAAAAAAAAAAGAAAATTTAAAGATAAAATAATTGTAAACAAAATTATTAATTTAAACTAGGTGTTTTCTTAAGAGAAAAAAAAATACACAAATTCACTTTTTTTTCTCGTTTTATTTTTTTTTACTAAAAAATTAAAAAAATTCTTTTCACTTTTTCCAAGCTGGCTGTTTCATCGAATAATGTAGTTATTTCAGTGGATGGTTGAAAATTTAGTCATTTGCTTTATCATGTCAAGGGCTTATGCATAGCGTAATCATTCTGTAGCTCATTACATTTTTTTGAAAAGAAATGAAAGTTGAATAGAACACTGCCTGAGAGCTGAACTCGGCAAGCATGACCTGTGTGAATAATAGAAGCATTAGGGTTGGGCTCTCTTCATATAGAATTAAATCATTAATATTTTGTGAAAATTTCTTCAAAATTATAATTTGCTTTTGTATCCATACAAGTTTTTTTTTCTACTTTCAGTAACAAAATATAACTAACAAAGAAGCTAACAAATATCTGCTCAATTTGATACCTGTATAACCGCATTTTCATTCTCCATGCCTAAAATGAATGATGTAAATTGTACAACTAGAATTTTACATTGACATTTGTTATCAAAAGCAACATATGAATTGAAATGTTTTCATAGTTTTTGCACCATCTACAAATTTTTTTTTCAAAATTCAACGTTACAGAAAGCTGGTTGCTTTAATATTTCCGCAATGTTCCACAAAATTGCAACTTCAGAGAAGAAACTAAAATTGAAAACCACAAGTGGTTTCTAGTATTTGTTTTTTAAAAAAAAAAAAACAAAATAAAAGAAGTAAACCTACTAAAGAATGAAAAGTTTGGTACACACCCTTTCATAAATTCCTCTCCTGCTTGTATCTCTGCTTTCCTGGCATACACTTGAATCGGCAAAATTTAAACTCTCAACATTAAATTGAACAACATTTGTGGGATGCTCCTGCTTGTTCTTCAATAAACTGTATGATCTATTTTTGAATGAGAAACATGGATATCGTCCCTGAAACTCATTGCTTTCTTCTTTCAAAGGTTGACATATCATTCTACAAGCTTCCAACAGAATGAACCCAAAGTGGTTGTTATTACCCATCAGTCGCTCATATCATCAAGTCCTTCAAAATCACTGACCCCATTGAATGCTTCATCAAGGGCTTCCCCATCTTCATTCTCTTGATCATCAGTTTCCATTGCATCCTCTGCTTCTTCTTCTTCACTTTCATCCTCAAATATTACTGGGATCGTGGCATTCTCATCGAACTCATCCTCAACAATCTGTCATAAGAATTGAGAAAAGTAACTATATCATATGTGTTAAATTCACCAGCAAAATACTCACCAGCTACAAACTTTAACATAACTCATACCCCTGCATACAGGAAGTCTAAGCAACTTGATATTTGAAGAGCTGATTCAAAAGTTGAGACTCTAGATTCAATAAGCTGCATAAGAAACAAGCATTCAACACTACGAATATTATTAAGTGGATAAAGTTGGCCAATAAAAGATCCAAGTAATGATTCATCCTTAAAAAAATTCATTCATAACAAAGACCCTATCTAACCTGATACAAAGAGTTCAGAGCAAGCAGAGAGGATTCCTGGGACATAATTCCACTCGAATGTTGAAGAAGTAAACTTTTTATCCAAGGGAGGGCACAAGCCAATACTGCACCCCTGCAGTGAATTAGAAACAGCAGCCCAATAAGATTGATAAGGCTTCAGCAAGAAGTTATATGAGAGAAAACAAGAAAACTACATTACTCAACATCCAAAACATAAAAAAGGCACTGTCTCATTTATTCTCCTGAGAAGTTGCAAATATCACAGCAACATTTTAATGTTTTTGGTTCAAGATTAGGCCCTTTGGTTTCTCAAGGCCTCGTCAACAAGAAGGGCCGAGTTATTTATTTTTTTATTATGAACTCACAAATGATAGTTGTCTAAGCCAATTTGACCTTTGCTGTTTATTAGAAGGATCAAACCAGATTATAAACAAAAAAATTTCCAGAAGATATTGGTAAAAACAGCTGGCTTAGCAACGTTGTCAAATGTTACATGCTGAATTAGAAACTTACCAACCTTAAATTTGAGACACCGAGAAAAATGACAAAAGAAAGAATAACAAAGCTTCTTGGAATCAAGAAAACTTATAAAAGCTAAAAGGATGATAACGCCCTCAATTCTTACAACAAATGAAACCTTGCTAGATAGACAAGTTGGAATCAAGTGTGGTAGAATATTAGGATTAGTACATTTCTTGTTTGTTTTATAGCAAATACACCAAGTTCACGGCCCCTGCCTTTTTTTTCTAAAACAGGAAAAAAATTATGCCCATATCACATGAAAGAGTATAAAATAAGCAATGAGCCACCAAAAAGGAAGTGAATAGGCTTTGTTAACATCAGCACTCTTTTCTCCAGGAGCAGCAATAAGCAAAAAGAAAGAGTGCTAGATATATCTTCAATGTAATTCATGGGTTAACCTTAACTTGGTTGAACATATAATACTTTGCCTTGATTGAGTCTGCAATGTAATTCACCGGTTAACCTTAACTTGGTTGAACATATAATACTTTACCTTGATTGAATTATAGATACAAGAGACTGTAAAAGCTTAAGAACACCAGATGGATTTAATTGAGAGACTGAATTTGCAATAACCTGAAATAGGAGAATGCTCCTCATATTAGCATCACAAGTATACATATATGTCAAGCATACTTTCATCAATAAGAAAAAAATCTGTAGGACACGACCTTATCATCTTGAGTGTATAAGCAATCTAACAGAAGTGCACGATCATCAGCATGTAGTGCCTGATTAAGCAGAACATTAACTGAATCTGCAATGGGAGGCTTGGCTCCAGGAGAGGGTTCTTCTCGTTCTTGCTTTTCATGGGTTTCATATTCTCCATTTTCTACTAAATTTAAACTTGCGAGTTTCTCACCCATGGTAAGCTCATTCGAATCATCATCAACAAGCACTCCATCTGCATTCTCTCCATGACCTATTCCAAAATCACTGATGAATAAATCTCCAGAGAGAGAAGAAAAGGCTTATTTCAGCAACTATTATAGAGATCTGAAATGTATCAAATCATGTATATTATTGACAACTCGATGATGCAGTTTTATAATGTGTTCAAGTTCTTGCCTCATCTGATATATCACAAGATGCTGTAATATGTATCAAATCACGTACATTATTGACAACAAAATGATGCAGTATGTTATACTGTGTTCTTGTTCTTGCCTCAACTTACATATCACAAGATGCTTCCTCAGAAGACATGTTGGTCTACCCAAAGATTAAGATACAATTATGAATATTGCAATCAATAACATGTAGTAAACAACACAGAGATAGAAAGCATAGGATACATTGTATTTTAATATTTTATTCTTCTTAAACAAGGGTGTTGTTAAACATTGTAAGGTGCATACATCATACACGCACAAAAGTGATATTCTAAGATCCTTATAAAGTATAGTTTGAAGGCAAGTAGGTTTTATTTGAGCCATTAGCTCCTTTGAGAGGAAGGGGGGAGGGGAAGTAGAACATGACTATTATTTAACAACAAAATTGAGGTAGTGCATGGTTTGATTCTTATCCACAAACTGTTAAATGTAGAAGCTGATACTTCCAAAGAAATCCATTCATGCGATCAAAAAACCTGAACCAAAGTCTAAAGTTAAATCAAGCAATTAGGTAGCACCCCTCACCAGTATCGTTTAGGCCTCTTGTGGTTGCAAGGTCTGAATCAGGAGTAGCTCTTTTTCTCTTTGGCTTTCCGTTTGGATCAACTGCCACTCCAGACTCTGGAACTTGGAGACCTGCCACAATATTTTCCCTGGTTATACCACCTACATTTAAGCACAATCACTCCAAAGAACTGTCTATATGGGGAATGATGATCACATACACTTCAATTTTTCTATAGACTTCAGTTTCATATTTAAGTTAAATGACATTATTCACGTTACATCTAACAGTGTATGTTAAAATTTTATCATAAACAAATACAAATGACACAATACCAAACTTCAGCCAATTTAACAGGTTCAATAAGTTTCTTAACAAACATTCATTTATCATTTTGTGCAGCAGACATTTCAAACCTAGACACTGAAAATAGTCAACAAAACAATTTAAAATATATCTGTATAAACAAAATTGGAATAACTCGTGAAAGTGAGCTTATCATTTAAATGTCCAAAATTCAGTGGCGATCATCCATTGCCCTTTTCTAATTCAACTTAGTGCAGCAAAAGTAAAAATTCCTGCAAATGAACCAATAACAAAAAATAATAAAGCAGATTCCTGAAATCACAAAAAGTATACAAAAGAAATAACTAAGGTTTTGTCTAGCAGTTATTATTCCTCCTTAAGAGGCATAATGTCTATGGTTCGAATCCCCCCCCCCCCCCCCCCCTCCCCCTCCCCCCCTTGGACGTCCTGATATGTACCCAAGAAAGAAAATAGAAAAATACACAATAGCATTATCATTGAAAAATGATGACAGAAGTACTCCCCACTCTTTAGAATCCAAGAAAGAGAAAAGAATTCTCCAGGAGTTTTTTCAATATATACACAAACAGCATAGGAAATAGGTAAATTCACAACAATCAATCCTAGCAAAAAAGAAAAGGAAGAATCAATGAAAGTAAGCCTAACAAAAATTTTCAAAAATGAAAGTGCGAAGATAAGTTTGATCATTCGAAATAAAATATTTTCTACTTTCTTTTCTTTAAGAAATAAAGAAAGATGCAGAATCATGAATAATAAAATGCATTATAAAATGTGCATATCCCACCTTTCACCAAAGCTACCCTGTCTTCTTGAATTGTTTCAGTTTCAGTCTGATCTACAGCATTTATAACAATATTCTCCCCTGTCTTGCTAACATTAACAAGACTAAACTGTGGACAATCTAATGGACCATAAGCAATAAGGGCAACAACCTCATGGCCCACGGCAGGAGTATGTAATCTAGCAGAGATAACAGAAATGCGATTTTTCCTTGAGCTTGCACTCTTCTGCTGGTCTCCCTCTGTTTTATCAGATTTTACAGTAATCTTCGTTGGTTTAACATTGTCCTGGGAAATGGTCTCCAAATTCCAGACGTAAGCACCACCAGACTCTGAAACTGCTAAGATGACGCAACCACCATCTTCACTACCATTATTCTTACATTCAAAGGCTAATGGACAGCGAGGCATTGAAATAACTGAACCACCACTCACGGTTTTGGAACTCATATCACAACTCCAGACTTGAAGATTTTTCTCCCCACACCCTGATGTAACAATTGTCTTGGCATCATTGGACATAGATATGTATTGCACAGAATCCTGTAATAAAATATTAATGTAAACCATCAAAGCCTTGAGCACACAAGAAAATCTCCAAATACGTGAGACAATCTAAGTAACTCACTAACTCATCAGGAAACTTTAGAAGCTCTTTCCCATTTTCCAGGCCAAGGACACGGACCTTACCACTGGCTAAAGCCAAATACTTCCCATCTGAAAAGTTCATGGAAAAAGTATTACCAAACAACACAAAAAATGAGGTAACAGTGCAGTAAATATGACATAACTTACTGACCTTGTGAATAAGTCAAAGAAGAGATGGACCTTTTGGAAGCTTTGAAATCCCTTATTAAATCTCCATTTTCTGAGTTCAATTCAGATGCCTTTCCATTGCTTCCAACGACATATAAACTATTACCTCTATTTGTGAATGAAAGACCCACAATTCCACTGAACAAATAAAGGAATAATGTAAGTTAAACCATCTATTAAGAAGGATAACTATAAAGAAATTTGACATTCTTATTAGGTTAACTCCTGTAAAAAGATAAATACTAATTTTCACTATCAACAAGCAGACATGCACAAAAAGGTGCAATTAGTTGGAAATGGTGAAACTTTAAGCATTTCGGCAAAAATAATTCTTATCAAATTTATCGGCATACCCAGGATAGCAACCAGTTGATTTCCACTTCCTATCACCAGCTAAGACGTCAATAGCCAAGATGTCCCCTTCATGCGTCCCAACAGCTACCAAGCAAGTTCTATGCCCCTTTTTATGCTAAAATATCAACACAGAAACAATAGAAGAATGATTAGCAAAAATGTGTAAAGTATAGAACACAAAAGAGCTCGCAAGGCTGAGGCTACCTTCTTTTCAATAAAACTGCAAGCCATACAGGAATAACTATCAGGGTTGCCTTTAGACTGCTTCCACTCAGCCAATAAACTCCCCGTACTTGTGCTCCAGATCTGAATAAGCACATTGAATTTTCACCAATATAAGAGGATGGTGCACTGGGTTTGCCTTTTTATAAGAGGGTTAAATGCTTTCAATAAGATGACAACATTTTGTACCCCTAGAAAGACCAAAATAATGCAGAATTTTCATTGCAAAACCAAGATAGATGGCAAAAGCAGACATTTAATCAAGAAAAGGGGTGTAATCCAAAGTACATTACACAGTACAAGAATGATCTAATTACAAGTAACCATGTTTCCAATTTCTATTAACCAGCCGACATTAATGTTTCTATCAATTCAAAAATCAACTGACAAATTAGTATCTCTTACTCTTCATTTGACCTTATTAACTGCTATTGGGATACATAATCCACAGTGACAGCATCTATACAGTTATCATTGATAAGAAACAACTCCCATCCCTTAGCAAAGGTCATAATCAAGATTAGTCACCCATGAGTTATATAGGAGGTCAATAATTCAGTGACTTGAAACGACTTGCAACTAACCTAACAAAATGTGCTATCTTGCAGAGTAGACACATTTCAATAGATGAAGACCAATTTTCACCATACAAAGCGGTAAATCATCAAATAGAGCTCGACTCCTTGCACATTGTTTCTAATCGGATTAACAGAAGGATTCTTGACATGGTACTCATCACAATTGGTCTTCAAATATTTATATGATTTTTCTGGTGCATCTCAATTTTTATTCACACTGCTTGTTAAGGGTTCTCACGCATATAAATTTATGGTCAAGCTCAAATGATTTTTTCCATTTTCAGATACTACTTCATGAAGAAGCTGGCAGCATAGCCTTTGTTTTGTTCTTCTAAAGAATAATTTGTGATAATTATATATTGAAAGGGATACTTTGTGATAATTATATATTGAAAGGGAAAAAGCAAGAAAAAAAATTTTGCAACATAGCATTAGTCCTTCAACCAACCTCCTAAAAAGTATTGAACTAACATAGCTAGCAGTACTTGCTTTATACAATTATATATTTATACCCTTGATTTTGCATTAAAAAAAAGTTTCAAAAGCGATAATAGAACTCAATAAGGAACTCTGAAATATCAAGAACAACCCACATAAAAAATTATCAAAAATACAAGGTGAAATACGTAGGGAGAGAAGGAGTTACTTTAACGGTTCCATCTGGGGACAAAATGGCGAGGTAGTCACCTTCTTGAGTGAAACATGTAAGGAGGGGTTTCACTTTATGCTTTCCCATTTACAGGATCAAACCAAAGCTCTGATTTTTCTTAGATAAACGAGAGCTTTAAATTATTCTGATTTGCAACAAACTGCAAAACTAAAGAGATCTCCTCCCGGTTCCGAAGAAAGATGGAAAGGTTAGTATGTTTATTGATTTCCGGAACTTAAACACTGCAAGCACCAGGTTTCACACCATGAAAGACTCTCCCAAGCAAAAGCTTCGGCGAGACCAGCAGCAAAAGCAAGCGGCGGCTTTTGTTGTGGGATAGGGCTTTCTTTGCGGGTAGGCTTTCCTCGTGTAAGGAAGTGCGTTTGTTTTCAGGCTTTTACACAAAAGCAATCGGCGGGATTGAGCCTTGATAGGGCTGGCGAGACCACCAGCAAAAGGCCAAGTAGTTCTTTTATTGAATTTTAATTAATTTTGTTTTTAATTAAAAACGGTAAATATAATGAAGTAGATAATTATAATCAAGTATTACGAGGATTTATATATTACGATTAAAATTTTTAACTTTACTATAAAATCAATATAAGCATATATGATTAAACATACATTTAATGCCATTAAGCATAAAATAAGATAGAGGTATTATAAACACATGAAAATAAAGATAAACACATATTTTAGTAAAATTATCATTTGTTTATGTTTATTAATTCTAATTTTACGTTTACTTTAACATGTTTACAATTATTGTAACGCATGTTATGATTAATAACACTAAATTTATACTTGATCTTGTGTATTTACATTAACATTATAGTAAAGTTAAAAATTTTGACCTTAGAAGTTAGAAATCACTTAATTTTACGAATTCTTATGTAGTGTGACTTGAGCTTTGGATCTCAAAATTTCAAATCCACCTCTTTAATCTTGTTTTTGTAGTTTATGAAAAAAAATCATCCACTACTTTTTTTTTCTTAAGAATTTAAGTACAATTAAAATATTTAAGGGATAAGTATTATAATGATTAGATCTGTTCATGAGTCGAACTACCGACTCAAACTCAAATACCAACTCAAATTTTGGGTGATTTAAACAAAAATATTATATCTGTTATAGGCTTGATCTAACAAATGAGACCCAATTAAAAAACAAACCAAGCATTGATCTTTCCCTTAAAAGCCCAAACTTGACTCAACCTGTTTTTGTTTGTAACATTTAAAGAAAAAGTTTTTTTTTGGGTCTTCTTAATTAATAATTAAGTTGATTCAATTCATAGATTACCAATAAATAATTTTATAATTTAATTCTCTAAGATATGGCAAATTTACATTAATCAAGAAAAATAACATCATAAAAGTGTTAAATATTGGTTCAAATAATATATTTAAGCCTTATTATATTAGAATTGTAAAGAATAAAAATTTTACAAAATAAACACTAAATTGAAGAAAAAGAATTTTTTTATATGGATGGCTTAGGCGGGTTTGTGTTTTCTTGTTGTTTATAAAAACAAATTTGGACAAAATTTCAAGCCCAAATTTTGGACTAAAATGAGTTTGGGCTTACGTGAGTCCCATGATAAACTACTTAAATATAACTGAAACCCAACCTCGCTCGATCGATGTTTGATAAAGTTTAATATATTTTTCCCTTAAGCTATATTGCTTGGGGAAGGAAAAAGTCTTATTATTTTCAAGTACCCATGCTTGAATCTGATTATATGTTTATAATACCTAAACCATATAATTTTCAAGATATTTTTAATTTTTGCTACTTAATCACTATGTATATAATACAAAGAATACCCTTTAAAGATCCAAATCCACTAAACGTTTGTTTTATTAAGTCAAAATTTGATTTTTAAACTAAAATATAAAATTGATTTTAAAGATGTTATTAAAAAATAAAATTAATAAATAAAAGTTAACTCATGAAAATATTAATTAAAGTTAAAAATTATAATTAAAACATTTAATGAATTATACTTTCACATGTTGTTTATTAGAGAATAAGTTTACTAAACATGACTCACTGTGAAAGTTCCATTTAGTAGCATCACTTGAGTGTCTATAAAATATACTTTCATGTGATAGCAACACAAGTAATCCTTGAACTTGTGATGCCATGTAAAATTATATACGAATCGTCATACTTTGTGTAGACATAAAAAATTAATATAATTTAATCAATTAAATTAAATATTTAATTGATTAAATCCATGACTTAGTGATCAAGAAAAAAAAATTTGTCGAAAGAAATTAATCATTATAATACTTTAATTGATTAAATCCATCACTCAAGCACCATAAATAAAGGGCTCCTCCAAGCTATTAAGAGACAATTCGAAGAATGGAGAAAACGCTAGCTTCCACAGAGATTCTCAAGCCTCCACTAGCCTTCTCTCCAAGTTCAATCTACGAAGTCTCTTCTAGCTCCAAGACTACCAAGTCAAGTCTCCAAGTTCCAAAAGACTTCCAAGTAAAATCTCCAAAGTCTAAGACTTCCAAGTCATCAAATCACCAGAGTCCAAAACTTCTAAGTCATCAAAGGCTTTAAAGTCCAAGAAGTCTAAAGTGATATCTCCAAGTGCAAAGACACCAAGTCAAGCCTTTGTCAAAGGCACTACAAATTCAACTAAAGCCAAAAAGATCTACAAGAAAACAACAAGTCTCCAACCATTCTCTCAAAGATCTACAAGTTACTGCAAATTCACAAGGAACCACAAGCCTTCACCCGTTCCTCCCAACAATCACTCATTACTACTTCATCTGAATAAAGAGTTTGTTGGCTCTACCAAGAGGGGGGGTGGATCGGTTTTTCTACTAATTTTTGGTTTTTCTAAGAGCTTAATTCACAAATGAAATAAATAAAGCAATAATGAAATAAATGCAGTAAATAAGGAAGGGAAAGAGAAGCAAACACAGATTTTATAGAGGTTTGGCCAATCTCTTACCTACGTCTTCTCTCCTTGATCCTCTTGTCAAGGGATTGATTCCACTCTTCTTGTGAAAGCTTACAAACCACTTCAAGGTGTGGTGAGACCTCTTACACTTTCTCTTGAAGGCTTAGAAATAACCTTCTAAGTTTATCCCCTTATAATGCTACCCTCACTCTTACAATAATAACCTCACAAGGCTTGCTTACCCCTTTAAGAATAAAAAATTTGAGTGAGTGGGTGATGAACAATGTAATATCTCACAAATGAAGTACAATGAGAGAATTTTCAGCTAGGATTTCTTTCTTGAAGCTTTGAGAGTTTCTTCAGTGCTTGTTCTTTTTTCAATCTTTATAAATGCCTCTATTTGTAGTCCACCAACTGATTGGAACGATTGTTGGAGCATTTAATGCAAATCCTCCCATTGAAACCCTCTAAAACTAGCCGTTGGACATACGTGAAAAGGGATCGATCCCTTACCATAGGGGATCGATCCAAAATTTCCAAAAGCCTTCCTGGATGCCTTCATAGTATTCTACCTCCTAGGGATCGATCCCTTGTATAGTTTCCTGTGGCTCTTTTGCTGCAATTTAAGACAATTTGATGGCTTTTTGTGATTCTAAGTTAGTTCAAAAACTTTTAACAGTTTTATAAGAGTATTTCCTGACTTTTTCAATTGAAATCACATTCCAAAAATTTGTTTAAAGTATTTTCCATCATTGAGTTCATTTTAAGCAAATTTACATTG
Source organism: Heritiera littoralis (assembly GCA_031772115.1). Lineage (NCBI taxonomy): Eukaryota > Viridiplantae > Streptophyta > Magnoliopsida > Malvales > Malvaceae > Heritiera > Heritiera littoralis. The sequence goes on along the minus strand of JAPDPK010000191.1, from coordinate 619,897 downwards.
TAGAAAAATGCTTTAAGCTTACTTGAGTTTTGTCATTTCAAAATACATGTCAATTTAAAGCTAACAGAGTTAAAGCGCTCAACAAATTTGTTGCCAAGAGATCGAATAAAGGATTATTTCTTTTGTATAGAAATACATATAGAGAATTATATCCTCAAATATATAAATAAGAATTTGAACTTTCTCACTTAAATTTTGTTCTAAATTTTAGACATGAAAGTTATGTGTACAAATTTGGCACGCTTGGTAGGACCTCTCTGTTTCTCATCTCTTTCCCTTTCATCAAACAGATCAACCATTTTGCTCAAACTATGGCTCAAAAGAAAAATTTAACTGTTACACCAAAATCACAAGTTCACCTTATTGTAATTGTGCTTAAACCAGTCGAGAACAGTGGTTATCAACCTGTGATCTTACTAGATCTTTTGGCAGGAAGAAAGTCTACTTTGCAAAAACCAACAGGACAGCTAATATCCACCCTTCCTCATTTTTAAAATTTGCCTACCATGTAGAGGTGGCAAACGTGCAGATTTGGGCAGGTTCGGTTTGAGTTATATTTAGGTTATCTTAGGTTTGAGTTTTTTCGAATTCGGGTTTTTTTGGATTCAGTTACTTTTGGTTTTCCATTTTTTTGGTTTCGAGCATTTTCGGGTTCAGTTATTTTCGGGTTTAGTCCAATTTTGAGTTTGGTCCGATTCCAACCGAGCGGGTTTAGCATGCTTAGTCAAATTATTTTAAAATTTTATAAGTTATAAATATATTTTTTATAATTTGAATGTAATAATTAATTTAATTTTTTATATAATTAAATAAAAATATAATAGAATTGCTGAAGTAAAGTTAAAATTTAATAAATATTCATAAATATAAATTTTTTCATTTTAATATTTTTATTACTTGACAATGATAATTTTTTTTTAATTTCCTGCGATATTCACATTTGTTTTAAAATATATAATTATATAAATTTTATTTTTTAAGTGAGCCAATATATATAGTAAAACTAAAGGAAAGTAAAAGTTTAAAAGTATTAGCTATACAAATAAATAACTAACAAATTATAAATAAATCAAACTAAATAATTTGACATTTATATAAATGACTTTATACTTTTAATAATAACTTATTGAGTTATTGTATTTTTTTAGATCAAAATTGGATCATTGGAACTTGAACACTCTTAGTTCAATAAAAAATATTTTGATTTTGTTTTATTAGCTTTTTTAATAATTATATTATAGTTTTAATAAAATTTTAAATTTTTAAGAATTTGTCTTACATTTATTTTATTTTTTAAATACTAACATAATTAATAATTAAATTAAATCTAACCGTATGTTTACTAATTGTTCAATTATAATGTTGAATAAAACTATAGTATACATTAAAAAATACTTAATATTATTAATAATTGGTCAACTAATTATTTCAATTTTATATTTATTTTGTTTTTGGTTTATACGTAAATCATAATATTAACATTATTACATTAAATATAATTGTATTCGTACATACTAACTAATTAATCAAAGATCTCATTAAAAATTTAGAACATTAAATTAAAAAAGTTATATATACTAATTGACATTATATTAATAAATAATAATATTTGATATAATCATATCATATGCAATTATACACCAACTGAATACTAATTTTTTTTATATTCACATTAACATAATAATATTAGATATACATTAATTGATCGAATGTCTAATTAAAATATTAAATAGTAGATATTACTAAATTAATTAATATAATGCTAGTTATTTAAATATAATTAATCATAATAGTACTAAAGTATAAAAAAAAATTTTGTTAAAATTATCATTTACACAACAATACTACTATAGTATATCACTAAATTACACTTTAATTTACTATTAGAAATACTATTTTTATCTACACTTTAATTTTATATTTAATAGATAATAAATAAATTATTTTAATAAATAATTAATTCTATCAGAATAATACTTATGCATTAAGAGATTATATAATTTATTCTTAAAAGATTATTATAATATATAAATAATTGTTATAAGATACCAAATTGGAATCTTAATAATATAACAAATAATTAATTATCAATAGCTTGATTTATTTGTGTATTTTATTAAAATTACTACTTACACAATAATACTACTATAGTATATTTTTAAATTACACTTTACTATTAGAAATAATTATTTTTATCCATACTTTAATTTTATAATTAAAAAAGTGTATCAATTATTTATTTTTAAATAATAATTATATAATTATAATTCAGGTTTTTTTGGGGTTATAAATTCGATTTTTACAAGTTTTAAATCAGATGGGTCTTGGTTTCAGATCGTATCGAGTTCTGGTTATGTTGGCTTCGGGGTTTTTCAAGTTTGGGTTTTTTCGGTTTTATGCCTTTGACTTTTTTGATCATTTTAGGTTGGTCTAGGTTCGGTCTCGAGCGGGTTTTCGAGGTTAGGCCAGCTTTTGCCACCTCTACTGCCATGGTTACTAATGCAACCACTTTGGAAGAAAAGATTGCTAAAATGGAAAAGATGATACCTAGTTTGCATAAGATAGTAGAAGAAAAAGATGTTGAAATTGCGATGCTCGAGAGTCAATTAAAGACACAACAAGCTGAAGAATGCATTGATGATCAAGCTAATCCTTTCGATTCTACACCAAGCGAGTCAAGTGCTGATGCCTCTAAAAAATTGAAAGGAGTGCAAGATTCTGAAAACCCTGAGGTGAATGGATCATCATCGATATCAATTGCTTAATTATTTGTTCAACAATTGGAAGATATGATCACAAACACCATCAAGGCACAACATGGAGGATCATCCAAATCTTATTATACATACACCAAGCCATACTCGAAGGATTGATGAGTTAATGATGCCAGAAAATTACCAACTGCCTAAATTCCAACAATTTGACGAAAAGGGAAATCCTCACCAGTATATGGCTCACTTCATTGAAACATGTAACAATGCAAGAACTTATGGAGATCTCATTGTCAAGTAATTTGTGCGAGCACTCAAAGGGAATGCTTTTAATTGGTATGTTGATTTAGAGTCTGAATCCATTGACTGTTAGGAACAACTTGAAAGAGAATTCCTTAATCATTTTTTTAGCACTCATCGCATTGTGAGTATGACAGAGTTAACAAACACAAGGCAAAAGAAAGATAAGCCAGTTATTGACTACATCAATAGATGGAGAGCTCTAAGTCTTGATTGCAAGGATAAACTATCATAAACCTCTACTATCAAAATGTGTATTCAAGGCATGCAGTGGGGACTTCTTTACATTCTTCAAGGAATTAAGCCTCATACTTTTTATGTGCTTGCCACTCCTGCTCACAATATAGAAGTGAGTATTACTAGCTCCGGAAATATACATCCTCCAGTTGCTAACTCAAGGAGTGAAAAGACTTCAAAAAGTTTTATCGAAGATTCTATGTTCATCTCCACTAAAATTATACAAAAAGAAAAGAAAGATCACTCTCAAATGGAAGATAAACATCGTTTGTCTCTTTGTAAAAAAGAAGCAAAGAATACCCATTCCCTGATTCTGACATGCCTAGAATGTTGAAATACTTCTCAAACAAAAATTAATTGAATTTCCCGAATGCAAAAGCTTAGAATAAAAAGATAAAACTCATGCCAAATATTACAAGTATCATCGCATCATTAGTCATCCAACTAAAAAATGCATCAACCTCCAAGTGTTTATTATGAAGCTCATAGATGAAAAGAAGATTGATCTTGACATAAATGATATGGTCGAAGCAAATCACGTAACCTTTACATCACCATTTGATCTGTCAACTTTACTCAAATATTTTCCAAGCAAAGATTTTGAATAGGGTGAATTATGGCAACTCATTAAGTTTAGCTCGTTAGAACCCGTCATTGTGCAAATCAGAAGGGAGAACTTTGTGGACAATTCTTTTGAGAAGCAAAATTCAGTTTCGATAATAAAGGATGGAAGCTCATTAAGCAACGAAAGTGGCTAAATCAATACATTCCTCAAGAGACTTCTCAACATGGAAGAAAGAATCCTCATTCTTCTGCCAGAAGAAACAGTCTTGATAGTGGTAATTGTCATAAGAAAATCTTTGACAATGAAATATATGGACAACGTTGATAACTTTAAAAGAATTCTTTCCTAGCAATTTCTTCCATGAAGATCAAGTCAATGTTGGTGTTCACATAGTGTCTTTTGATGAAATTTCAGAAGAAACAAAGCATTGTGTATCTGTGTTTGATCATCTAGGAAAGCTTCCAAATCAAAAATCTGTGCTTAACAGGTTAGGTGGTCCATTTTTAAAGAGAAATCAAACGATTAAAGTTAACAGGTCAGTGTTTAACCAATTGGGATTCCAAGTGCTTCAATCCCAAAAACATGCCAAAATATTGAAATTGAAAAGGACAAGCAAAAGAATGACAAAGAAACTTGTAGTTGTATTCCATCTCAGATGAAAAGATGTTTGTTTCTTAAAGTTGACAATAATGGATTATTGAAGGTAAAACGTTGTGTACGTTGTGTTTTTGTGCACACAAACTCATGTTTGAAGCAAAATGAAGGTAAAAGTGACGTGGTGCATAGTCAAGCTAAAGTTGAAAAAACCATGACCTCTCTTGAGGAAAGGGGGCAAGTAATTATTGCCAATGCCTCCAAGATGTTGGAAATGAAGATTTAAGAAAGTGACATTGTTAAAAGCAATCCTTGATGCAGTAAAACGCCTAAATATTGTCTCGCTCCTAACAAAGGCCTAAACTACACACAAAAAAAAAGAGCAAAAAAATGAACTACATAATGATTTAATGCTTCTTCCAAGAAGGTACGGAGGCAACTTAGGAAAAGCCTTCAACCTAAGTTCAGTCGAAAAAAAAAAAAACTCCCAGCCCACAAGAGTATAAACTATGAACAACGAAACAAGCAAAAAAAAAATCCCATGTTGGACAAGCTTTCAACTAAATGCTAATTGAGGTGGTAACATAATTAATCTCTTATTGCTATTCAACCATCAAGCAACCATAAGATTAATTGAATTTGAAGTGCAATTCTTCTCCTATCACGTTGGAACAAGACTTCAAAGTGTCATAATTTTTTTTTAATTAGGTGTACACTTTAAGTACAAAGTAGTGTATGTGAATGTTGGCATAAATCAAATTAAAATTCAAGACTTGTCTACTTGCTACACTTAAAAAAAATTGTATATGTAACCAAGTCTTTAGGGGACATTTGTAGACATAAAAAATTTTAAATTAAAATAATTAGAGATAAATTATATTCATTATCTCTAATTAAATTATGATTAGAGATAAAATCAAAAGTGACTAACTTCTTTTGGAACTCTATCACTCAAGCACTATAAATAGAGGGCTCTTCCAAGCTATTGAGAGACAATTCAAAGAAGGAGAAAATGCTAGCTTCCATAAAGATTCTCAAGCCTCAACTAGCCTTTTCTCCAAGTTCAAGCTGCCAAGTCTCTTCTCCTAGCTCCAACACTACCAAATTAGGTCTCCAAGCTCCAACGATTTCCAAGTCAAATCTCCAAAGCTCAAGACTTCCAAGTCATCAAATCTCCAAAGTCCAAGACTTCCAAGTTATCAAAGGTTCCAAAGTCCAAGACTTCTAAGTTATCAAAGGCTCCAAAGTGCAAGACTTCTAAGTCATCTCTCTAAGTGCAAAGATGCCAAGTCAAGTTTTTGTCAAAGGCACTACAAATTCAACCAAAGCCAAGAGATCTACAAGAGAACAAGTCTCCAACCATTCTCTCAAGGATCTACTAAACTACTTCAAATTGATCTACAAGAGGACATTAAGTCTCCAACCATTTTCTCTAGGATCTACAAAGCTACTGCAAATCCATGAGAAACCACAAGTCTCCACTCATTCCTCCCAACAATCACTCATTGCTACTTCATCAAGATAAAGTGTCAAAGCCTTTGACAAATTTGTTGCAAGGAGATTAAATCAAAGGATTATTTCTTTTGTTGTACCCTCAAATATATAAATAAAAATTTGAACATTGTCACTTAAATTTTGTTCTATATTTTAGACACAAAACTTTTGTTTACACTTTGATTTCATCTTTATGGGTTTGGACTGCCGAATGCCTAAGACGTGTGTTTTTGGATATATCTTAAAGCATATGAAGGTGGGTGAGTAATCAAGATGAGAGTTCATCTCCCTAAGTGACTTAAGGGGAAAACATCTCACATATCTTAACTCGTATGAACTCTGAAGCCCTTGGCTGAGGCAAATTAAGAGTTAAAATTGACATTGGTAGTCAAATGTAAATATGAAAATGTGCATAGAGTAGACATCAAGTCAAGCTTTGTCCATTTTTGAGATATTAAAATGAAATGATTAATTATATTGACAGGATGTGCATTAAATAGGTTAGTTAAATCATTTGAACTTTCTAACATTTGGGTGGTCATGATGTATCACTTAGACCTGGCAATTGTGTTTGTAATTTGTTTTCGTGTCATGTAAAATTGCGTTCGTGTCGTGTAAAACATGAATATTTCATGTCAAAATTTGTGTCGACACGGAAGATATAAAATCTTATTTTTAGCTTATTTTTGGCTTTTACTATATTCATATACATTTTTTACTTAATTTTGCTCGTGTCACATTCATGTCTTATATTCGTATCGTTTTCATGTCATTTAATCGTGTCATGTCTAGGATCGCCAAGTCTAGTATCGCTTGATGCTACTCTTGATTTATGAATTAAATAAAAATTTAATTCATTGCCATTAAGTTGGAAAGCTAATTGGACACACATAATAAGATAATAAATGGATTAAATTAAAATGACAGGCTTAAGAAATTTAAAATTTTCCTAATTGAACTTATTAAAGAGAATTATAATTGGGTTTAATTAAAAAGTTTTGTTAAATGGGCTTAGTTATAAAGATTTAATTAAATTGTGGTTCTAATTATAATTATAATAAGTTCAAAGGCTAAAGAGTAATTATACCAATTTAATGATGGACAATACCCTAGCCTATATAAGTCTTATTATGGTCGGCCATGCTAGACTAGTGAAACCTTATTACATGCAGCACAAACCTTGTAAAAGTGTTTCCATACCGTTGCCCCCATTTAGTGCTAATTGTTTTTTATTTTCTTTTTTCTAGTATCTTGAAGGGTAAGAAACAATTTCTCAACCACTAGAAAGTGAAATCAAGGTTCGATAGTGAGATTTTGAATCTTAATCTACCAACATCGAGACAACCGTAATACAATTTACCCTTTTGAAGGTTCCTATTATTACTTATATGAACTACCATTAGAGGCCGTATAATTGAATGTTTATTGATTTGATTCAACCTAACTGAGGGTGTACGAGATCAAGTGATGTTTCATAGTATTGAGTTACATGATCTTAAGACAAGGTATGTAAAATCATTTTGAAATCCACATGTTATCTATGTTTGCCAATTTTTCTATGTATCGAGTTAGATTATTGAGAGGTTTCAATGTTGCATTGTTTAATCATGTATTCCATTAAGCTATCTTTGATTGGTGATTGAGAACAAACTGAAACTAACACTATCTGTGGTACATAAGGGCAAACAACATTCAAAACGTCTCCTCCTAGAACTAGCTTAATCAAAATAATCCTATCTCTTTTTCTCTTAACTTTTACAATATCCTCTTGATACTTTGTCTATGATGATATCTACACTGTTACGATCTCTATATTTTCCTATATACCAAAGCTTATATCGCCAAGTGCTATCTCACTAGTTTTCTCCCAACCCATTTGGTCTTTTGGAGACACAAGATGTTAACCTTTTGCATATTTATAACCTCACAAATCTCAACTAACATATCATTGAAGTTTCATAGTCTTGAGTTACAAGATCTCACAACAAATATATGAAAAATTGTTTTGAAATCTATGTTATTTATGTATGCCCATTTTTCTATGTATCAAGTTAGATCCATTAAGGGGTTTCAGTGTTTATTATTTAAATATGTATTTTGTTGAGCTATCTTTGATTGGTGATTGAGTATGAATCGAAACCAACACTATTTGTGGTGTATACGGGCTAATAACATTTAAAACCTGCTCTCTTTAAACTAATTTAACCAAAATAATGTTGGATTATGCCCTTAGAACCATTCATTAGATGATTGACTTTGGCATTGTTTTATGTATCATGACATTTTATTTATTATAGTTCATTATTATATTTGTCTTATAACTGCGTAATGTAATCTTATATGATAATGTCCTTAGAATAGTAATAACACACTATTCTTAAAATATCCTAGTCAAGTATTATTGTAAACAAGGATAACAATGATACGATAAGACTAGTATGTGGTTGACTGATGACCATTGTCATGGATATAGGATATCAAGTCATCACATAGGTACATCTTAGAGAACTATGTACTGGATCGACCCTCCATGAGAACACTACATGGATTGTTATATGAGTGTCATAAGCGATTCTCATAGTGATGATGGTGTATGTGATCCTTTGACTTGAGATCATCAGAGATCCCAACATAGAGAATTGCATACTTTAATGCTGCTAGATGTCATTCGTAACAGGATGGACTATAAAGGTAGTAATTGGGTATGCCTTGATCTATGTAGAGGGATGTTGAGTGATCAAGATATGATTTATCCCTCTTATATAACAAGAGTGATGTCTTGGGCCCTTTGATAGAGTGAGACTAAGAAATGCATGGCCGTGCTCGAATAAGTCAATATGAGATATTAATTTTATTTGTTTAATTAGTCTACTCAGGAATCAAGAAACGCTGATTAGACTATACAAGTGTGACGCATTCCATGACTTGTGTCTAATCAAGACATCAAAGGATAAAGGGATTAGACTACACGGTAACATCTATCATGAGTAAGTTATGTCGAGTCATTGACATTCTCGTTACATGGGTAGCAATGATGTGTTGCTAGATACCGCTCATTGCCTATGACAATTTTGTCATTGCCATTGTTTTGAGAACCTATTGGGTCGCACACTTAGAACGATCAATGAGGAGCTTAATTAATCCTATTCTGAATTGGATTAAGGATATAATTAATCCCATTCTCAATTGGATTAAGGATATAACTAATCCTATTCTAAGTAGGATTAGAGTTCTGTTTGACAGTAAATTTTAGGGTAAAATTTACTGCCTATAAAAGGATGTTTTGTGTTTTCTAAAACACAGCCGCACAAAAAAAAACAGAAAACAAAATGTTCTTTTAATCGAAGCTAGCAATTCGGTTATAAGGAATAAAAAACGCTCTTTAAGGCTTCTGATCGTGAGACGTTCAAGAGTCGTGAGATCCGTTCGTGTGGATACCATAGAGGCAGAAACAAAAAGTTGTTGCTTGTGACTCGACCAACGACAAAAAATCAGAGAAAACGTTAGGTAAAATCTCGAAACCCTAATCAGGCAACTCTCCGAATCGATCTTGGTGGAGGCCGAATGATATAAATTCCGCTGCGTGTTTGTTTTGGTTTCCTTCAAATAATCCTATCTCCTTTTCTCAAACTTGTAAAGTATCCTCTTGATACTCTTTATCTATGGTGATAATTACATCATTACGATCTCCATATTTCCCTATGTATTGAGGACATAGCTTCTACAGCACACTCATACTCACCAAAATTAGAAATCAACATATCATAAGCAGCAAAGATCCTCAATCAAGCTGGACCAACAGTTACTACAATTCCTGCAATCACGCAACATCAATCAAGCAGCACAACAAGCAAGAAAATTAGACAAACCTTTGCTGCTATTCTGTAATCAAGCAGCACCAGTCAAGCAACACAACAAACAAGGAAATCATGCAAAGATATGCAATCCCAACCAAGTCAACTCTGAAATGAGGAAGAAATCCTTGATTTTATAATTAGCATTTATAATGTTTTCTGCACATACTTGTATAAATGTAATAGTGATGTCAGTAATAAAATATGCTTGAAAACTTTTCAACCCTCAAAATTTTACACTATGTACCAAAGCTTATATTGCTAAAATGCTATCTCCTTAAGCTTCTCCTTAACCCATTTGTTCTTCAAGAGACACAAGATGCTAACATTTCTCGTACTTATAATGTCACAAATCTCAACTAATTTATCGTTAAACGTACTTCTATCCCATATCCTAACCTAAGCTTTGATAGTCTAACTTCTTTATCAACCTTGCCCATTATGGTGTGGAAACCCTTATTTATTTAATGCCACATCCATGCTTCTATGTGACGCATCATTTTTGATTGACAACCTAGCAACTCTTGTATTTTTTTTTTTACTACTACATTCTGGTCCAATATAGCTTGTCGCTTTATATAAACACACCAATAGAGTTCTTTTTTTGGTTCATTCCATTGAGTTGGAGAAGTTTTGCAACCAGTTGTCCTAACCTACCAACAATCCTCCTCTTTTATCCAGATTGGGGATTAGCTGCATTATCGTATATCACATAAGACATGAGAAGTTTAAGTACTAAAAATATATATTTAAAAGAAAAAACTCAATTAGGTTGGTGAACCATTACATTAAGAAACTTAAATTTAGATCAACTCGTTATTGGAGTAATTCGAGCTCGGCTCCAAAATAATGAGTCAAATTGAATAATTATCATATTAACTTTGAGTAACTTATGAACAATTTGATTTGTTGACTCTCTAATTAATGATAGATTAAGTTTATGTGCGAAAACAATATTGAAGTCAAACTTCAGGGACCTGTGGGCAATTCTCTCTTTTCTCGCTCCCTTATCGTTTGCTTGTGCCTTCTTCTCTCTTCCTCTTGACAATGCCCTAAGCTCTTCCCGCTTGAAACCGCTTATATTTGCAGCTAAGCATAGCCCTTTTATATTGCAAAGAGGGCTATGAGTTTTGATGCTGACAGAGGTGATAGTTCTTGGCCTTTTTAATAGTGTAAGTCAAGTTCTTTAGTGTTGGAAGTATTTGATGAAATCATGCATGTAATTACTGATTGTAAACAGATTTGTCGGTTTCCAAAAGTTTTACTTCTACAGAATGGATCCATCAATGTCTTGTAATTCTGTGAAATTTCACATTGATTAGTCTCTTTTTGGTGGTCAGAATGATTTATTTTATTTCTTCTGGACCCTCTTTAAGACACACGGTAACAACAATGCTGGTACTATATTCATGGCTGTTGTTTTGTCTGTATTTGGGCATCGACTCACTTTCTGAGCAAAATTTATCAAGTAAAAACCGTCTTTCTCCTCTATTCTCCGCCAACTGGCAACTTTTGATTGGAAGAGTCCATCAGAGAAATCATCTGGGATGTAATCAGAGCTTCCATGAATGCTAAACAAATGAACATAGAAGCCAAATGCCATATCACATTAACTAATACCAAAATGCTCTGAAAGTACAACAGACTAGGCTATTACCATCTACTTCCTGTATTTAAAATGAAAAACGCATCCAAAACTTTATTTTCAGGGCAGATAAAAAAAGACAAAAGGCCATTTAAAAGGGCTAATTCAACTATATCATATACCCCAACAACCCATTTTGTTATATCTACTTGTACATATGCCGTTTTAGCTCTTTCCGCCATAATTGTTTCCCTGTTCTTTCTTCCTCTGTTAGCTCCAACTAAAAAATGATCCTGTGCTACATTTAACGGGAACCATCAAGCCCCAGCCTTGCTGTAAGCCAATTGCAGACCTCTTCCATCTCTCTAGGGACTGTGTAATGACCAATCCTGCACAGCAAGTTAATCAAAACTTGAAATGCTGCATGGTTTGTCAATTAACAAATAGCTAATTACTGTTTTTGAGAAGCCCAAATGGTTTACCCTTCATAGTTTTTAAAAGTGAGGTTCCTAAATCCTGCTACACTCAAGGAATGTGCAGATTTTTCTCCATATTTGTAGGGGACAACATCATCACCTGCAATAGGATTATAAGAGGATCAGTTTGGTGGACTAAACAGGAAACTTTTATCATACACGTTGAAATAGCAATGTCATTGGCAAGTTAATAAAGTGTTTTCCAGAAAGCCTTTGTACCGTGAGGGGAAGAATGTGTCCATCAACCTTTGGAGGATTGTAAATCGGAAATCTTTCTAAGCAGATGTTCAGCAGGAACATTTTATGTTTTTTTCATTCAAAATGTCATTGTTTAACATGGAAAAGATTCCTAGCTCTGTTATCTACCAATTCAGAATGATGTCTAAATTGTACTTTGAAGCCATATTTGCTTAAAAGAGGCCAAGATAACATACAAGTTCCATGGCTGAGCAAAATTGGCAAGGATGCGGCACGTCTTGCAGCTTCATGTGATGCTTCTACTTTGGTCCTTAAGCCCCTGCAAGGCAACACCTTTAATGAGCAAATACGTGAAATTTTTCTAAACTTAAGACTCTAAAGGTATTCCATTATTTTGTTATCTCTGGCAGATAATAACACAATCTGTTGGATGAATCACTATATCATGATGAGTTCTAACAAAATCGATCATGTGTTTGCATGGCTAAGAAGTACGAGACATGAAAGAGTATAAAGGTGAGTTCGCTAGAAAATTAATTCTCAATGATGCCATACCGTGAACCTGGAAGCCATCCACTTAGTCCAACAACTGCCCTTAGGTTGATGGTGTATGGGTTGCCATTTCCATATCTTCCCAGAGCATGGGAAGTTGCAGAGTAAACGGCCATTGCAGCACCCATACTAAAGCCTCCAATACCCACCTTCACTGTAAAAAGGAAGCTGATATGATAGTAAGCTTTTCATTTAAATTGGTCTGGAGACAGACACTAATAAAAACATCAATTTGTTTTAGAATCTTGATATTCTATCTATAAACTTAACAAAATAAAACATATTGAGAATTGCACAAAGAGTAAAGATTACAACCTGGGAGAGGAGAGAAAATATACACAGGAATAGTCTATTTCAGCAGTAACAGAAGTTGGTTTCTACCTCCAGGATAAAATTTATTCAGTAATTAAGAGCCGAGATACTGGTAAAGACTAACCACAACTTCATTTGGATATATGGATTTGAAATTCAAGTTCAGGCATTTTATTTAGTTAAAAGAAATTTATGTTTAATTCTTGTAAGGCAATCTTTTGGTAGATAATAAAGCCTTCAAAATACCATCAGATGGCTCGGTTGACAACAAGTTTGCAATATGTGCTGCTGAAGCATCTAAGCCCTCCCAATCATCTGGACCATCTTCTGAAAGCTCACCAACATCAAACCCTGATGCAAGCATTTTAAATGATTATATCAGTGTAAGAGCATTCACGTGGCTTTAGTTACATGCAAAACAATGCTTATTTCCAAACCAGAAGATAGAACCAAAGATTTGCTTACATGCAGTGCAAGGAAATCCCCCAAGTATAGCCACTGGACGAGTGGGAGCAGTGGGGCAAATCCATTTTACCTGAAACAAAGAATGAAGAAAAATATGTGAGAATGATGGATGACAAAACTTGCATCACATGGTTCAAATGTTGGAGGATAAAGTAATGTGTATCAGAAACAATACAAGTTAAAAGTAATTTATAATCATCCTTACATTTGGAAGAGGAAGACTTTCCAAGAGCTGGGACCAGCTGCAAAGAAGTAGGAATAAAAATAAGGATAAAAGTTCTTACTTTTAATTAACTTTATATTTCCAACATAAAGATAATTTGGAGAAGTGCAAATTATGCTTAGTAGCTTTACATTGAATATAGAATTTATGCTTAGTAGCTTTGGGATTTAAGTAAAGAATTCTAGAACCACCCATAACACTTTAATAAAATGAATATCCTTTATCAAAAGGTAATAATAAATGATGGTTAATTTGGCTGGAGCACCAAGTTAATATGTGGACCCCCTAACATGGAATATACTCTTTTCACATCTAAGGCTTCGCAAGGTAAGCTTAACATCGCATGAGACAGCAAAAGAAGAATAATACAATGAATATCATTTCACTACGGCACCGCTTTCTGCTTCGAACCTATTCCAATTAAGAGTACAATGAAAAGAAACTCAAACAATCAACAGAAAAAAAACCAAAGGCATGATATGGGCCTCCTACTATTATAAAGCATGCCAAGATGTTGACATTCTTAAAGAACTTTTCTTCTTTAATTATTCAGAAAGTCCACTCTACTGATACAGGATTTGTACAATAGGATAGAATAAAACTGTATCTACAGTTCAATGAATGAAGCTCATAGAGATAGTGATCAACAGCTTGGTTGTACTATATGCATATGAAGTTTCATGCTAAAGTTTCCATGTAAACTTGACAGCTGATGCTTGACACAATAGATTGCAGTTATCATGTGACAGATCAAAGAGATTTCAAATCAAAAGAAGGATATTTAAAGGCTAAATGCCGATAATCACAAAAGGTATGCAACATCTGGAAAAGGAAAAAGAAGCAATACCTTGAGCCATTGTCACCGAGGCCATGAAGCCACACTATAGTTGCCTGGTGTTTTCCTTTTGGTCGAACCACATGTGTCCTTCCAAAATCAAATGTCCTTCTAGCAGTTCTACTACCTAAAATTTGCACCATTGAAGTTCAACTATCAGAAAGTTTCAAGTTCAAAGTAGCCAAGAAAGTATCATCAATCCCTATAGCTGACAGCAATTAATGAAGCTCAAGAAGTTGAAATGAGAAAGGGTGTAATAAAATAAAGAAAGTAACAAACCTGAGCCGGTGGTATGATGTGAATAGCTCATTTTTTGTTTTTCCAGTACTTGAGAAACCGCACAAATATCCCACCCTGTGGCAAGGACTGAGAAGAGGTGATACAATGAATAAATCCCAGAAGGATATTGGCTATTTATAACCAACCAAATGGGCAGTGTAGAAATGGAATAAAACAAGTGAATATTGTGTACAAGAGGTTACACATTGAGCCTAAAATTGCCTAGAAAACTCAAAAAGGAGGGAGAGATGGGCATCATTGAAAAGGAGGGGTAAAGACAATGACAAAAGCAAGAAATCTTTTCAATAGCAAAGAGAATCCAAGCAGAGCAGAGCACCATCATCCATCCCTTAATAGAGATTTGCAACATAGAGAGAATCTATGCTTGTGGGCAGCGGCCAAAAAATAAAGCAAAGCCTTCAGCAACAAACTCAACAGAATATTACTGAAAACAAGAAAAGAATAATCTCAATTTGAAAAAGAATATCTTTTCTCAGTCATTTGTTTATGAATTCTTTGATGATTTGATTGATACCCATTAAGCAGAAGGCTTAGAAGTATCCACTTTCATACATCATTACAAATTTTTGGTATAATGGTAATACACTGAAGGACTCAAGGACAGATGGAAATTCAGTATTTTTTCTTTCTTCGATAAACTTAACTTCTCATTGGATTAAAAGGTTAAATTTTGTCATGTGTACATGCACATCTATACATGCATTCAAATTTGTACAAGTATGAACTAAAAATTTCTTTTATTTTTTGTATGTACTTGTAAAGTTTACCAACCTGGATTTCTCATGTGAAAGAAAGAGCAGGAAAAGCATGTGCCCTTTTTTTCCCTCCAAGCATCCTCTTTCTTGCTTTCCTGCTTGCCACTAATATTTGGTTGCTCAATTCCCAGTTCCCACCATAAAAGTTTTGTTTGTTTATATTCATGGGGAACACCATAAGTATTAAGCACATAGCAAGTCCAAAGGTGCACCACCTTTTTAATTCCTTGCTAGCTAGATATTCAGCTGACTATATTACCCTTCAAATCTTTCAAAAAGTTTTCCCTTACATTTAAAGGTTTATGTCTTCAATCCTCATTTCTACTTTGAACTTTGAAGTGTTGCAACGTTATTATCATTGCTTGCAACCTAAACTACCAACTGGCCAAAAGCCGATGCCAAAGAAAATGAAAAAAAAAAAAAACTTCTACCATTGATTTGCAGACTTGCAGACCCACCATTAACTGGCCTCATGTTCATTCAGTTCGGTGTCTCCGAGCCCATATTATGCCATCACTATGTACGTATGAAATGCAGCTTTAAGGCAACACGCTTCCAAAGAAAATTCTGTTTGATGATATGCATTTTATCCAATCCCTGTTAGTCATACATGCACTCAGCTTAGTTATCATCTTCAGGCTGTCATTCATCTTCGGCCCACTGCATTCTAGCTGTAGTGTCTGAAAAAATGCCTTTTGAAATTTGTTTTTTTTTTTAATTACATGTATTTTTATCTATTTTAAATTAATCTTATTCGGGGCTTTATTACAGTTAAAACTTTTCATCCCTCTCTAAAAATATGTTTAGTGAAAGTCGAATATAAAAACTTTTTTTACAAACTCGATCTGCATTACCAATTGAACTATAGTCTATAGGTCCCTTTGAAATTTGTACGCATAACAAAAAGCAAGCTGTAAATTTAACTAGTTTACTATGAGAAAAATACTGCTGACATGGCAAGCCATGATTGGTTACTGTGTTGAATGGTGGCATCTGATAACCTTTTAGGTCAACTTTTCAGTGATTTTTTCCATCCCCTATGGGAGAAAAAATTGGGCCAACTTTTTCATTGTCAACTCCTTTGCCCTACCACACTCTAGAGGCAAAAGGAATCAATCAATAAGTATATTTAGATATTGGGATGACACTTAGGGATAGCTTATTTTGTTTTTGTTTTTACTTTTTTGGAAATAGAAGTAGAAAATATCTTTGACAATATGTTTCTATTCTCAGCAAATGAAAATAAAAATAAAAATTTTCAAAATTGTTAGAAACAAAAATTTCTTGTTTCATTATTTTTGGAAAACCTGTTTTCATTTTTGCTATTATTCATAAGTAAATGAGCAGAGTTTATATATTAATATAATATTAATATTTTTCATAATAAAATATAAAATAAAATTAGTTATTTTAAAATTAAATAATATTTAATTTTAATATAAAATATTATTTAATTAAAAATAAATATTTTAAAATTAGTATATTTATTTTAATATAGAAAAGTTGCAAACATAAAAATCAATTAAATATAAATTATATTGAACTATAATATTATAATATTATTAATTTAAACTTATACAATAATTTATTGAATATATTACATATTTTAAATAATATCATGTATTATAATTTTGATAAGTTAATAATTAATATTATTGCTAAGTAGTATTATCTAATATAATTAATTATTATTTCACTAAATAATATTATTATTGAATATTATATTTTTTCAATTAAATTTAAAATATATCACAACAAAGTAATTCAATATTATTAAATAAGTAAATACTTAACATTAAATAATATTATTTATATTAAATATAATATATTTTCATAACTATATAATTTATTATAAATTAATTAGTTAAATATTTTATTTAATAATTTAATATTATTTATAATTATTATAATTAAATTAAATATTATTATAATCTCAATTATTATCTAATAAAAATTTATATTAGAAAGTTATTTAACATTATTTTTAATTGAATTGTTTATTTAATATTATATTTAATTATAATTTTCTTTAAATTATATTAATTTTTATTTGATTAAATGAAAATATTTAAAATTAGTATTAAATAGTATAAAGTAATATTATTTAATATTATGCACATATTATTTTTGATAAATACATAATTTTTATTTAATTTTTAAAATTTTATTTTATAAATTGAATTGTTATATCTGAATCAGTTTAAATATTTATTTGTTAAAACCTAACAGTATTAACCAAACATGTTTTTTGTTTTCAAAATTTGAAAACAAAACAAAAACAAAAATTTCAAAAACAAAAAACAGAAAACGATATCAAATAACCTCTTAATTTTTGAGTTTAGTTAATTGATCTTTGAGGTATTAACTGAAAGACAACATATGCTGTTGGCACTACCTCTGAGTGTATGGCCTAATTTATTACTGATATTAAATAATGCAGCATTTGTGTGAGCTAGTGTCGTAAAATTATATTAGTATTACTTGATGTGAGAAGCTGGAACTTTCAAATAAATTACTTACTAAAAAATAAAAGAATAGTTTTTTTTTTTTTTGGTGAAAAAAAATAAAAGAATAGTTGCAGCAAGCTAAAGTAGTACAATTTTTTTAGATCAGGCAACTCATATTTATAATTTGTATTTGTGTCATGTAAAATTGTAATCGTATCATATAAAATACGAAAATTTTGTGTCAAAATTTATATCAACACGAAAAATAAAATTTTATTTTTAGCTTTATAATATTCATTTATAATTTTTATTTAATATTAACTTGTATCACTTTTATTTCTTTTAGTCATTTCGATTTTATGTCGTGAAATCGTATCATATCTTAGAATTGCCGGGTATATTTTTTCTCCTTGTCCATCTGCAAAGCTGGCTCCCAATATGCAGTGAACATGAAAGGTGTAAGGATTCTGCAGGAAAAAAAATAACGAGGGGTTAAACATCACACATTATGAATAAAGTGTTAAGCAATAGGAAGCAGGTGCTGCATCCTCATGTATTGACTAGACATTTTTCTGAAGCCATGCAGAGATCATAGCCATAGGTTTCCCTGTGTCTTTCGTTTTCAGTGAAAAATATAAACTAATTAGTGAATGTGGGTTAAAGATGAAGCTACATAATTAATTAATATATATAGAAAAAGAAAAACAACTAAAGCTTGATCAAGTGATTATTATCTCTTCCTAAGAAGACTTAAGTCTAAAATTTGATTATTCACTTCTCTTATAACACCTATGAACCAAAAAAATAAGAAAAAAAAAAACAGGTGGTGTTGATTGTTTCCCTTTCCTTCATGAAAAAGACTAGCCATATTGAATCATCCTACATGGTGTCCAGTGGCTTTGATTTAACACTTATTGAAACCAGAAAAAAGAAAAAAAATGAAAAACTAACATTGATAGGGTGATAAATTTGCAACAAATTGTATAAAAGAAATTTTAAATATACCTTTATTTTTTTATATTTACACCACATTTATAAGATGACTTTAAAAAATATTAAATATAACCTCTTAAAATTACAAATTTCTCCCTACTCTCTTCACCCTGTCACAGTTCTTCTGTTTCTCCATTATCTTCATCTTCGTCATCTCCTAACCCTAAACATAAAAAATCCCAAAATCAATTTATCTTCAACTTCATCTCAAGTTCATATTCTATATTGAAATTGGAATACTGTTAATTTGTGGAAGAATTACTAAAATAAAATTTAAAATAAAATTAAAACAGTGTTGTCTGCACAAGGCAACTTGTGCTAATACCATGTTCCTTTGCAAGCTACCTTATGTAGAGACAAGCTCCTTGTGCAAGGTAGCTTATGCGGGCAGTGAAGAAAATTTTTTTCTTTTCAATTTTTTTTAAGCTTGCTTTCATATTTTTTCATGCTATCATAGTAATTACTTTCACTCAAATTTTTTATATTTTTTTAGTTTGAGAGAAGAAAAACAAACAGTAAAAAAATTTAGAGGAGAGGAAAAACATCAATAAGGAGGAGGAAAAACATGAAGAGAAAAAGAGAACTCGCTATGTTAAAAGCTTTATTAAGGCAAAAGTCCTTTCATACAATGATGTTTTTTCTTAATGAACGTTGAGTTGTATAATAAGGAGGAGAAATTTTATTTTTCTGGTATCTCTTCTCTAATTACAGGAGTCATTAATTGCATTGAAAACTTATAAAAAAAAAAGTTGATAGTTTTGGTAATTCAAACAACGAAACTGACATCCTTTTTCCTATTGCAAAGCTAGATTGCTAGAAAACATGGCAAAGAAAATTCTCTTATATGAAGGACATTAAATGTTAATTAACTTGGACATTTGGATTAAGTGCAAGCATAATATTGTGTAGAGATTAAAAAAGCTGGTTCTCATGCATGAACTAGACAGTTAGGAAACATATAGAAGGTGTAGCTAGGGTTTCTTTTTTATCTTTAATATGTG